>OY757255.1:9639173-9959122 GCA_963584085.1 Pyrausta aurata | reverse complement strand
TTTCTTTAAAAAATATCTCGTGATAAAATAGTTCTTATCCAATTACTTATACATGGAACCTTTAAAAATAATAACTCTTGTTACGGCCAGAAAATTATTTCTGATATGAACGCAAGAAGGAAGACTCGCATTCAGAACTTTCAGCTCACAGACTTTAAGCATGTTTTTTTTGCAACAAGCCCCAAGTTACTACTTGGGGCATGGGGGAATACCTACTGGTATTAAATGTTTTCACACATTTTTGTAAATTCACTTTTACATAATGGTCAACGCGATGCTGAATATGTATAACGTGCCTAATAATGAAGTTGAAATCGTCAAACAATGTTTCCTTTTGTTTATAAACAAGGTTTTTTACAAAATGTCAGGTCACCGCGCGTGCGCAGGTGGTAGCGAGCTGCGTCTCTCTCGATTTTTCTGTTCGTGCTTTTTTCTGACGTCAAACTGGTCAACTATGTAAAAGGGAAATAAAAAATATCGGTGATTAATAATAAACAACTCAGTAAATATATTAAGAACGCTAGTACTTATATTTACACAATTTTGAATAATCGCTTACTATTAACACGTTCCGGGACAGTAAACGCCTATAGGCGTGAAAACAATAAAACATTTATTGTGTCTAGAATAGTGTCCCGGAACGTGTTAAGATTACGTCCAATTACATTTACAACAATATAAGGTATTTTAAATTGATTTGATTTGAAAAAATATTTATCAATTTTATAATGTTAATAAATTCATAATATTCTCCTATAAAATAAAATTAAATGTCATTCCAATAGTTTACTTCTAAAGGTTTTGCACTGTAGAGAATACGTAATTTTGAAATTACCAACCGACTTACATTCGACACAATCGATTATTCAATAAATCATCCCCTGAAAATATCTCACAGTGCCATCTACATCCTACCCCTGCATAGAATGAACTAAATTGATTCTCACCCTATATATTTTCACAGGTGGTCGATAGATGGCAGCAGTATACGTGGGGTTGCTGAAAATAGGGGATGGCGAGGGCAAACTTCCGCATTAATGCTTAAGCAACATTCCGCCTCCGTTCAAGAGATGGCGCTGTAAACGCCGATCTTATAAGATCGCAATACGAATTTTATCATTATTACAATAACTGGTAAGATATTGTAAAAATCATGTTATGAAATATCATGGTTAAGGTTTACTAAGTCCTACGGCCTTTCACTTGACGTACTTGGCGGGTTTTCAAAGATTGACTTTTTACTTTAGTCATAAAAGTGGTACTAGCATGTTGTAAATAGTAATCTTGAAGATCACTGGCGCTCAGTCACTAACCGAACAGTGATTTGGATGAAGTTATAAAATCGATCGTAGAACTTTCATTTCCCAGAAGCCGTTCATGTTTTATATGTCGAACAGTAGCAAACAACCAATTAGCAGCGTTCGATACGGTGGCTTAATGCTCCGTGCCTAACTTGCGTATGAAGCCATTAATTAAAAATATAATAAACCTCAACACAGAATTGCTTATTATCTCACGGCCGATTACAGCCGCGTCTTTAGTAAACCGATACAATCGATCGAAGCCTGATTTTACGAGCGCACAAAACGATGACCAGTGTTCTTAAAGGCCATTCGATTTTGATTTGAAACTTTTGTTTTGGCCGACCATAATTGTTTTTAAATGAAATAAATTAGCGTCGCCGGTAACTACCGCCATTCCAGTTTTGGCGGATATAAAAGGGTACAAAGGTACAGTCAAAAGCGCAAATTGAAAAATTTATATGTTATTTGATAATACGCCTGGCACATTCCACCGTGAAGAAAAACAATACGGTTAAAGTGATCACCATCTATTTTTTTACCAATTTCTAAAAGAGGGAGGTTAGAGAAAGTAGTTAAGATCTGAAAAAGTGCAAATATATATTTATTTTTGTGTGAAAACTTTATGCATTGATCCCGAAGAGCACATCTGTACCTAATTAGAGTATTTGTAAGTAATACCTGATCAAGTGACTCAAATTTTCTTTGTACTTATTGACTGTCTCATGCAGTGAACTAGCCTTTATTCGTATTATGTATGAATCATAACGATACATTCTATGATAATGATTCAGTCCGCTAAATGCCACTGGCAAACTTTTTTGTCTTAACCATCATTTATTTAATGTAATATTAATTAATGCTAAGCAAAGCACACATTGTTCCATAAAGAATGTTCAAGTAATTTTTATAGTTAATATTTCCTGCTTATCGCGACCAACATCAAAATCTTAATCAGGACAATATGTAATTTTGATATTGATTGATATTTTAATTGGATTACAATGGGTTTGGCTTAATGGAACGAGAAAGGCAGTCTCACTTTGGTCGCGTTGGTTTTTTGCGAGACGCGACATTATCGATAGGGCTCCTCGATAATTATGCTGCCATTCGATGAATTTATTGTAATTTTTAATAACTGCATCGGTTTCAGGACGTCGAGAGTGCGCTATACATATAATTTATGCTAACACAGGACGTTGGACAAGGGTTATTCGTGTAAATAGTTATTTAATACGCTAGCTAATACATTTTCTGCGGTCAGCTATATTTAAGTTGGCGTCGCATTTAGTTTTAGCTAGTGTTACAAGCAATACAAATGATAATACTACGACGGTGGACACAGACAGATTCCGATTGTCATCGGAACAAACGTTGGTTGACGCTTTCTCTGCGTAAATAATGCGGCGTTTGCAATAAGTTTCCTAGCCATGTGGAGGGCTATCATTTACGAAATAACAATCGCAAATAAAAGACAACGGTGTGGCGTTAGCGCAGGGTGCAAACATAGACGATTTAGGTTTTAGACACCGCTAAAAATTAGAATCCATTAGATATACAAGATCGGTAAATTTTTACTTTTTTACGAGATATTTTCAAGCTCACTTCATTGTTTGAAAATTTCCAGATAGTTCGTAGTGTATAGTAAAAAAAAACCTAAAGTATGATTTGTACATACAAATGGTGAAATCACTTTATAAATTCATTTTTTTTCACAAATCACTGACGAACTGCATTTTCAACAGTTGCTACTGTTTCTACAGAATCACGCACACTTTCAGTGTCAAGCGGGGTCTATACAATTTAAAGTCTATGGACTCAGACATCGCGGTTGGTGTATAATTTCGCGTTCGCTGACACGGGCCGCGCCATTCCTCAATATATCACGTGCGTACGCGCAGGTATAATTCGTGTAATTTATAGACGCCGCGGACTAGTAGCGAGCGGCTTGGCTAATAGCGCTCTACCACGCGACAGGCGCATTCAACCTATCACCTATTATAGAGATGTGCAGATTAAGAACCTAAAAATATGTACAAGCGATTTTCTGGAAGTGTGCGTTTTAAATGCGCTGGTGTATTCTTAGCATCAAATGGCACCAGCATGTAGATAAAGGTAGTGTAGAGTTGTATTAAGAAAATGCATATTGCTGTTACCTAAAATACTGATAAGTATTAAATATTGCTTTTTATGAGTGCAATTAATTTATACTATATTAATAAGTAATTTCAAATTCTTGTATGTCAACTGTAAAATACCTCTATAATTCCTCGGTATCTGCTCTGTTTGCAGATTCAAATTTATATTTATTTTGTAAGTTTTAATTTGTCAGGCAAATACGAGTATGATAATTTAATCAATCATTAAGATCACTTGTACGAGAGTTGTGCCATTAAAATGTTTTTATTTTCACCTGAAAAGCTGTATTTAAAAAGCACACTAATAAATAATTGATTTCAGCCGTAAACTCAATTACAAGTCTGCGCAAACTATTATATGAGTATTACGCGTAGCCTCGGGCTTACCATCACAGATATGCATTTGATTAAATGACCCTGCATGCTAGACCGCCGTAATGTTCTAAGGCCGACCGTTGACGAGGGGCTGTAGTTAGCTAAATGAGTGTTTGCATTATTTATTTTCAAGTAAATTGCTGGTGCAGTTTCAAACGCGGCTATTACATCTACAGTAGTCTCGCTGATGTTAATATCAGACATTACTTCGGATTCCTAAAGCTTATTCTGTAGTATAAATATGATAATAAATACAATTTAGTCCCAATACTATCTGTAGAAGAATCGGCAAGAAACTCTTCAAAGACACATATTTATTATCACACAATTACATTTTAAATATTAATAAATTTGGGTTCTGATCTTCAGGTTTTGAAAACGTAAAAGTTTAGAAGAAAATATAAATCAATGCAATTACTGTGAACATACGTTTCCTGAATAATGACGTCATCAGTTATAGTTTCACAGCTATATGTGAGGACCTGTAAGAGGTTTATGCGTTAACTATGCTCTCTCATACTGTCTGTCGGTTTAAAAACCCTGGTTTTCCTGTAGTAAAATAAATAAAACATTTCGATTCCGATGCAAGTCCGAATATCAATCCCATCGATCAATTTGTCATGTACCTAGTATTTATTTCGTAGCTCGAAGTTTGTACACGCTGGCCGTGTCTTACTTTTATTTTACTAACGCACTAAGCAATTATTCATTTGCCAAACAAATTGTGTAGCTTCATCAAGTGAATATCTATCTGATCTCCGACTCGCGTCGTGTTTAATATTAATTATTGGATTTATTCTGAGGTGCCGATGGAAGAAATATTTGTTTGCTATTTATGTGACGAGCCATAGGTAAGGACAATGTTACATACAATAAAACCGAACAGAAAGGCTTGCGTTGTGAATTATTGTTTTACAAGACGCTGTGGCGATGGGATTCGCGCTTGGGATGTTAAAAGTGTAATTACAGACACATTCAATATTTATGTTCGATGTTAATAGATAAATGACAAGATTTGACTAAAGAAGAGTTCATTTTTAATGATTTTATCGCTACAATAAATCACTGGCTGTTTTTAAACGTAATCGTTATTTCAAGTCACAATTTTTTAAATGCGGCAAATGAATTCGTTTTTGTTGAAGCAACAATTGTGAAGTAGTTATCTAAATTAAAGGGACGTCTCTGCGATGCCGTCACTCAAATCAAACAACTTAATGGAATGGTAAGTAATGACTTCACGACATACCCTCCCAGTTTGCCAAATTGATTTCCTGTATGTAACATTGCGTCTGATTTATCTCGGAGATTTTTAAATTAGAGGGCGCAAAACAATTATCCTCATTTAATGTGTTACTCTAATTGAGGTTTGGAGGGATCGCCGCGGGCGGATAATATGTCAGTTTGTATTTAGGTGCCCACGTGTGTTTAATCACAGGGAGACCATGAGCAATTAATATTTTCCAGGGAACATTTTTTTCGCCATCGCATCGGGCCGATGCGACGTAGCGTGTACTACTGCTTGGGAAATTTCATAACCCTTTTTTTCTTTCTTCAGCGTTATTTATTCGGTAGACGTTATGCGATTTTATCAGCGTAGGTACTTTACGTCGGCTACAATTTGTCTCGTTACCATAGATTTATTTATTTTAGTTTGAAATATGATTGTAATTAACTTTTAATTACGGTGCCTATGACCTTTAAGAGCAATATTAATGGTAGGATTATCAAATTACAGTCACGTCTTGAATGTTATTTTGCTAGGTGTTGATTTTCATAAATTTTATTGCATACTTATTAATTACAACTTGACCAATAAATCAGAGAATTACTTTAACGAGATTGTTGAAAAAGTACAAATTTAATTTGTAGGTTTTGGAATTACAACTTTCGCTTTATTAAATTTACAAAAAACTTTAAAATTTCTTGAAATTTTTCCTTTTGTCTTTCTACGTGCCCATTTCGATGGTGAAATTATTATCAAATAAGACTAGAAATCTTATAAGAAATTAATTTTCACCAAGAAAAAACATTTCAAATCAGGCAATCAAGTTACTTATTATAATCTTTTAAGTTACTAATAATATCAGTCAGACCAAAACAAACAGGTGCATGATTTTAATAAGTTTGTTTACAATTAAATAAGACTAAAAGTTAATTTATATTTTGTATATTTTTTAAAAATAGGTTTGCCAATAAGGTTATTTTGATTAGTTAAAGATGTTTAAGTTTTGCACTTTATCCAATAAGAAATACAAGTAGTTTAAGTCGTATTTTTCTAACTATCTGCGCTTGAAAATATAAAATGGCGGCCGCTAAATTAGATAAAATAGCATTTTGGCGAATAAAGGTTACGATTAACTATATAGGTTACGGTAAGCTTATAAACTTAACTCTTATAGCAGTTTATAGCAACTACTCTAATAAGTATACTTCCTAGTTAGATTGTAAGCACGCTTCCGTTAGGCGTCGTCGTTCTATTGTAGAATAACGGCGTCCCATTGGTCGCCACTCAGTTCGTGCGGCGACTGAGCTCCAATCAGAACGGAGAAAGGCTAGTCGTAGATTTGCTAGCGTTTCGGTAGGCATTCCGTTCTGTGGGTAGGCCTGTAGGCAGTTAGTGAAAGTATGTGCGTGTTATATACTGAGAAAGTTAGTACATTTCGTATATTGGCTTGCTGATTGCGTTCGTAGAGCTTTTGAGCTATGAGCTTGTGTCGATATGGAATCGAATACATGAGTAAAATTATGAATGACTTCAAATATAGAACAGACACTGCGAAAATAATTATGTTCGAAGTTTGAATTAGTGATACTATACCAATAAGAGAAAAACCTTATAAGAATATCTTTTGGCATAAATAAGACAAGTTTCCTCTTAAAGAACTGATTCAGCTTCCTGCATTCCCAGGCGGTCGACTGGTAGAAAATGTCCTAAGGCATTAAGACCGCTAATTGTTCAACTCACACTGCAATAAAGTTAAAATAAATAAGATTTTCAAATTGTTCTATTCTTTCATATAAAAGACATCAACGAGCCCAATACCCGAAATAAATAAAAAACGGTACTTATTTTACTTCAATACTAATGGTGGCAATCACAATAATAAATACCTCATAAGAAACAAACTCTTTTGTTTTTTTTTTCAATTCTTATTGGAAGCACAATTTTATCAAAGGTGTTAAAGAGATATAATCAGTTGAATTAAGCAGCCAGCCTTCGATTTGAATATAAGTACACTTACTTCATTTAAATGACACGCCTTTAGTAATATGTACTTCCATTATTATATTAAGGTCAGTATATTTTTAAATGAATCGTCTTTTAAAATTACGAAATTAATCACATTATGCAGTGTGTCCGAAAAATACTTAAGCACAAATATTCATGAGATGTTTCGGTATTGCCATCATTTAAAATTATACAGTTTTACTTCCTAATACTCCATAATGACTCCCAGAAAAAGATTTCACGTGCAAGAATGTGCAATTTTTCACACGATCCTTACAAACGAGCATTTACCAGAACTTAACTTTCATAACACACATTCATATTTATAATTTATGTAACTACTTTCCGTTTCTCCAAAATTGGTTTCTACTAAGAACCTCCTCCCATTCACAAGTTTATTCTCATTCATGTCGCATGTCAGCTTCCGAATGCTATGAGCTAAACGTCGGGACTTTTACTTGTAATAAAAAACAATCCGTCACGTATTAACAATTTCACCGTCATTACTTTGGACGTGGTATAATCTGTGCGAGGTGGCGCCACGGTTTATTGTATGGCACCACTTAACATTTAGACAGCGACGTGATGTGTTTTACAACTAGATCATGGCAGCCGCCTATTAGGTTGACGCGTTTTTTGTATACTTCTTGTAAGAGTTGGAAAAAAATACGTATTTTTTAATTGCAATAAAAAAAGTTGCTTTAGAGTTTAGATAATTATTTTCAGAGTTAGTGAAACGTTTTACAGTGACCTAGGATTATGGGCCATTTAAGGCCAAGAGTTAAATAGGCTGCTACTAATCAATCAGTACGCCAATCAGTACGGACTCTCTACCCTAAGCTTCGTGAGTGGAGAAGAAGTGATCGTCCGTCGTCGTGCGGAAAAAGAATACCTACCTACTCTACTACATACATATATAGTACCTAATGTTTCTCAAATGTACAAATACTGTCATTAAGTGAATGTAAAATAAAAAAGCAAAATTTTCTGTCATAATTACAAATACACCTGATTTTCACCCCTATCTCGTCGTCAAGTCGGCGGCATCCAAGATTTAACATTATTACGTGACAATAAAAATTAAACGACAATTACTAAATTGATATCACGTAATAACCCTAATTAAGGAAACCAATACATTTCGGAGGATCAATTTGACAATAAGACAATGTAACAATTGGTAATGGCAACAAGATTACGTGATTTCATTCATCCAGACCACTTTGGGATTTCGCAACCAAAAATCATGGGTACTTAATAATTTCAAATTACAGGTAGTTAGTGTTTTATGAATGGCATAAGGACCGCTTTTGATTTTATTGTTTTCATTCTTCTTCGACGTCATGACATGATTCACAAAAAGCTGCCTAAACTTACTTTTTGTTGGACTTTACTTTCTTGCGAGAAACGACGATTTGATTGTATTTCCTAATATCCATCTAGTATTTTTTTGTAGATCGGTATGAACTATATAAAAGTACTGAACAGTACAGTATCATATCAAGAACTCGTCCAGTGGTTTGATAATCCAAATCGCCGTCCTGTTTTCCTCTGAAATAACCATAAAATTAATTAGTATTCTAAGATTTTACGACGCTATAAATACAAACGGTTGCTTAGTTCTCATGACTCTCGTCTCAATTTTTTGCTTTGAATCAGAGATGAAGACATCAAACCAATTAAAAATTAGCTTTTAGGCAGTCCTATCCATATGGATGGATCTAGACAAAAATAAAGTCTGAGAACCTAAAAAATGTACCGTTTTAAAGCTTATCGATACGTCATTTATTAAAGTATAACCAGTTGAAACTAAGTTGTGCAACAGGAGACCTCCCGTTGTATGGAAGCACGGAAAAAAGAGGTTAGGGCGAGTTATTAGTGGCATTGATGTGTTCCGTACGTTTGATGTACTCGTTTTTTTGCTGTCCGATTGTCATTTTATTTTCTGTTGTAAAAATAAATGTACTTTGGTGTGCACCATTATTTGCCAGGGGGCGTATTGCGATGCAGTTTTGACAGTTAAAACGCTCTGATTTACTGTCAAATTAGCAATTCTTATTGCAATTTCGCATTATATTGATAACATTACTATAATATAACAATATAAATATTAATATTCATACCATTGTAGTATTATTATAATATTATTATATTGATAATATTCGTTTACACTGAGCCGGAATTTAACTGCCTCGGAATTGAACGGATTAAGTTGGATCGCAATACGCCCCCAGGAAGATTTCATTATGGGTAAAAGAAAGCCAAGAACATTAATAAATAAAAAACAGAACAACAAAATAAGCATGTTGCCCAAAATATACTTACATGTAGCTAGCTTTAAAATATTCATAAGTGAGTAACATACGAAATATTTTATAAATTGTCAGTGGTTTTCAATTGACCGGTTTATTACTCATCACTTCAGGGATCACCAAAATTAGGCGCATCATAACAATGAAGAATTGATGAGATGCCAACTAATTAAAACGATCCCGCGGTAGGGAGCCCATCTAGAAGTGGTGAATAAATAACGCATTTCCCTTAATTTACAAATGAACAGGGTATATGGTAAAAAGCAACCGGCCCTGCGTGAGGACCAGCGGGGTTCATGTGAATGCGAACCATTACTAAATTAACCGCTAATATTCTTTTTATGGGAATATAATATCAAATGCTATTTAGATGATTCCTAACGCAGCGTAGGCTGCGCGAGTATTGAGTAAAACTAAGACAGAAGAATCGACGACCGTCCTGGTTGGTAGTGGTTAAGTGTAAAAAGATACAGAAATAATTGAAATGATGAGGTCGCGCAGCCTACGCGATAAAAGAAAGCACTTGCAAAATTCAACAGGCTTGTTATTGTGACGGAGGCCGAGTGGTATAGGCATACGCCCGGATAGCGTAAGACACGGGGTTTGATTCCTTGTCTGTCACAGTCACAATTGCTTTTTAAAAGTGCAATTTATAAGGTACAGAAATGTTTTTAGAGCATGTTTTTCAGATTTTTTGGAAAAAAAATGAATTCTTACTTACGTTATACGTAATGCAAGGTTTCTTTTAACACATTCTTTACAATTCGGATTGGAACATCGAAATTGAAATATAACTATCGTAAACGCATTTAATAAACTTGATGCTGAGTCAAGCTTCGTTTTTGCCATAGCAATAACAATTACTTTGAGATTGATTAAATTTAAACTGACACCGGCAATTCGATTTAAACGCTAGACTCCTGACGACTTTTCTCTCAATTACTTTTCTTGATGACCCTCACAATTAACTACTCCGTAACTATGGCCTGCTCCTAGCTAAACCATAAACGGGAACATTTAAAAGCCTTTTCAAAATTCCTCTCTAAGAAAAAGGAAAGTGGACACGATTATCGCATATAACTTTTTAAGGACGTGTTTCATTGAAGCGGCAAATTATCTGGAGTTCCTAATGAAACTATGTGCGCTATGTCCATTAAAAGTGTTATAGAAAACTTAATAGATAAACCAATTTTGCGTCGTAAAACGTTAACTTCATTTTGTTTAATATCAGTGAAGATGTTCACTTAAACGAGATTACAAGGTGTTCTGTATAAAAGCATCTTCGATGCGGGTAACGGAATAAAGGGAATGATATTACCGGATCGACGAGATGCTTACCATTACCGAGGCATAAAAGTTCTTCACTTAATAAACAAGTAGGTTTTATACACGGTGCGACAAGCGACATCAGAGTACCTGCTCCCAAATATAATCCCCTGTTGGAATTTAAATAAGGCGCCAATTAGAAAGAAGGTAATGAATGTACTGGGCATTCTTGCAGTCTTTTAATAATTTTATCTGGGGGACGTTGAATCTTTTACATTTATTGCTTAATAACAACATCACGGTGGCGGTGGCACTTTTCCTTGATGACTTTAAACGCAGTATAAAATTTAAGGAGCCACATTACTTGTTTTTAAATCTTAAAATTTGGGTTTTGTATTAGAGACATGAAATGACACAAGTTTTACTACTGCTTACGAAAATTGGCAAGGCAATATCATTCAATGTATTTCCGAGTACTTATGTAACTTTTGCAGAGCTGTATAAGATTCGCAAGTAGGCTCGGTTGCGTGATCAATAAATAGTTAATTCAACTAATGGTTAACATCAGAGTTAAATATTTCCGATTGTGCGTGTTTGGAAGAAAAAACTTTAAACAATGGTCAATAAAATAGCTATTCTGACGTTTAGTTAAGGTAGTTTTTCTTCAAAACATCGTCGCAAATATCCAACCGCTGATAACGAACGGTAAATATTCCACCGCGTGACGACATTTAACGATTAGTTGAGTTAACTATAGATCACGCAACTGGGCCATCATCATCATCATCTAATTTAAGAGCCAAGCTCTTGTCGGTGGAGTTTTCCATTCTTTACGCTCTTCCGCCATTCTCTTGACCTCTTGATACGACGCAACATTCAACTTTTGCTTTATTTGATGCATATAGCTTATTCTTGGTCTTCCTCTCTTCCTTTTTCCTTCTATTCTTCCCTCTATTATCGTTCTGATGAAACTGTCGTGTCGTATCAAGTGTCCCAGCATTCTCCCTCTTCGACTCTCAATTGTTTCTATTAGTTTTCTCTTTTCCTTTACCAAGTTCAAGACATCTTCATTAGTTTTTTTCTCCGTCCAGCTTATTCTCTCCATCCTCCTCCAGCACCACATCTCAAACGCTTCCAGTCTCTCCCTATCTTTCTTTGTCATGGTCCACGTTTCACACCCATATAGTGCTATACTCCAAATGTATACTTTCACGAGATTTTTGCGAACATTGCTGGATATTCTGGCCTTTATTAAGTTCTTTTTTAAGTTAAAAGCTTGCCTTGCCATAGCAATCCTCGCTTTAATGTCTGGTGTACACCTGGAGTCGTCGGTAATTAGGCTGCCTAGATTAGGCCATAGATATTAAATAAATAAATATCAGTATTTAGTAAGTATGTTGCCTATTACAGTGTGGTATTTTATAGTGTTGAATAATATTGTCATAATTTCTTAAAATACAATAAAGAAAGGAATTGAGCTTTAAGCTCTGCGTATATTACTTACCGTGAGTACCCTTGAACTCGGTACTTCCTTAACTTTTTAGCGTTAATCTGCATATCGACCGCAAAGTCTGTGTGTGGCGTGCGGTAAAAACTCACTTCTGAAACTTGACACAATAAATCAAAGTGCAAAAACACGTGTTACCGAGGTCCGTGTTTACACGTACACGACATTGTCGCAGGGCCCTGAAACTGAGACGGGGTGTTAAGGGGAGGTGTGTATTCCAATAATAACTTTTTTTACAAAAAAAAACACCGTCACCAAAGTGATAGATCAGGGTAATCGAACTTTTTCCGTGTGATAATTCGATTACGAGTTTGACCGTTTAGCGAAAAAAAACAAGTATATCTACACGTAAAAAACTACCTCACGAAACAAATCGAAACGCATATAAATCGTGACCATAGGAAATCAGAAACATTTTTTCCATGAGAAAGAAAATTCGATCGGTGAACTTTTTTCGTATACGAACTGCATGAGAATTGACCCCCAGGTTTTTTAAGCATATATATCTAGACATTTGACATTGATATCACCAAATGGTAAGTGAAGACACGGCATAATTTTCGCCTTTCTGAATTCTATAGGTAATAACGGCAATTTTTATGATTTTGAATACCTTTTTTTCTGAAGTAAAGTTGCCAGAAAACATTTTAATAGCACAATCAAAATATGAATTTACAACATAATTTAATTCTCATAAATGCCTTATTCCATTTACGAGTATCTACCTAGATTAAACCAGTAGCCGTAGTAAGTAACCCATTTTCATATTTAATTCTTTAACAAGCAATTAACTCTTTTTGCTCTGTAAAACCATGAATTTATTGCTCAAGAAATTTGTTTATAATTTTCATTTTAAAATAAAGTATAATATTTATCTTATCACCCACTGTGAAAAAATCCGTTGTTTTGTAAAGAATATAATTTCTCATTAATATTAAAAGAAATGATTACATTATCATTAGCAAGCGAGATCGCGTGCATAAACTAGTTTAGGTGCAGTTTTAAATATGCATTAAAATGATCCATAAAAACTGAGATCAAATATTATTGAGAGCATCTGGGTCTTAAGAGAGCTGTGTTATAATAAATACTCCGCTTTGTTCATTACCCTACCGCCCAAACCGCGTGTCGTCGTCCGGGCAAAAACGCCAAATGACATACACCACGAATTCACTTAGCGAAATTGAGAAATAAAGATAATATTTTTTGCTCACCAAAAAGTGATCTAATTGATATTTCATTCAACGCTTTTGCTCTTTGGGTGGCGGGACATAAAAATATGTGTAATGAATATGACACCGGCGACGTTTCACCGTGCCTTTTTGTTTATGCAAATTTTAAAAATATTTCCACCAAGTTATTTACGTACTGGAATAATTTAAAGAACATATTTTTAGTTATACTTTTAAATTATTATAATTTTTGCACATATTACAGATTTTGTGGATGCGAGATGACTATCATTTTTGCGTTATTATTATGGCTTGGTTCTATTTTCAATTAAACTTTGCCTTAAACTTGTAAATATATGGTTTGATCTTTTCCACTCGTAATTCGGTTTGTATTTTTAAAGACGTACTCCAATTATGTACAAAACTTAAAAAGTAAATCTGCTGGATTTCACATGAAAACGAAAATTCAATATTCTATTCAAATTCAATAATTTAACAAGGAATTAACAAAGAACACCGACATACATTGGAAGCGACATGAAACAAAACAAGCAGATGTCCATAATTTGGCCAATTAAAAATAATAACATGATTGGTTCATACAAAAACAAACCCTTTGAAACAATTGATTTGATGTCTTATTTAAAATCTTTCAAATTACACGTTTCAGTGGAGTTTGTTTTTATCAAGCCATATTGACTAGTAGGTGCGTGTGTGTGGCATCGTTGTCTATCTTGCCTTATTGCCCATATTCGATTCCGTGACAACATACATTAATAATACACCTCGGTATTTTCTTAATTCTAAAATGATAGAAATTAACAACTTCAACATTGTAGCTTCCTCACATTTTTTACTTGTCTAAGATAATCGCATACCGGCAGAGTAAAAATCTGTACCGATGTAACCAACCCTTTCGGATGTTTATTTTTTATGGCATTAATTTCTTGTAGGCCAGAGAACTGATTGGATCAGTTTAACAGTGACAAAATACTCGGGGCACTGTTCCTTTGTCATGAACTTCGGTCCGTCTGTGTATCGAGATGTGTCCCACGATATTTAAGCTCTTGTCATTATTAAGACATCACTTACTCGGTGGCAGGGAGATCTCCATGTGAGATAACATGTTGATCATTTATACATTTGAGAATCGAAATAAAGTTACGACGTCCATAGTACAATGGGGAGTTTATTTGCTTTCAAAAAGTACAGATTCGAATGTCGGTGTAGATTTGTTGGTTGAATGGGTAGTTTGAGTGTTTGAAATTGTGTTTTAGTTGTGACAAAGCGTTGTTAAATCGGTCGTGAGGGGCTAGGCACGAATGGGCCGGTAAGGAAACATTAATTAGGAGGCCGCCCTTAATTAAATTGTAACGTCTCAGCGAATTTAGCTAGCTACGCGGTGGTCGCAGGTAGTTAGAACTCCATCTCGGTCTTTATGGCGGAGGTTGTAAATGGAACATTTTAATGATATTTCTATCGAGTTTTTAGACTTCAATTAAATGAAGCAATAAAGTTACGTGAATGAAAATGACAATCATTTTTTTATTTATTTGAAATGGGTTCGCTCCAAACTGGACCAGACGTGCTATAGACAGAGACGACGATAGAGCGAGCTTACCCAGAAGAAGCCTGTTCTCTCTTACTTTGATAGGTTTATAATATAATCCATTGAAAACACTAATGCGAGTAAAGAGTTTCACATTTTTGATGTGCGCATTATAAAAGTCAACTAGAAGAGCTAGTTCGATTCAGTGGAATGTCCATGAGGTAAGGGTAGCCCGCAGTGCGTCTAGATCACATACTCACTAATCTGTGTTCTAGATGAGTGATAATAGAAGAGAGGGAGCTGCTGGTGGAATGAGTGGTATGGTATGGAGTTCCTGTGCACACTCTCGAAAATATAGCCTGTAGAAACTGACAGGCAGGCAACTTGGCGGCGATGGGTCAAGCTATAGCATTACTAATATTCGCATCATATACATTGTTTAATGTGGTAAATTGTACATTTAAGTGGAGGTTGTTCGTTTTATTACGTTACAATACTAAATATGTAAAAATTCAACAAATGGAATCCAAACTTTGAACAATACTAAAACAACCATCATACCTTTTATGGATCACAATAAAAATGATTGATCCAAATATTCATTCAAAAAGCGATTATTACCCATAGCAACCAAAAATAAGTTATTAAATTGATGAGCGGCAATATACTTTTACAAAAAAGGCGTTAACCACGTAGAATAGATTCTTTGTGTTTAATTAAAGAATTTTCATGGTATTAAAGCACGATCTAATAATGGAGAGTAAAAAACGTAGTAATATTCGGAAGGAGGAGCTATGAGAAATGCGTTTCGGGAGCCTGGCTAATTAAGAAATTAGTTTAATAGCACACAAAATTCTGTAATCATTTTTATAGGTGTACGTGTGATCATTAAAAATAATAATGAGTAATCAGAAATGCTTAAATGACTGACTAAATATGAAGTTAATGAGGTTATAACGATTATGCATCATACCAATGCTATATTTATCACAAGATTTGAGCGAAAAATTATGGAAAGAAAATAAAAGAGCCTGATTGGAGCACAGCATGGAGCGAAACCATGGCGAAAGCATAAAAAGACTTCCGAATGAGAATTACTCAAACGAAATTCCTAAAGTGGGCAATGTCATGGTTCAAAAAGTTACCGTTACGACTCGTTAACAATGACATATTGGTATCACGGATGCCCCGTGCAGAACTCAGAGCTACCTTGCGCCATCACACAGCCCAATAAAAACAGTAAGTATGGAATAAGCGCCACATATTTTTTAATACACGTCATCATCATCATCAAACTTAAGACCTAGGCACTTGTCGGTGATGTTTTAATACATACATTTTGATGTGATTTCAAAATAACGGATTTTCTACAGATTTTAAGATGGTATATTATGGTATGGAGTAGTTCGGCAAATCATCTAAAAAGATTTTTTTCAGACCATTCTGTTTTTACGTCTCTTTGAATAGCATTTCATTACCAGGACCTATTTTTTTATAGCCTTTTGTTAATATTACGATTGGATTTCGTCCAAAAATTGAGATATTTTTAAAAATCACTGCCGTGTAAATTGTCAACTGATTTCATTAAAAATAAAACATTACTTAAAGAACAGCACACGCCATAATATTAACACAAGTGATTTAAAAATAGAGCACCAGATTCGTAGACAAAAGTCCATACAAGAAACATGTAATTTTAAGAATCTAATGTGACGTGTATTATTAGACAACTTTAATATTGCTTTTAATTAAGCAATATTAAAGTTGTCTAATCTTTATGTTTCTAATTCAAAACTATTTAGTAACCTATTATGTTGATGTGCTTCGAAATGGACTGGCTTACCTAACAGGCCTGTGCCTGTGGTTAATTCACGCAGCAAGACGTCTGTCGTGATGAGCCTTTGTCAATACAGAAATCATTAATCAAGGTCAAATTATGGTCTCACTTCGTTTTATTAAGATTCGATTCGCATTCAAGTGTAGAGAATTTTATACGAAACCGTAATTTTGTAAGGGATTCTTGCGGCGTGTTGCATTATCGAATTACGCACGCGTTGATGTGAACGCCAATGAAAATGATATGATATTTCAAACATATATATAATATAGTGCGCCTTTTTTATTTTATAACTGCGAGAACATTTATTTATGGCAATCGGCATAGTGACAAGAAATAATATGTAAAAAAAAATCAAATATTTATCTTGGTTTCTATCTTTAGTTATCTCTTAAAAGCAGATTATGGCGCACATCACATTCATGCAAATCGAAATGGTCTAAAAAGCCTATTCGCATCAGCATTTTATTGCTGGACATCTTTAACATTTTTACACTTGCTAATAAAATCATAGTGAGAAAAAGTAATTCAATTTACAGTATTATTATGTATACTTCAAGCCGAAGTTAAAGAGTCGAATAGGACTATTACACTTGTTTGCACACCTCGGCTTTACAAAAGCAAAGACGCCTAGTTTTTGTGGGAGAGCTTAAAGGCTTTGACACACTGGACGCGTTCTACGGTTAGTACCCCAATCACGAAAAACTATCGACTGCGTAAGTGTATCGAGAAATGTCAATTCGTATGGAAATTGGACTAGCGTTTCTGGCGATGCGTAAATAAATTACTTTTTTAGTATAGATTTTGAAATTTCTCGATACGCTTACGCAGTCGAAGTTTTTCGTGATTGAGGTACTAGTCAATCGAAACGCTGCCCGATTTCGGTCAATTCGATGTAAGCGTCAGAATCGCCGGTCAATAGTCGTATTTAACTTTGCAACTGATCGCAGAACGCATCCAGTGTGTCAAATCCTTTTAAAGCTCGTATACACTGTCTTGTTCGCTCCCAATATTTACTGCGTATGATACTAGATGTAACGAAGTTAATCTTTGTCACTTGTAAGATCATTGTGTGTTAATTTCAGATGCGTGGTCATTCTGTCCTCACGTACTCGTACCATGTAGTTAATTGTGAGATCACATAGTGCTTTTTTACCCTACAATCCATGACCCAAGCGCCATAACTCTACGTGAAGTAACTATTTCTTGGCAATAAAAAGTCAGTTATTTGCGGCATTTCAGCTGATGGTATGTGATTTTGCAGGTGAAGGTGCGTTTGATGAGTCCTACCTATTATTATTTTCTTACATATTACGATAATGTGTGTTACAGGTATACCTATTTCTGTGAGCAGGGGTTTCCAATATTTACATGTACACAGTTGTATTATAATAGAATGTACGGTGAAAACCGTATCACCCTTTAAGCGAGTCGGCTGTGTTCGGAGCGTGCAAACTTTTTCCAGGCACAATCGCGCGACGTGTGATCCAACAACTACTATAAATGAGTTGCTTATGTACACAAACCTATGCATCAACCCAGAACAAGTTCCCAAACATGTCGGAGGCTGCAACATTAAACATGGTCATAGTCTCCAGGGTGGGATTACTCGCAGCCAGCATACTAATGAGAAGAACTATTTTAGAATATATCATTAAGAAACAGGTCACATAATGTGATATGCAGTAGTTCTGATGTTCGTATCTTCATACTTTGTTGGAATTAAAAGTGCGTATCGGGTGACAAGGACGGGCGTATGATGTGGAGTAGGTGTGAACGAGGCTTCCGATGACGAGGCAGGTGTAGCGATACATCTGCGCCCGCGCTGGCCGGCACGTGCGGCAAAGCCTTCAAACTCCTCAAAGCTCGTCAACTGCTTCGATTAGGCTATTGTCAATAGAAATGTATTTGATATTAGGCCTCAACATTTACGGGGAAAACTCAAAAGTAATTCATTTTTTTTTGTATGTATTTTTTATTTTTTTTTAGCTAGCACAGCTTGTAAGCTATTGAGCTTTGCATCGCATTGGTTTTGTAAATATTGTAGGTAACTAGTAGTTTGAGTTTTGATTTCATACAGAGGTAAAATGACGATTGCGGAGCTCTAGCGCTCACGAATTATCACCCATAACTCATACGTTACCAACGGTATGAGAACGCAATAAATTGCGCCAAACTCAAAATACACAAGATAAATTGCCCTCCATATGTCAATCTTGGATCATAATTGAAAAGTAAAGTCGTGTGCAGTTTTTTCGGTATCATTAACGGCGGTGTGGTCGGCACGAGCGGTTGGCAATTTTGTAAGCAATTTCGCGAGCAGGAAGCCTCTTGCGACAGCCTGATTTCAATAATAAATCGATACACCCACAATTCACCGGGCTCACCGTTTGCGCTCTAGTATAAAATTATCGACATTGCCACGAAACTCCTGGGCGGAGACCAACGGTTTCTCGAAGCTCCACTGAATTTTTAAAGCAGTAGCCGGAATCATCGATTAAGGGGTTATTTGGCACTTTTGCCACTGTTGTAATTTCATGTAAGCACACCACTTACATTGTTGTGGTAAACGTTTGCGACGTTTCATAAAAATCCATAAGTACTTTTATTTTTATACCTAGTAGCGATATTGAGGTTGATAAGCAAGTTTATAAGGCGAAGGCAAAAATAGAAATCGATAGCTTTTGAATAAAATATAGGTACACTTAACGGTTTTCTGAAGCAATCCGGTAAATAGCAAAAAATGATCACTGCCCACATTCTAACTTGACAAAAAACTTATCGAAAAAAGTTTAGGTTTACACCTAAAATGAGGCATCGGCTTGTTAAAAAGCTATTAATTTTAGACGATTCCAATAAACGTTTTAACACCTTTTCCTTGAGGTATCATTAGGCTTATTACAGCATAAGCCGGTCCCGATCTGTATCAATTGAGACAAAAATGGCTCGCCTTTGTATTAAATGAAATAAGTGGTCGTTATCGACATTTTTACATGATTGCTTCCATTGTTTATTAATTTATGTCGCCGATGGAGTATATTCATTACTTTTTTACCACTTTTACACATTTCAGTATTTATTTACTTGATTTTTGAAAACAACTTTATTTTAACACAAGTTTGATAGAGCGATTTTTAAAATTTCATATACGTGTATGAGTAACAGTAGAAAGCCTCAGCATTTTTCAGTTAAGCGCTTTTCTTTTGTTTACCTACCTACAAGGTTTAGCTTACAAAGAAGAAACAGAATGGCATAAGTATTGCGCAATAAAATAAAAAACTATTTTCTGTTTTAAAAGTATATTCGGTCAACGTAACCTGAAACTGCCGGCGGGACAAACGGAACCGAAAATTTATTATTTAACGGACTTAATAAAACAACCCTTGGCTTCATTAAGGCCGACTTAAATTTTATCTGTGCAGTTTTATGTTAACCACCGGGCGCGGTTCGGCCGCATCCGATACCAACGGTACTAATTGGGATTCTGTACCAACTAATTAGAATAAGATCGGTCGCAACGACCGGAGTTTGGGTAGCGGTGCCGCAGCGAAAGTGTTAAGATTTCATCGCCATAGATAGGATAGGTCCTAAGAAAAATGTTGCGTGCCAAATGTTTGTGAGAACCAAAAATATGCACTTGTTTATTTTCAGTCTGAGATTAGAAATTAGTATTGGTAGTATTTTGTTCAGGTGCTATTTATATCTAAACCAACTGAATCCATCCTCCAACACCTATCAACGTCCAATCAAGGGACCAATTTATGTCTCTGGATGTACAAATATACATACATTTACAAGATTCAATGGCCACGCGATTCTATAAAGTTCACAGAAACAGTAGCCAGATATCATGTACTATGGATATTAAATTAGGCCCAAAGATAGCGATCCTTGCTCATATTTTTAATCATATCACAGAAACGCGTTTTTGCCCATCTTCGCGTGACAAGCGTATATTTGCAAGCGTAACTTAATATTTACACTTCTGCACTTTTTTAACAATGTTGAAGGTGTTTACCAAACCGGAAAACACTGTTCATGATCATTTCGCATTATTAAAAACAATGCGAAATTCATCGGCCATATAAATGGCTCTAAAGTAAAATGTTGTAGCGACTGGGCCCTAATATAAAAACATTATGACAATTCGCATGCACTGTGCGTCGGTGGGGGGTGACTTATTACGTATTTACATTAAGTGCGCCGTGAACTGAATGAAAACTTCTGCTTATAATTTCGTGTGAAATAAATTATTCAGAATTCACCACTTTTAGTATGTTCATACATAGGCAGTGGCGCGACGCTTTGACGCTTAAAAAAAACCGGTTAAGTGCGTGTCGGACCCGCGCACTGAGGGTTCCGTGCCACCCTTAACTGAATTCAGGGTCCACTTACTTTCACTTCACGAAAACATCACAATATATTGCGACAGAAAAAATAACTTTGTTTTTCATAGTGTTTGTATGAAAGACAAAGTTATATTTGCGGTTGATAAAAATGTGCAATATCTCAAAAACTACTGGTTCGATCTCCTTCAAACCAATTTTCGTTGCAAGTTTTTGTTGAGATCTACATCATATATTTTTTTCAAAATTTTCACTTTCTTAGTTCAAAAGTTAGAGGGGGGGGGACGCCCATTTTACCACTTTGGAAGCGTCTATATCTCAAACCTTACACTTTTAGAAAAAATGGTTTTAGAAACCTCAACATCATTTTAAAAGACCTATCCATAGACACCCCACACGCATAGGTTTGAGTAAAAAAAAATTTTTAGGTTTTAGTTTCATGTATGGGAGCCCCCCCTTAAATATTATTTTTTCTTACTTTTTGTATCTGAATCGGAAAGCGGTGAACAAAATACACCTACCTACCAAGTTTCATCTATGTGATGCTTATAGTTTCAGAATAAAGTGGCTGTGACATACGGACGGACAGACAGACAGACAGACAGACAGACAGACAGACAGACAGACAGACAGACAGACAGACAGACAGACAGACTTGACGAAACTATAAGGGTTCCGTTTTTTGCCATTCGGCTACGGAACCCTAAAAATCTTGTTGGAAGCTTCTTTCATTCAGAGTTCATTTAATTAAAGTGACTTTGCTGTAGTTAATCATCATAGCTGGGCATTAACTCGTTAATCCGTTAATCGTTAATTAACGAAGTTAACATTTTGATTAACGGATTAACTTTTAAGTTAACTTTCAAAAATGTTAACGGACACGTTAACTTCCGTTAATATGCAGCTAAGTCCGTTAATCGTTAATCCAATGCCTACTGTTTACCGCACGGCACCGCGGCGCGGCGCGAAAAACAGGTGCAGACAAGTAAGTTTTTGATAATTCTGTCACTCAGTCTATTGAAAAACCAAAAAGCTCCAACTCTCTAATGAGTAAAGCTCAAAGTCTCGTTCAAATGTGGCTGGACATGAAATCAAAAGACTCGTTCAACAATACTGCATTCCTCGGGGAACAGATATTCATAAATCTATTTATTGTACAGTACTGCTATATGTTTTCCACAGGTAAAAAACATTTTAACATCAAAACGAGGATCGCTTTTAGGTTGTAATTTTTAAAATTTTCTATACAGTATTTTGAAATCATAAAAAATATTTATTAAAGGGGTATTTGTCACCGGTACTCAAGACCTTCAGAAGCTGTTTAATTCCGTGCTGCTAGAGGGCATCACACCTTAGGCTGGAGGCATGGAACATAAGTATGGTGGTGTTGTTCTTCAAAAAAGGAAACAAAACCTTATTGAAGAACTATAGACCCAGCTTACTCCTGAGCCATGTCTACAAGCTGCTCTCAAGGGTCCGAAAAGGGTATAGTACCATAGACCACATCCATACGCTTAGGCAAATTATACAGAAGTCAGAGGAGTATAATATGCCTCTATGCTTAGCGTTCGTGGACTATGAGAAGGCCTTTGATTCGATCGAAACTTGGACGGTGCTTCGGTCTCTTCAGCGGTGCCACATAGACTATAGGTATATAGAGGTGTTAAAGTGTCTGTATGACAACGCCACCATGTTGGTCCGAGTACAGGAACGGAATACGAGGGTGATTCAACTGCGAAGAGGTGTAAGACAGGGAGACGTTATATCTCCGAAACTGTTTACAGCGGCACTGGAAGACGCCTTCAAGCTTCTGGAATGGGAAGGATTTGGCGAGATCGAATCAGAAACGAGGAGATTCGAAGAAGAACTAAGGTAACGGACATAGCCCTGCGAATCAGTAAGCTCAAGTGGCAGTAGGCAGGTCACATAGCGCGTAGAACTGATGGCCGTTGGGGCAGAAAAGTCCTAGATTGGAGACCCTTAGACCAAAGGCGCAGCGTAGGACGTCCACCGACAAGATGGACAGACGACCTTGTAAAGATCGCAGGATCGCACTGGATTCAGACCGCTTACAACCGGTTGTTGTGGAAAGCCATGGGCACAGAATATATAATAGTACTACAAACAGAACGGCCACTCACCTCCCCTCTCTAGTCTGACTTACCTCACTATCGCGCCGGAATTAGGGATCTCATTAGGGGACCGCCTAGCGGGCATGGCACGCGCATGTTTGCGACGTTAACGGAAGAACAAAGTTTTGTGTACGAGAGATGCCTAGGTACTGTGCAGTGTACGGGTGTCTTTCGTCCTCGAGAAATGACTCCGATAGAAGCTTTTTTCGTTTCCCAAAAGATGAGAGACAGTAAGTAACTTCATACAAAATATGCAACCATAACTAACCTATTCTAACTATTCAGTTACAGTGAACAACTTTAAAAACGATAGGTAAAGGTAACATTCTTTAGAATTCTGTGTAGTTAAGGAATTATAATTGTAATATTTATGTGATCAGTGAAGTTAGGCGTTGCTAAAGTAGATACTATCTTTTTATTTCTCCACGATACCACGTGAATATGACATTACGAAAATGAGTGCTTGTTACGTTGTATACTAAATTCAAGTAAATTACGTTGTTTAGGTATCTGTTTATTTAAGTGAAAAGAGCTATGACCGGTGTAACAGACTTTGTCAACCCTTATAGCACGCACACAAACGCAGCGTCTGTGCAACACGCCGTCTGTCAATGTATGGCCAAAACGAAAAGTTTCTTCCGAGTGTCCGGGGTGTGCCATGGGGGAGGCCTATATTCAGCATTGGACGTCCTTCGGCTGATGATGATGAAAATGATGACGATGAATTATCAATGTCAAAAATCTGTCAAATTACTTAGCAGAAAACCACTCACTACTGTAGCATGACAGAGTCACTACAGCAGCCGCTGTCAGAATAGCGAGGTTTATCAAAGCACTCTCGTTGTACAAGTGATGCACAACTCAGTAAAGACTCAATTAGCGGAATTGGCACCCAGATGAGTACTTCGACATGTCAATTGCATGAAGGAAAATATGCACCAAATGCCGATTAAATTACACATTTGAATTACACAAGTATTTTGTTTTGTCCCTAACCTGTTTACTTCCAGAACCTAAACCAACAGGTTTTATAAGTTCACTAACGCAACGATAAACAAATGAAATTTTACACATATTAACGGATTAACGATTAACGTTAACTTGCGTTAATTCTTCCGAAATATAACGCTTTAACGTTTAACGAAGCTAACTTTTTTTGTAGCGGATTAACGATTAACGAAGTTAACTATTTGATTAACGGTGCCCAGCTATGTTAATCATTTGTTTTCAAGATTAATGTGTAGCCTTACTAAAGGTTATATCATCAGTTAAATTTAAGAAAACATTCGTAATTAGTCGCTTATGCTCGCAATTGTAGCTATTGATAAGAAAGAAAGTAGAAAGTAATTAGATAGTAAAGCTAGTAAAAAAGCTTTTACCATTTTCTTTCATCGATTGTAATAGTAAAGTTACGTTACCAGTAGCTGAATATTTAGGATTGTATGTGTTTTGAAGAAAAACTACCTTAACCGTATTTTTCTTCTTAACACACATAATCGTAAATATTTAACGGCTGGTAACGTAACTTTACCATTACTACGGAAAAGTTTTCTTTAGTTTCAAGCAATGAGGTCACGTATTCTTTATTTTAATCTTAGCTTAAGCATTTGTTTAAATTTCATTAGGTCAACTAATTTTCATTAGGTCAAAATATGTATGTATGTGCACATGTAACATTTCTTACCGCATGACAATAAATTAGTGCAACTTATTGATATTATTGAAATAATGACATTATAGCTACCTGGTACCTGACCTTTGAATTGATAAAAATCCAGTGGATTAAAATTACCAAGGTGTAATTAAAACAAGACATGTACTGAATGAGTTCATTTACACTCACAATCAGCTTAAGCGATATTCACTTGTATCAATTAAATGTCTAGTTTATTTTCGTCGGTATCCCTTTAAAGGACAAAATGAGGTTTACATGTCAAATGGCGTAAAGATAAGGAGAACTATGCGGAATGTTGTATAGGTAATTATGGAGTACCTACCATAAACACAGCATCTTCCTTTTTGTATCAGCAACATTTCCTTCCCATTTTAGCTATCAGATGGATGTTAAAATACTTTAATGAAGTGCAGGCTATCATCGCTAGCATTGTACGCTTAAACTATAAATAAAGATTTCAATAACAATAACGAATCGAGTTACGAGCAAACTGCGCGCTACAGAGAAACTTATGACTCGCTCGCTACTGAATTAAATATTATTGTGATTGTAGTTCACCATGTTACGTCTTGTTTAGCATTCATAACGCAACATTACAATTTAATTTTCATACTGTACGTATGTGCCATGATAAGATATGGCCGCAATAAGAAATAACGAAACTAGAACTGGATCTCGAAGTGTCCTAGTCCACTGCTACCGATTAAACTTTTCATAAGTTTGCCGCGACTCAGTTATTTATCAATAGTTTGATCGTAAATTAAAACTGGTTCAATAACTTTTAATTTATATCTCGTTTGCGTACGTGTCGATGCAAATATTGTGTGTCCTACGTGTGAACTGCGCATATTTAATGAAAAAGATTCTATCAGAGATTTTTTATGCGCGCACAGAGTCGTAAATTGGAATAGAAAGACAACGCGAACTTGTATTTGTTTGGAGCGATACCATCGACATATTTCGACGTTGCTACTGCACGCTTATTACGTTACAGATAATGTAAATAACAACTTTTATACAGGTTCGCGAGACCGCGCTTTATTTTACCTATCACAATTTTAAAAACCAATCTCTAGGGTCTCAAATTAATGAAATCGTCGTATCTTCTCTTGAAGCGTGAACGATATCTGCTATGCGAAAGATTGTTCCTCTCGCTTCTGATGCTTTATGAGTATTACAAACAACGTTAATAAAACAATTTAACGTAACATAATTGGGCTTTAATCGAGATCGGACATTGTTTCGATAAGGTACTTTGTAAGTCACGTCTACTCGCCGATATAAACATTGTAGTTATAAACATTGACTCGATTACACCGCAATTTACCAGAGAAGGAAAAGAGGATCTATAAATATTTATTGTTCCAACATTCGCTCCAGCAAAATTATACGGCAGATCGCGAAAGTTTTTACCATATCGGCAACTACAATGAGATGGGGCAACTAGCTACTGTGGTAAACGCCTTATCCTAGCCACTTCATCGTAAAAACTTCATTCCAACGAGCGATTCTTTGTAATGTGTAAGCAATAAATTTGGTGGATACGCGACATCACAAAATGATAGTGTACAGCGTATCGCAGAATTAATACCACAAATCATTAACTTGTCATTTTTATTTTGCTGCATTATCAAGATGTCTAGAATATTTTATAGACAAGTGAACTTCAATTTACGATATGTCCATCGCCTTAAGTGACGTTTTCTTAAAAATACTTAACAATTAACTTTAAATTTAGACGTCGCATAATTTATATCACTTTGAATATACCGACCTATTTCCTGTACAACTTAGGAACACATGTAACTTCGAATTAATTCACTTAATCAAGAGCACAGTGCGATGTAGAAACATATATCTAAGGCCTATTAATAAATGTTTATTGCCCACGCAATGCATTTAGAACTATAATCTGTTGTTGGCGGGAGGCCGGCGCCCACCAAAGGTGTTGACATATCTAAATAAATCGAATTATAACTAAACTGAATAGTTTTAGTTACAATTTTAGAGCTAACCATCGCTATTGACATGAAGCAAAGGAACGAAAATCCAAGAGCAATCCCTGAGCTTATGGTAAAAAACAAATGACCATCAATAAATATAAAACATAGTAGATCACGCGTGTTGAAACAGCATAGCCGATATTTGTTTTGTACGCCTTTGAAGTGACCGTTTTGGAAATGATAAAATGAGGAATAATTTATAAGGCAAAGGTGAAATATATTTACGTCTAATATTGGAACTGGTATAGGCTTAATCCATAAATGTTAATGACCTTTTCTCCGTTATTTTCTTTGAATATCGGTTCCTACTTTTTAAACATGTCATTTTTCTAAAAAATCTCATAAGATAGGTACCAAGACAAATATTTTTACTGAACAAACGACGTTCATGACTGGGAAATATTAAAGTGAATATCATATGCATGGAGACAGATTAAGCCCTACGGGGATTAAGTACAATAAGTACCAACAAAATAAGGAATGATTTAAAGTAAGGTGCACATACTCGTGACAAATACAACGGGTGGATTATAAGCACGTCTACTGTTTGCTCGCTGCCTTATAAGGCTCGGTTTCTTTTTTTTCTCACACAAAGGCCGTTGCGACAAACGTTAATCATTTTTATCGAAGCCTTGGCGCGTACGCAAGGAATCACGCGGAGTCTGGAATCCACACGGTTATTTATTGTGATTTAAAACAAATAGGGTCAAAATTCCCGCTGTGGTATTATTTCGTCCTTTTGATAGCAGATATCGGTCATTTTTTACTACATAAAAACGGCTTTAATCGTTTCAAGTTAAAGAAAAACGCGAATAAGTAATCATATAATAAATAAGTTATGTGGGCTGTGACTAGGCTGTCCTAATTAAAACTAATGATAAGATAAAAACAAAGAGTTCCTTAAAATAAAATATTTTTTGTAAAAATAGGTAGAGCATCGTTTATAATCCAATTTCAGAATATTTAAACGGGTCCTTAACATTTGACATCATTATAATGATTAAAATTTATCTGATAGCACAACACATCCTGGTTTTGTCTTTTTATTATTTATTTACCGTAAAATCAAGTGCTAGTGCTTACATTGTCACAGGTATTCGTCAATTGACCACGAGCAAGGCGTGAAGGCGTGTAACTGGCGCTCAAGTTCGTCTGTCAGCTCGTTACCATGGCAACATGACGGCCGTCGCTCAGCGCGAACAATTTGCAAGGATTTGCGTACGAAGGGACCGAATTTAAAATTCCTATCGGTACCTAGCCCGCAATTGGTTCGTTCACGTTCGCGGTGAGGGCTGGCTACGGCGAATATGGTTTATTTCGGAGTGTCTGCATTTTTCGATTCTCATTTGATTTCTTCACATAACTTTCGTCAGTCCTATACCACTCGGCCACCGTCACATTAACAGGCCTGTTGAATTTTGCAAGCGCTTCTTAACGCGTAGGCTGCGTTTTTTTTCATCATCTTAACTGATTGTTAAAATATTTGTAAAAATATTTTCCTTCAAATATTGTGAGAGCAATCTCACAACATTGATGATGTCACGCAGCCTACGCGTTAAGAAGCGCTTGCAAAATTCAACAGGCCTGTTAATGTGACGGTGGCCGAGTGGTATAGGCATACGCCCGGATTGCGTAAGACACGGGGTTCAATTCCTCGTCTGTCACAGGTTCACAGTTGTCTTTTTACAAGTGCAATTTATTCCACCTGTTCTAGGTAAAATTTTCATAATTTCGTAGCTAGGTACTTACAATATGTTTATTTAAATAAGAATATGAATAGAATTAGGTATTCTATTTAAGTTCTCACTCGACGTACAAAACTCAGCTTAGCAGTTATGAATCTTCTCCAAACACCAAATCTATAGATAGCATTTAAAATTCGTCGAAGCTAGCCCGCACTTGACAGATTCACGGAATATTGTTAGCGCGTATATTTGCATGCGCTCGTTAACGCATTGCTAGACTGACGTGCGTCTGCGCCGGTGATTGTTCCCGTCTCCCGGGGAAATTTGATGTATGTATCGCCCTATCTCGGTTTTAAGTTACTCATTTTGTTTGGTACCGAGTTAAATAAACGAGTATGTAGAGGTAGATATGAAGGTCAATGTTGTTAAAACAAGTCATAGAATATTAGTAATGTTCTGGTATTGTTTTTCCTTTCAACAATTCAGAGTGTTACGATTCTCTTTGAGAGGTCGTATATGTACAAAACTTGAAAATTTGATGCTGAAGAATTAATGATTTAGATTTTAAGAGATCTTATAATTAGCATGTCAAAAACGAGTATTTAAAGGGGTCAAATTAGGTTTATCATCCCCAAAAGACAAAGCAAATGAAAGTTTTTTGATCATCAAAATAAGCTATAAGTATAAGCGTGCGCACTACGAAGATCTCGATATAAACATAAGCGGGACAAGCAATATCAACATGAGTATAACAGATCATAAAATCAGCGTTTTAAAAGCAAATATGAAGGTGTTAATTCGAAACGCTTATAGGAATTACGCCAGCGTAATAGTTCTGTCCAGACTGCGGCTATTAACTGTCCAATCACGGCACGGTCGGTTTGATTGAATGTCTGTAAACGTCATTTACGGCTCGTTATCCACGGCTTGCGCGCGCGCACCGTCAGCCAATAAACATTTCATTGCCGAATGATACCCTTTTGTTTTAGACCAGCTGCCCTACCTTCGCCCTTCGCCACCCTCACGAAATACACGATGAGCGAGAACAATTGACTTGCACTTTCTGGAACAATAAATTGTGACGGGTTATGAGGGATTTTGGACGATACAAAAGCGTGACTTCAATGATCATGTTTAAAGTTTACACCCGCCGCCTTAAACAACACATTTAAACTATGCCAAAATATCGCAGCGCTTTTTAAAATAAGTCAATAAATTAAATTTTGACGATACTGAAACAAGAAGTCAAAAGAAAATCAATACTATTTAAATAAATAAAATAATAAATAAGTACTCATTAAGTAACAATTAACAGAACAGGCGAACGAATTTGTATTGTCCTTGTCAGATAAAAGTTATATGCAATTAAAAGCAGTGTCCACTTTATTCCGAGTGTACTGGAAAATTTACAGCACTTAGTAACTAGACCACGCAGCCATCTGTTGAGCACCGAAATTAAATTTCGTGAGGAAGAAATCAATTACTCCATTTAAATAGTGGTGAAAGGTTAATGTAACAATTTTACGGTCCAGTTTAATCGCCAACTTCGCCAACTTTATAGTGCTCTAAATTAAATGAAGATACGATCTGCTGCGGCATAGCGCAAGCCAGGATTTGCGATACTGATTCATTAAAGTCTAAATTGTTTTTAAGTGAAGCAATTATCCTTCTGGAATCTTATGAGCTTAGAAACGTTAAACACCAAAATATAAACGAGAATCTTAAAAACCAGTAACATCACGAACCAAACCAAGGAGTGTAGAGGTAAAGGAACAATTTCAATCTTGCATTTTAATTAAATTTCGTTTGATACCAATCAAATAACATTCCTCTGCTCCCTCGGTCGCATGCACACTAATGTTTTTATGAACTTTTTTACTCATACTAGAGCAGAATATTAATTTGATCGAACCCTGTGAACCCTCAGCTCCTGGACCGCCTACATAGAGCCTCCCTAACTAAATTACACACTCATTAGTTCTACGGGATGTTTGTTTGTTTTTATAGCCACTGGCGCCGCGGGTCCGGCGTTAAAACTAACAAAATTAGTCACAGTCAAAATAAATAAATAAAACTGGTCTATTTGGACCACAAAAAGTAGGATATTGGAAATCCTCCATAAAGTCCCGCCGATCAATATTCTGTAGGTTACACGGTACGATTTAATTGAGAGCAATTATACAGCCACCGCTGTATTAATGAAAGCTGTTACCGCAACAAATTCTAATTATAAAATGTACAAATACTTGCACACAAAATCTAACAGACAAATGGAAAAAAAACGAGAAGCACTTTTTTTCATATATAAATGTGTTGACAATCGTACACGTTTCAAAATCACAGCGATTGCGAACCCCTGCATCTTATAGTACGGTCAGCAAAAACAAGCAGCACCGACACAATCCGGTAATTAAAGGCCAATTTCTCAACGGACGACAGGCGACACGACGCGAGTGACGCGCGACGTCACCGCGACGTCACGGCGACGCATGAATAAGTGTGTGTTGATTGGAAGTTTAATGGTGGTTTAATCGGCGGGACAATGATGAAATCGTCGCCGCGCAGATTGTATCTCGACGGCGAGATAAGATGCTGATCGCGGCAGTTTCAAAGGCAAATTATGGACGGAGCTGTCGATGAGGACTAGTCGGCTACCGGTGTTACGGCTGATTTGAATCTGCTTTGCTTTTCGATGTTTCGCCAATTTGATTATGTATCGGATTTATCAGATATTTATTTATTAAAATGAAATAACGGTTATTTTTTTGAATCGTTATTTGCATGTATTAAAATACATCCTTAGTTCCTCTTCCGCAAAAAGAAGTAAATCCCACGAAAATTAAACATTTTTTATCTAATTGTTTCAGGAAGGAAACAAATCTCTTTGTCAACTGCAATCAGTGCTGGTTTGCGTGGGAATGCGCAAGCGATACAGCTATTTACCCCTAATTGTGGGTACTTTATTCAGGGTGTATACTGATGGTGTGGCTAATTCTGGTGACACTTCCGCGCCGGTAATGACCGCACTATCAAACTGGCAAATCATCATGCGATAGAGTTTACCGTGTGAATAATACATATTTTATTGGTACTGAGAAATAAGTAGTAATTTAGGTAATATCGTTTAAAATACACATGCAAAATGTAAGTTTTAATTAATTTATGATATTACAAATGGTCCTTAAGTATCTTATTTTTTATTATTTTATTTTATGTAATCCGATTTATTGCTCTACGATTTAGCAAAATCATAATTTCAAAAAAAATAAGGTCTAGTTGAGACCTTATTTTTTGAAATTATATTTTTGATCGTTACAAGAAGAGCTACCTGTTATAAATAACCAAAAAACTGACGCTTCATAGCTGATATTCAACCTACGTTTAATGTTCATCGGTATTTGTATAATTACAGGAACTAAGCGATCGTTGCTGACCCTTCAACCTGCATGTGTGTTTTAGGGGTGACAAACCTTTTTCTCACTATTTAATGACTGTCATTTTATAACGTGAGAACATTGTTTGTATAGAATTGTGTTTATTTTGTTCAAAAGCATTTAAGTGATTGTGACAACTCTTTTGATCTTAGTGCCTATAAACCTGCAGATCCTATAAGTAACTAATGAGTTTTAACGACACATTAACTTATCTGAAACGGTTTAGTATTCTGATCAACCTGCACAGATAAGCAAGATATAACAGACCAGTGAGCAACTAGGCATTTCTTACAAGTTAAAGTCAATTACAGCCGACTCATACGGTATTGCTCTCTAAGCTTCTAGACAACGTAACCAATAAGTATGTGGTCTAACGTTCTGCTAAATCAGATCAACTATAAATGATTTCTATGGCCATTGTATTCAAATGTGAACTTCTTGTCAACATGTTAATTAAATGGTAAGTGTAGCTTACAAAATTGCAAACGGCTTTTTTCGGTAAAGCTTGCTCTTATCGACATTGAAACGGCGAATCGAATTAAAACATTTACAAATACCACGAGGAAATAAAGTAGTTTGAATTGTAAAATTTGGAATTCATTTTTTTTACGTTATGTATAATGACTAATACTAAGTTTTTCCTTTCCTTTTGTAAAATAATGATGTTATTTGCCCTTGCCATTAATAGCAAGGGAAAATAACATCAGTATTTTACTACGTATTTTAATACTTACAATATTTGTAAACCTATAAAAAGGTATTTAAACAAAATACTATGGTATTAATTATACCACACGTGTTCCAAGTCTGATCTACATCAAGTGATTTGTCATAAGTTAATTTATCAGTGGAACATTCATAGCGAAGAGGGGTGATCCGTCAGATATATCGATTGTGTGTCGACACTGTCAAGTGATACGAGGTTGACAGACATTGGTGGAGATACGATCTGTATTAAAGTCTGATGGACCATGGGGGGGTGGTATTGGCATAGTTAAGTCGTATGTATTTAGAAAAACAAAATTTAAAAAATTAGGCAAGTTTTTAAATTATTAAATGCACTTGTAAAAAGCACTGTGTCAGTCAAGGAATCGAACCCTGTGTCTTATGCTATCCAGGCGCATACCTATACCACTCAGCCACCAACACCTTAAGTTTTAGACCTTGTTTCTGGGAACGCCATATCTATCAACCCTCTACTTAGTTAACTATAGAGTATAAAGGAAAACCTTTATTAATTTGAAACAACCAAAACTTTGCTATCACACTGAAAACAGTTGATAAATAAGTTAGTGGATCAATTATCGCTTCAATTTTTTATTAGCATTACTGATTATATCATATTCTCACTCATAATAAAATTAAATCGGACAAAAAATCATCATGACTTTATCTACACTAAAATGAAGCAAATTAAGTAAATAAGATGGTGAGTCAGAAATTAGAACTACTTACAAAAAGGAAGTTACTATCAATAAAATCATCGCATATACAAAACGAGCGAGTTACTCAAACCTGAATCAACATTTACTGCTTCTCTAAAAATTTATATTCAGCTTTTAATAACTAATTATTATCACTACGTCCGGAGTGGATGAGCTTGTGGAGGTACCCTACTCTGTACGACGTCGTTCGCATTTTGTGTTTAATCCCTCACGAATGTGTTTCTACACATTATTTCGTCCTTCTTTGGTTTACGCGACCGCTGGCGTCCTTTTGATCTGTCAGACTATCATCACGTTCTCTTATTCTACTACTTATTGGTGTAAATAAGTAACAGGGTCGCATGAGGTCGTAAATTATTTATATAAACCAGACTTTGCGGTTCCCCGTTATATCATCATCATCATATGCATGGATCTCTCAGATACATAATAATTAGCTAATAAAGAAGTCAAGAACAATTCATAACGCTCCAGGACTACAATCATGATCACCTAACCTAACCTAACCTACATTTATTAGGCACTTAGATATAATTGTTTTGATAGTCCTCCCAGTGTGTAATAGGTACGAAAGTGTTTTTTTTTATAAATATGTAATACTGACTACTAAAGTAGGACCTCTGTTAGTTGTGTCAGATTTCCCACGGCTCGGTAGTAATGGATTGCCGAGTGATCAAAGGACGGCGCTTGCGCATATCGCGAATCGCGCGCGATCGACCGGCAACGCGATTGCGACAGCGATCCCTGTTGATCGGAACGGACACCATCAATAAACAGAATTATCACTGCATCGGACAGTGAGGTATTACAAGCGTTTAGAAAAATATTTCGTTAAAATCATAATTACTAACCTTTTATTTTTGTAAAATGACACAAATATGAGGAATAAGGGAATAAGCGGCATTATCACCAGATCAAGTTAGTTGTGTTGTTAGCGCTAAGTTAATAGCTCCGATTGTCTCCATTAATTTCTAGAGAAGAAAGCTTACTTTACTTATCTAGCATATAGGCACCAATAAGCACTAGTGAAAACGGCCTAATAACTGAAATTTTGGCTCTACTTCCTGTGGCAATGCACATAAATATGCCTCTGGCCAGTTCTGACCACATAAGAGTGCTGGCCACATTAGAAGAAAGCTGAAAAAAGAAGACTTTGCCAACATATAACATTCATCAAGAAAATTGCACTTTCGTCACAAAGGCCGCATTCAAATCAAACAGTCGGTAAAAAGTGGCGGTGCTAACAACATCATCATTCGAACAAGCGTACCTAATGTTATTTGAGGCACTATATTGGATTTGGGCATACGAAATTAGTAATTACACTTGCATAATGCGGTCCGAGTTAGTTATAATGAGGACAGCACTTTGACAGGTGATAACTTCATCATCACATTACCCTTTGATTGTTTGGCAGTGCATTGTCCTCGAAGAAAAATAAATAAATATTCTTAATACATTTAGGTAAGTACTATCTACGAGTACTAGTTTTTATGCTTTGCGATCGGAGTGGTTGTTGATATGGAAACTTAATAAAGTTCAAGAAATAAATCAAGTTTTTGCATCCTTCTATTTCAATTAAGAAGTAGGAATTCATTAAAGTACAGGTATCATATCCAAAGTCACGCATTAATATAGGTAGGTACTTATCGATTGGCAACTCAATAATTTAGTCTACTTATGGTAAGTATTAAAAAAATGCTACTATGAAAGTAGGTAATAATAATCCAAATTGACGTTAAGAGGCTAAAGCTAGCTCGATTCTCTACGGTGGCAATCAGCGAAGCCAGTCGCAAATTAAATGTCTCACGCGAGGATTGTAAAACCGAAGAGGTCCGGCGTTAGATGCCGTCGTATAGGCGAGCTTACCAATAAACACCATGATTCATGCCCACGCACAGCCAAGACAACATTAACGCTCGCCTTTAATTGAGTTACCTCAAAATTTACAGCGCAAACCAGATATTACCCACCAGTTGCCCACAAAATTCTATTTAGCAAATAAACCCTATCTTCACGATCAATCCTTCTTTAACTTAAATTAAACCCACTTGGCATTTAATACCATTTCACTCTTTTTTCGTAAGCCGATAATTCAACTCGCGGAATTTATTGCGACTTAATGTGTTAAAGGTAAATAATTTGTTTCAATGATTAACGCTGCAATAAAATAATTATAAAAGTAGGAAAGAATTAATAGTGCCACTCGAGATATCAATTAGCCTGAAACGATAATGCCCATATATGGTACCGTTCGGTAGTGTTTTCTTGCCGAGAATGAATCTTTATTTGCTCAATAAATAGAGTTAATTTATGTGCCCTTTTTATGGAATTAAAACATTGTATCTTGATGATATAATTATGTTCTCGTAACAAGCACAAGAAAATTATGATTTAGCATCATTCTCCGCGAAATAAACATGGTTAAAGTAAAGTTGTCCTTTCCTAACTTAATAATATACGCAGTGAACATTTAATCAGTTTTGATTCCATTCCGTGTAAGTAATTTACCGTCAGCGTCGGCTGTTATGCGCAGTTTATATCTTAATGCGAGCGCCTTCCTGATTGCTTAAAAGACAACTGCTATTAAGCTAAAATACGGCTTTTAGTCTACTTCAATCTTAACTTGATCTCATCATCTCAGTCTTACAATTAAACGTTCCGAAATTCGAATTGGATTACGCATTAAGCTTTCTTATGAGCCACATAAAATTGTTCGGCTTCGTTACGCCGGCCGCGAGATGAGTAAAGAGGTAATTAAAAATAACGCCCTCCGTCTTATACTCTTTACCAAATACATAAACTGTTAAGGCAACATCAATAGAGGAAACAATTACGTCGGTGTAACGTGCCGCATTAAACCCTTCACTTTACGACACGTTATACTTTCAATTAAAAGTTTTATTGGCGTCTAAGAAATATGTTTGTTAATGAAGTAAGTATTTCATTGAAATGACAGATCGCCCTATATGTCTATACTATTTAATTACGTGGGAAGGTAGGTAAAAAAACATATCTGCTTCGTATTTGCTTCGTACACGTGAAATTCATTTTATGTAATTTGTCAGGCATTTCTACTTCGCTGACTTCCACAAAAAGACTATTGCATGCTTGGAAAGCTTTTTTGTATAGATTTAAAAACACACATCATTGCTATAAAAATCCCGAGAAAAAGAAACAAAAGAGTGGCAAAAACATCCCCCAAAAGGGAATTACAAAACTTTGTGTCCTCTCACCGTAGTTGGACTAAAAATTCAACCACTTTCAAAGTATTTTTCATCCATGGCACGCACAATTTGTAGAGATTGTCTCACCAGCATGTTTGATGAAATTAATTAGCTTTGTGTCCTCTCACCGTAGTTGGAATAAAAATTCAACCACTTTCAAAGTATTTTTCATCCATGGCACGCACAATTTGTAGAGATTGTCTCACCAGCATGTTTGATGAAATTAATTAGCTTTGTGTCCTCTCACCGTAGTTGGAATAAAAATTGGTTGCCACTTTAAAAGTATTCACACACATACTCATACTCATACACATACACAATCTCTACAAGTTTCACCAGCATGTTTGTATTCACACACTTACCTTACTTAATTGATGTTCGCATTTGAGTGGCCAATACGCCGCCTGCGCCTGCACCTCGTAGCTGCCAAACGTATGGAATCTGTATCCGATAATTCAAACAGTAACATTCGTCAGTGTTGTAACCGCAATTTACTGGACACATAAAAAATAGAATGTATATTTTTCTTTTCCAAACAAAAATTAGCGGGCTCCATAAGTACAACCGTCATTATGATTATCGGTTCAGATATAATCGGTCCGGACTCGCGTCTGTCCGTGTGTTGACTTTATTCGACATTTTGTAAACACGGTTCAGTGTTTTGTCCTTTTTTAAAGAAATGGACCGACATATTAAAAAACCTGATCATAGTGAGCTAGTGCTTAGTTTAAAATTAATTAGTTTTATCACGTTAAATGACACAACTTTATTGCAATTCACAATATTTTGAATACATAAAAAACTTAATTTGTATCACCTGGAAATCCATCATTATATCTCTTTTCAATTTAAGACACAAAAAGTGAAAATCAAAATCACTTGTACACCAATTTTGTTGAAAAGCAGATAAGAGGCCAATCTGAATATACGACCAATAAAGTATTTTAAAATTGAATGTAATATACGGCCAAAGTATCTTATTGACGCTTTATAAAACGGAAAACAATGATGGATGATCGAGTTCGGAGTTTTAACCCCTTTGGACCTTTTTTCTCCGACTTCCTGTCCACAGTACTGTATTGTTTCACTTGTGTCGCTTCAAGGCTCTGTCTCACTAGGCTGCTTTGGTAGTTGAACTCAAACAAGTTCAAAGAGTAAACAGACCTCTTCTTGAAAACATGGTCCATCGTCTACTCTGACTCCATGTCTACTCTGACCATGCTAACTCGTTTATAGAAGAGCTAAAAAAATATGGTATGAGTTCGATTGCCTTTGAGGAGCTGAGAAATTATTCCGGAGTTTTAAAGGAAAAATTTAAGCTTTTTTAGCCCATAGTCAGCAGTTGCATGCTTTCATGTGCTAAACCTCATTAGATAAAACGTTCACATTAAACACTATTTTTTATCATACAACAGGTTAATTACTTTTGCATTGAATATGCTTATCTCTGAAACACCATCTGGCGAGGCTAAAACGGCGTCCCAGTAGGACATTATCTGAAGGTCCCGAAGGAAGGTTCAGTTTGTATAAATCAGGTGGCATCAGCGCCGTCAACGGATGCAGGTGGCGTATAGGACATAGGGTACCGTCCCTTGTTCCATTTTCAAATCAGTTGCGATTTTATTATGTGACTATTGTCTCAGTTGACATCTCTTTGTTCGCTCTAGACCGACGTATGAGTTCAGTCTATTTTTAGAATGGTCTGTACACCAATCACGAAAAACTATCGACTGCGTAAGCGTATCGAGAAATGTCAATTCGTATGGAAATTGGACTAGCGCCCCTGGCGGTGCGTAAAGGAATTACTTTTTTAATATGGATTTTGACATTTCTCGATGCGATTACGCAGTCGATAGTCTTTCGTGATTGGGGGACTGATGTTAAGTGTTCGCTTTTGTAACGGAAATGCATCTGTTAGACATCATCCATGTGATACTCTATAGATGCAAGAAAGTAATAGGCTGTAAATACTGCCTTTTAATAGTTACATTTCCAGATATATTACCAAAAATTGCTCAATTTAAAAGTATAAAATATGTTTGTATTTTTAAATAAAGCCACACTTCAGGTACTTCAATTAACGTTAATTCCACAATTTGAATAAACTAATCCTCCGTCCAAAAATACACAAAAAAGTTAATTTGTATCAATTAAACCATATTTATTTTTAATCAATCAATCCAATGCAACATTGCAGCTAAAGTCACTTATCTGGTCTCGTCATTTAAATGCAATCAAGGGCAATGCTTCTGTTAGTTTTATTCCCATTTTAATGCGAGCCCTAATGGACTCGCAAAAAGACGAGCGTATAATTTTCACATAGGTGGTTACTTACAGTTCGATATAATCCGATGTTGCGCGTCAGATCATGTCACAATAATTACAGCGTAATAATTACGGCGTAATAATCGATATCATGTTAATTTATTATGCCGTGTCCAAATAAGGCCGGACGCAGGTGAGGCCGCGGACGTAACGCAGAACGCCCCGTTTCGGATCCCCGTGTCAGGAAGTAAACGCTGAAAAAGGAAGATTTGAAAGTAAACAAAGGATGTGCAGCTAAAGGCGAAAAGTGGCACAGAAATTCACCAAGATGAAATGGCTTGAACTGGGTGCGTATTGCAATGCAGTTTTGACAGTTAAAACGCTCTGCTTTGCCTACTGTCAATTTAGCAATTCTTGTTGCAATTTCGCATAATGTTGATAATAAATATAACAATATAAATATTAATACTCATAACATCGTAGTATTATTATAATAGTATTATATTGATAATATTCGTTTACACTGAGTGGGAATTGAACTGCCTCGGAATTGAACGGATTAAGTTCGACTGCAATACGCCCCCTGGGCCTTAAACAAAATGTAGTTAGTATGTACGCACGTTGTGTACCATCCCATTATACTAAATATTAGTCGTTTAACTTTTTGTATGAATAAAAAAACATCATTTTCACTAGGTATGTAAATTATATAAATCCATTCAGTTACACTATTTAAATTGTCAGTAATTGTTAAATTCGAAATGTTAATTATTCAACTTTTTTACCTGCACTATTCATTTTATCTATGTAAACCTAGTCGGTTTCATTAGAAGGATTATTCGTTGATGTAGGTAGCTAAAAACTGTTTTAACAGTTCAATTATTTTTATGGTAAGAGATACTGGAAAAGGCCTTAAAATATAAGCAAAAAGGCGATGTCATAAAAAGTAAATTCAGCCATAACAATTTAATTATTGGAACAAAAACAATGTTGCGAAGGATCTAACAAATTATGTAATTGCTAATTCCACTTACGTTTATTGCAATGATTTCAATAATTGCATGTTACTGTTATGACTTCAGATAAAACGTAATTTAAATGATTAAAGAAAGCCTGCAAAATATAAACCCTTAATTTCTTAATTGCAGTAAGATTATAGTTGTTAATTAAGATTAAACATAGATGCTATTAAGTCTTTAGGAGTATATAATTTTCTTGAAATAAAAATATTCCAAAATTTATATCACAAAAGTAACCATGCAATGGTCATGAAAATAATGGTCGTACTGAATATCTGTCGGTTAGCCTAACCAAAGGGTAACACAATAATGAACGATCATTACATATAAACAGATTATCCATAAGTGTTTTATTTTTATTCAAAAGTATCGTTAGACCTTTGTTTTTTGTGAATTAAGAATGTCTTTCTCTAAAAAAATGTGGGCCCTTAAGATGAAGGTTAATCCGAATCTAATCGCATCAATTTTAATCAATTTTGTGCAGGAATAAAAAAGTAGGCATAGAAATAAATAGAATTATAATAGTTTAACAACAAAAGTTATAATATTTTTTCTGTTTAACATCTCAGTTATTTATGCAGATTTATTTGATTGAGCAGAAATATTTGAACATCCACATGCAAATAGATTAAATATTTTTAATACGTAGAACGGTGGAAAGAGATAACATATTTTTTTACAGTAAAAAGTTAATTATAGTTTATTGTTGTTAAGTTAATTATAGTGTTTTATCATCTTAACTGATTGTTAAAATATTTGTAAAAATATTTTCCTTCGGATATTGTGAGAGCAATCTCACAACATTGATAATGTCACGCAGCCTACGCGTTAAAAAGGCATACGCCCGGATAGCGTAAGACACGGGGTTCAATTCCTCGTCTGTCACAGGTTCACAGTTGCTTTTTACAAGTGCAATTTATATTATTAAGTCAATTATACCTATAGAAATTTGTGATGGGAAAAAATTAAGAATATTAACAGCCCCATAAACCACGCTGCCTAATGCTTCTTTAACCGCCCCAAAGTAAACAATCTACTAATGATAAACAGATGAGCTATTTTGTGTAAAATTCAATTTAAGCCGGTTTCTAACTCGCGGCGGTTTCTCCCTTCATCAATCAAGGATTGCGACTGCGCAGTTCTAACATCTCTCTCTGACCCCTCATATCAGAAGAAGATGGAGAATAATGATGACTGTGCGGGAGAAAAATGATTGAATAGTGCGTACATAGGCCCGGTTCACACGGCTGGCCTTAGGGGTCTTACAGAAGCATAATCAATTTGCTTCAGAAATGATAAAACGGACCGTTTTTTCATTTACGAACCTAAATTATGACCGGCCATATGTTTCGACAAAATTCTTGGATGTTTTAAACATTTCAATATAGTTTACATACAAGTAATAAATGACTATGATTATGCAGCTCTTAGGTAAATATTACTCAGCCGCAAAGAATAAACTTGAAATATTTTTTCTAAAAATACTTATTTCAGATATTTTTATCGTAATTACACACAAGAACCACTATCGTATGAAATAATACATCAAAGTGCCGACCAGCCCTCCGTGCAGATAAAGGCTAAGCAAGATAATGACCATTCCACATCCCGTTACACTGATTAATGTCGCGTAGATGCGCAAAGGCGTAAATTAAAACATAAAATTAGCGATCGGCAGATAGGAGCTCCCGTTTCATTAAAAAGTAATGAAAACTTCCACGGAATATTAATTGATCGGATTATAAAATGGAACCAGAAAATATATTACTTCGCACTTAACTGGTTATGTCCCTGCGTGTGCGAGCTTTTGTCCTAGACTATACATCTAGGTTATGGAATGGTAATAACGTTAATTTTCAGTCACTTATGTAATTTTAGCTATCCGTCTTGCAGTTAAACGCTTCTTGTTAAAACTTAACGGGGAACATGAAAGATGCGACACAAAATCGTTCTCTCGAAAACGGGATAATGTATCGGATTCTTGCCGCGACTACTCGTCTCGATGTTTACACAAGAGAGGTTGAAAACCGTAGTCTTAGTTTGAGGACTGACAGTAAGCTGTTATGGTATGAAGAAATCTTATGTATCTGGTCAAATACCTGTATAAATTAACAAAAGTATACATTTACATTCCATTGGTAACGGTTAAACAGAAACTATAGGTACGCGAAGGCTATATTTGCCAATTACATCCGTTAATATCAGTGCTTTCGTTAAGAAATCTACTTTCTATTGGATTTGATTTATTTTTCTTTTTTTCTATTTAAGTATACGATCATGTTCAATTTGATAACCTTATAAATACTAAACTCTATTTCTTTAATTTGCGAGAATGGTGAAAGTGAGCCTACCACATCATTGATTACCATTCGCAACGCTTTATGATTATGAACTTAACTAGGCACTCGGCTCGTATAGAAACCTATAATTTTACCGAACAAGTATTTCGCTACACGTGACATCCGACCAATGCAAACAAAGTCATCCAATTTTATAATTTTTACTCCATGGAACTTAATAACTTAAGTGGCCAGTTTGGCACGTATTATTTTTTAAATCATGAAAAAGTCGCGACAGGCCGCAAAGTGTACAATTTTTATGTTTACCTATTATTATTTGCAAAAACTAGTTTCAAAACTAAAAAGTTGCAAAGTTCATCATAGTGGTTATGTCTTCAACTTCTTACAAAGTAGTTTTGATGAGTAAATAATAATGCACAGGAAATATGGAGGAGCAATTTAATATTTGATTGTAGAACAGTGTTTTAGGGATGTTGTGGTGAAAATGATTTATCGGAACTCCCGCTATTTTTATTTAAAAGCGATCGCCGAATACAAAGGCAAGAGATCGGTATCGTTCCTCATAAATGTGTTCAGCATGACGCGAGAAGTTTGACACCAAACAGAGACGATAACATCTTAAAACATCTAATGTTTTAAACAAACTCTTTTATGTGGGCTAACTTCATTTTGGAGAATAAAAGAGATATCCCATTTTTGATTTATCGGTAAGGGTTTATCAATTTCTTTTTTGTTTAACACCAGAGGCAAAACTTACAAAAGAAGTTCTGATAAAAGGTCTAAAACAGTTTCACTGTTAGAATATTCATAAGCACTTAAGCTTAAGTACCTCTATTAAATTAGTTGCGCCTATTTTTGCGCACTTTATAGGCAAGTGTATAAAACAACCTAGTATGCAAATATTATGTTCTCTATATTGTGAGTAAAACGCTGTCTGTCAACAGGTGCCTCGTAGTAGCGTCACTGATAGGTACTCGATGTGCATAGAATAATGGCCCCATAGCCGCCCCGTACACTAGGTATCACTTGTAAACGAAGCTAAAAATAAATATCAAATATGGGAACTATGAAACCCCAGAAAGTAGATAAAACATAAATTTTTGCCATAAGAAAGAGAATTGTTATCTCGCTGATTACTCTTCCGGCACTGTTTAGTAATAACTATTAATTAAACTTTCCTTACAAAACAATTTTAAATTGGCATAAAATCTAAATCCATCATTTCTGATTCCATCTTGTATAGTGAAGTTAACTTGCAAATAGATGAATGATTTACGCGCAATACTCATTAGATATAATAAATTAAATCTACATTCTAGTCCAGCAGTACATCTGCTCTAATTAATCATGTTCAATCACAAATATAATGCCATGACGATAAAAAATCATTTTGCCTCCAGCGTATCGACGATTAGCATTAAAAATGCGGGCCCAAGCGAGTTCCCTGCAAGACACCCTACCTGCATGCATTAGGATTCCACACAGCACTTAGTGACGCGACTCACCTACAGACCCGTTGCCCGTATTCCATTTGAAACAAAAAATAGAAGCTGGATAATGTTAGGATCTAGTCCTGGGGAACAGAAAACGCGTAGAGACGACTCGTCCTATAAATATTCGCGGTATTTTTGTGACGCCTGTTTTTTTTGTAGAGCTTTGGAAATTTGACACTCTATACATTTTACCTAATAATGCACTGGAAATTGCTAAAGAACAATAGAAGATACCATAGTGTAATTAAACCATAATAATGTGCAAATACAGTCAATTGAACTGTCAAGACTTATTCTAATTGGATTCTATTCTTTAAAATTGCCACTTAAAATTTTCTCAAGACTTTATTTTGTTATAATGATGGGCATTGGAGCTTTATTATCTCATTAATTAAGTAACCCCAAAGATGGACTTAATTTAATTGTTGAATATTCGAATTGGATATTTTCTTTGTCTGTCTAGTAAGGCTTCTGTTCGAAGCAATTTTCCTAAGCTTGTTTTTCTTACTGTGTAAGTTTTAGTGGTTAGTTCTAACTTATGCAAAACCAGTCCGCAGCTGACGTTTAGGCGTCTATTAGTTGAAACGCCATCTACATGCAAAGTGTTTTCTTACCCACACCGTATATTAAAGCGTTTGGATTATAAGGACAACTTGCACTTGTTCGAGTTACTAACACAGACGTACAGACGTGTAACACCACAACTTTGTGTGTATTGGTTGCGCATAGGCAAATCAGTCTTGGTATTTCAAGCGCGATTGTTCTTGTAATGTTTGCAATTATTTGTATCCGTTTGACGCATTCAAATTAGCGTGTTTTTGTTAGTATGTGTAAACAGCATAGTCTGTTATTAACTCCTTATAGTAGGATGATGTTGTTTTTCTGTGCGCGGAATAATGTGCAGGTATCATGTCGCTTTGCAGGACATAGGCGCAATTAGCTCGTCTGCTTATGGAATTGCACCTGCTAAAACCTTAATAATTGCGCTAAGCTAATTGTTAACGAAACTAGTTTTAAAGAAACTAACTAATTAATGTAACATGATGTTATTTGAATAATGAAACACATTTTTTGTTGTGACTAACATTATGGTTATCTGATCTTCTAAGCTTAATTAATCCAGCAGATAAATACGTCATATGTTGTACTATACTTTGTGATGTACTTCTAGTAATGCATAGATATATTAACGATTTAAATGTGCAATTATTATAAAGAACTGATGATGATCGTTGCCATTGGGGCAGAAAATTATTCTAGACCCTTTGACCAAATGCGCAGAGTAGGACGTCCACCGTAAAGATGACCAGACAACCTTGTAAATTAAGAAAACCGTGAGGGAGGCTTTTATTCAGCAGTCATTCGGCTGATAATAATGATGATGATTATTCATATTTGTTTATTCAGAAATATAATTTTGTTTGCACCATATAAAGAATTACTTTATATAGCTATCCTATCTACATCAGTATTGTATGCTGCAAAGCGTTCACATCAAATACCTTTAATGTTACGTTAATTGATTCAAAGTAGTTTTATAAAATTATCAATATAATCAAAGGCTGTGTGTAAGTGCTACCCACAAGTACTTACCACCTTCTTTTTAAAGCAGGTGATTTTCTATTCAAAACATAAGCAAAAGTGACTGACACAACAGAAATGAATCAAACATTCGTCCTTCGAAGGCCGCGTGTGCGCGTGTGAGTGACCTGTCAAGCGACGCGCGCGCCGTGCGCCTGCACAGCCATGCGCCATGTTAATTACCGCCACCAATAAGTCGCTCCGTCAACATTCATTTTTTAATTTATGAATTCGCAAACTTGCTTCATTAACAACTGATCCGTATCCACTTTTCTCAATCGCCAACAAAAAGTTTTGCGACCTTTATCAAAATACCAACATTAATTCTTCCTAGTGAGGCATTTTATAACCCAGCGTGCATCGACTTCTTCTCGCTAACGCCTTTTTCGGTATGAACCTGACCGGTATTCTAGACGTTTTGTTCAAACAAAAATCCTACGATGCCACCGAATTCCCAGCCCATATATTGCAATGACAACATTTAATACGCGATCGAAAAAATATCGAATGGTAGTTAAGACTCTACATACTTGTCCGTAGTTTTTCTTATTAGTGCATTTATTGGCTATTTTTATTTGCACCACTAAATATTTCGAATACCTCGATTGCCGAGTAAAGGTAAGAAACGTGATGAGGTTTCTGGTGTCAATTTAAATGTTGGATGAGTACTTAAAGGGGCGTTTATTTTAATGGTTTGCTCTTAAATAAGATTATAAAACATGAGTGCGTTCTCACACCAATTCTTTGATTGGCTGTCGGAGTTGTCACCGTGGGAGATCAAAGCAGGCCGCCGATCGCCGCGCGGCTATCGTCCGTAAAATCTTCGTCATTCGCGCTTGAGCCGATGCGGAGCGACGTCGTCGCTGTACAAGCGCCGCCGCTGTTGGCAATTAACGTAACCAAAGATCATCAATAAACAACTTTATCATCCGATCGCTTCTGACATCGCTGGTACTTAACAACTAGGGACCAGTATATTATAACTTTTGAATATTCAGTCACGCACATCTTTCAACACGCTCCGAGCTCTTGTTGCGTGGGCATATTTTTATTTAGCTACCGAACATTATGTGTCGCTTTTAAAATTAAAAGCACGCGAGGGCACCTAGGTATTGAATGACAAGTTCGATACACCACCGCGCGAATACCCTGTGATGAAGACAGTTGAACCCCGATAAAACTATGTTTTAATGACCAAGTGCTGTATTTTAAAGCCTGTTGGACCAATTATGACCATTTAAACGAATGGTCTGAACGTATGACGAACTGACGATACAAACGAAGCTAGCCGTCAAGCCATCTACGGTAATCCGATGTTCGATCAATGTCGGCCTTTTGATATTGTTTTTCTTGGAATTTTAGAAGCAATTTGAGGGTACTGAGGGCTTTAATACGACGAGAGCGATTACGATAACGATATCGCATAGTCCTGTATGTGTTCTGGTAAATATTTATGGGTACAGTTAACGAAGCTATGATTGCAGATGACATTTATACGCGTTGGTATAGCGCCCCGTGGGCTAATGTTGTTTTAGACGTATACGCAGTCGCAAGGAGATTCTCCCTTCGTTTAGAAACAGAGAATTAATCATAGTTCGTTAATGGCGTAAGTACAAACGAGATCTCGAATAGTGGATCGATTGCATGGAAAGATTTGGATTTCGAGTGGTACTCGCGTGAGCAACTCACGCGCAGATACAAAGAGATACGGCGTGGAGATCATGCGCATTGATAAACTGATCACATGCATATCAGTTACTATGGCACACATCGTGGGAGTACACTCGGGGATGCAACAAAATAAATAGGAGTAGGACATTACACTTAAACCTGTTCGTAGCATAAGTGACTTTCTTGCGCACGTGAGCCATATTTATTCTAATTACACGTCTATCCCTGATGCATATAATAAAGGTTTCAAATCATGAACACGTGGAATGTTCATTTTAGAATCAGACTGTCCAGTGATTATCATTTCATATTTTTTTGCTTCAACAAAAAAAGTACAAGTTGTAGATTTATTGTTTTACGACAATCTCTACTAGACTGTTATAATATTGGACACCAATCACATACATTGCTCTGATCCCAAGGTAAGTAGCTAATGCACTTGTGTTATGGAAGTCAGACACAACGGTGGTACCACAACACCCAGACCCAGGGCAATATAGTTTTTTATTTTATTTCTACATTGACCCGACCGGAATCGAACCCGGGACCTCTGAGCGGCGACGCCTTGAAACCCAGCGTGCTTAGCCACTACACCACGGAGGCCGTCAAACGTGGCCGTTGGTGGACAGACACAATTGAATATAATGAGACCTCTTTATATTCTTATTGGAAACCCTTCATTTATGACGAACGCCTCACACTGACAACGTAATAAATAATTTTGGTAAAGAAAAAAATACCAATGGATTTCAATAACTCACACCAAGGAGGCGTAAAACGCGCATGAAACTGACCCCTTAAATGACTGCCAAAAAGTGTGAGTTCAAAATGACAGTACAGTTCCGAGAAGCATGTGCGAGGTTTCATCTCACGGTGTTTAGCCACGAGGTAGCCTGGAGCCGTCACCTCCCCCCATTGTGTCGGACAATGCGCTGTAACTTCTCACTAACGAGACTAGTTATGGTTTGAGGTGTGAGCTGTGAGCGTTTGTAGTGTAGTCTGCAGAGCTATATCACATTCATGGGCTCTACTGTCCACTGGTCGTCTAATAATCCAATAATTAATAATATGCACTCAAGAATATTACTTTTGGAAGCACTATATTTTCTACTTGAAGCTATTAAGGGTGTATAAAAGTTTAACCTGTAGACAAAGTATTGTAATCATTGAAAGTCTAAACCATGGCAAGAACGGATGATTATCTGCTAATGCGGCTGGATTTAGCAGAATCAACCTAAAAAGTGAAAAAATAATAATTTTATAACGTCCTGCTTATATATTTTAAAGCGCAATTATGATAACCGATTCCTCATATTAGATATCCAATTGCCCTCAGTTTCTCTCGTTACTTCTCATCGTTAAGACCAAACGCCATGCCTGAAGTGCACTCACATTTGTAAAAAGCATAATAAGCGTTCTCTTTTGGCATATTGTATTGACACACGATAAATATTTGTAAGATTACGCCGCGCGAGATTGTGCGATCACTGAGCCGCTCCGGGGTATGAGCATATAGTCCTAGACGGTACGGTAGGCTACGCATTTCCTGTTCTATATTAGAGTTCCAGTCAGGTTACTATAAATCCTTACAATGTTGTACTCATACAACTATTAACCTCACGATGACTCTACAAAAGCAGTGCCTGCAAGAAATTAAGAAATTACTTCGATATTTTTGGCACAAAAACTGTAGTACGTCGTACGTAACTAAAACAAATTATTTTCTTGGCTTTTCTATCAATCAACTCAGGCTTACAGCTAAAACGCTAAATCTATCTCAAACCCCTATCATAATTCTTCTTGCTATTCAATTTCTGGCTGTATCAAATTACCTACTAGTAAATTCATTACTAGTCAGAATATTCATAATTACACTTTTCAAAAAGGAACAATCACAAAAACCATTAACACGTGTGCGCTTTAATAATCGATGAGTCGGTAAATTAATACTTTCATGTTCCTTTTTTAGTTTTGTTAATTCAAGGCAATAACTTGGAATGCGCGAGCGCCACCCCTAAAATGCCTAATTTAATTTAACAGGTAGGCAGTTACTTTAATCATAGGCTAACCTTTAAATTACATAGTGCGGTAATAGCTCCCGAGCAATCGGCAATTCTTCATTTTTGCTACTGTTTTTTTGGGATCGTAAAAAATAGAACCCCTCCCAAAATCCTGCTACTCCTTCCGTTAAAATAATCGTGTGGAATAGCATCGATTTGACCATCGTAAATCTCATAACATGGTATAAAAACCAGGCCAGAATAAGAGGAAGATGTAAAAGGAAAATAGTAGAAAACATATGAATTAAATTCATAACATGAACAAGAAAACGTTTCTTTGCTGGCATCATTGTTATTTCAGATAAAGTATTTTCATTCACTGTGATCACTAGTTACATATTCATTCCTTCGTAAATAATTATGACTAGGTAACAAAGAAATGCTCTTGATGTTGCATAACTTCTGTGTTCAAAAAGTATAACTACGGATAGGTTTTGAAAAATTATAGAGTCCATGATCCCAAGAATGTACTATTGGTCGCATCATTAAAAAAGAATGACTTCGCAGAACGGGAATATTATTAAAAAACATGAGAGTTATGATCAGGGAGCAGTTTCGGATGGGCACGTACACTTGAGGTATACAAAACGGGTGCTTTCCCGTCTTGCACGTGGAGAGCTTTCAAATAATAAGCCTTGTGCCATTTGTTTCATAAGGGTTAAGGGAGAAAATTCTTTGAGGTGTAAGTCGGTAAGTGATGATCGGACGTGTCAATTGAGGTCGGCAAATTACAGGGGGCAGGAAGAAAACTTAGCACTCCTTAGGTGTCAAAATTGCCATAATTTCAAAGCCCGGCGCACCACGCCTTGGAGCATGCCGACTTTTTGCTGCTACAAATTTTGAAGAAACACAATTTTTTTAATGATCCTCGGCCGCAACCGATATTCTAAATTGGATGATCAGAAACGAAAGCCCGATCGATCGTGTGAAAATAATAACGAAATCAACCCTCTGCCTTTTTGGGTTGGTCAATATTTAATTTGATTCCCCTTCCTGTATGCAATACCCGATGTCTGATTTCGACTGATATTATACAAGTTTAAGACCATCTATCACTCTAACTATGGTGATCTCATCCATCGTCATATTTTTCCTGGCTAGATGATGACAATGCTAAATAGCATTAAATGATCAATTTTCACTCCTAAATATACAATTAAAAATATCAATCTATGGGTGATTGATTCACTTTCAAACATTCTTATCTTCAAATTGCGCTTCGCTTTATATCCGCCCACATACTCGTACTATTTTTTGTAACTTGATTGTTTTATAGCACCAATTGATGATTTATATATAAACAATAAGACAATGGCTTCCGGTAGTAATGTAATAAGCGGCGTTTTTTCTTCTTATAATGACTGGCACTTTAGCCCTCCAAGTAATAACCACCTCTTCATATCTGATTTACCAAGTAAGATGTAACGTCGATCATTATAAATTGATATTGCGGCAAGTTAAATTACAGTGGCACTTCACAAATAAGTACTTTTAAAATTATGATTAATTTCACAATAGCAGTTACGACAGCCACTTTGATTGGGTGAGCTCATTAGTATCAAAAGGAAGAAAATAACAAATCAGTAGGTGTAGCTCGAGAAATAAACGTAAAAGCCACATTTTAATGCCAGAAAATATCTTTCTTTGACCCATTACAGTCTGCAAGATGGTCTACGATTGTTAAACCTTTGATGCGATTTATCATGATGGCTACTGCTTAAGCGACCACCTATTTCACGGCAATTTTAATCCTAGACAACATACCATATATTTTGCCGTGTATTGGCAGTCGAAATTAGTTACATGTATTCAGAGGTTAACCATTCGTGAAATTGGGCGTGTTTGCGGCGCGTCTGCGCAGACAAGTGTGGCGACAACAACCAAGTTGCTTTGTTGTCCGCTACGGCGAATTGTGCAAAAAGGGTTCTACCTGGCCCTTGCACAAACCCGGCAAAAAGTTCCTAATCAACATCTTGGACAGCACCTACAAAACGCGACCGAAACCTCTGCCGCCACAGTGTCGTCTCGCTACATTACACAATATTCACAATGGATCCCCTCGTTCAATCTACTTAAGGACCTTTGGATTTTTTATGCAATATCGAAGTCAACAAGATGGACTTGAGGGCCTCGGCAAACTTCTAAACAATTGTTGCGTCACGGTCAATAGACCAAGACGGGTTTTTATAATATTTTTTTCGTATTTTCTAAACCTTTTGGTAAGACCGTTAGCTCCGTAAACTTAATTTTCAGCACACTTTAGGAACGAGGTAAGTAAAGAATAGGATTAAGTACTTAACTGACGCAATTCTGGAATGATCAGAAGAGAGGATTTACTTATATTGTTATGACCTTACAAGCATGTTACAATAATCTTACATGAAAAGATCTCAATTAATCATTTACTTCCATATACTTACCATTGAAAGTAACTGCCCTCTCTTAAAAAAAGGTGAGTTACTCCGTTAACTATATTTTCTTGATAACTAGGTTTATAAGTTCATTAACATTATACCTGGCACCGATGTTATATTTACACTTAGTATGCAAGCATAAATAAATTTGTATTTTTTGAACAATAGTAATTCTGATTACTACTTTACCACGACTTTACCTATTCTTTCTATATGAGCTGCGATAATATGCATTCTTTTGAAATCTCCTGTTTATTGCCTGATTTAAAATTACACCTTTAAAATCGGTTTTTATGCATTAGACAATGAATTTGCAATACCTACTTGATTAATTTTGGAAGTTATCCAAAAATAAAGCAGCGTGAAATTGATGAATGTATTTTTTGTACAAATTAATTTCTATCCTATTTTAACGCCTATTGTTGAAAACAGATTTCTGTAATAGATTATTCGCAAGTTTGCTTTCATGGCGAAACAGGAAGACAAAAAGTGGAGCATCCCGGAATTGGTTGAATTGTGGGCATCTTTGAGCATCAAACAAGAACGAAACAGGATCTAAGAAAAGTGTATTATAATGTTATACAAATATCACGCCTGGTGACACACAGTGTCCATGCTGTTTAACAAATTGGTGACAGACACTTCAAGATTGAATTATGTATTTAGTGCCACAATCACACACGCCCTAATTTCACAATGCGCTGCTCGTGCCATTAGAGAGATTTATATCCTAACATAAAGCAATCGTAAATTCGTTTCCGACTTTAGAATTTCACACAAAATGCCTGATTCCCGGAGAAGGAAATAAATGGCGTACCAATTATTACAATGCGCTCGTCCGGAAGTTTTTGAGTATTTATATCGATGTATCTTTTGAGCGGTCTGGTTTTAAACAAATATGGAATGTGCGTAAGGCCCTAAGCTGAGGAGAATAGAGGATTACAACGAAATCCTGTTTTTGTTTGTTTTCTTTGCTGTAATGCTTTTGTGAATTTGGGTTCGATTTATTGGCTCACGCGTTTGAAGCGTGAAAAAAGTGTTACTTAGATTTAAATCTAAACTTGTTTCTAATTTACAGTCTGTGTTTAGCGTATCATAACATAACATATTTATATTTTCAAACGAAGGGCAGATCTTATAGTGGTTAACCCCAACTTTATTTTTATGACATTATCATTTGATTCTTATGTTAAGACTTAAAAATATATGGGCCCATAAAAGTACAGTAAAACATAAAAAATGCATCCAAAGCAGATGATGTTCAGCTATTTTACGTATAACGGGAAGGATCCAGTTTTTTCTTGTTTACAAAAATGTAACATCCAAATTGAATGTTGAGACCGAAAGAGTCATAGTTGGACACCGAGATCTCTATCGATTAATTTAGGGTAGTTCGGACTATGGACACAAGAATAAGTTTCTCGAAAAATCTTCATCGCTGACCGTAACGTAACACCTTTTGCGATTGGTATTATCACTAGGACAGTTCATTTGTCAACAGACCTCAACTCGGATAAACTAAATAACGTGATACTAACTAAAAGCGTCGGCTTCTATATCAGAAACCAGGCGTCATGGTTATCAAAAATAATACTATGAATGATTACCTTTAACTAACGTGGGAATAGATAAGTAATCACGTCAGAGCTACTTAATACACCACACTATATTTTACTCATTAATAGATTCGAAAGCCGAATGATCAGGATAACATTGATAGGATGTTGTTTAAAACATAAGATTTTTTGATCTCGAGTGTCGGTATTAGTTAGCGATTAGTTGATAATGTATTTTCCCTTGTGTCGGCTTCTTGTAATAAGAAGCGCTGTGGTATCTTCAACATTTATTTAACGAAGGAAATCATCTCTATCTGAGACATGTTAAGTAGCGTGGTCTACACCTTAATCAAACAACTTCATTAAGTTGGCCCCTTCGAAAGTTAAATCTCTCATTCAATTAATGAGATGGGAGTAATTGGAGTAAATCTTTGGTCATTATTCATTGATTACAAGCAACGAGATGTTCTTTCTCATCCGTACCAAGACAAATCAAGATAAATGCGGTAATTAAAAAAAGTACATTAACATTTCAGTTTTTTTCATTGTTGGTTACATTTGAAGCAATAGTGTGTACCGTTCCAAGTTATGGTCAATATAAGGAGTCGACTTCAATAAGTGCTTTAGAACAGGATTTCCACCTGACTGGCGATTTGCTAAATTATCCCTAAACTATTGTCCGATTGGACGTCTTTTGCAGCCACATCAAAGAAAAGCCGACAATGAGCCCGGATTTAGCGTTAACGGAGCGAAGACTCGTGCCCCTAATCTCTATTGATATAACGGAACAAACGAAACATTTTGGAACACCTTACGCATTTTTACCGATCGTCCTTTGAAACGGTCTTATAAAATAGTGCACCGCTACTTTTTGTTTGATAGAGTACGGTACATTTATGCCGTTATGACAAATAATAACCCTCGGAGTGTTACAGTTTTTTGACATAACTGTATCACATCCCCACGCTTCCGAAACACAAGCAGCTTATCTAAGTTCAAGGTGGAAGGAAGCAATACATTATGTTTACTTGCCGATCAACGTTTATGTTATTGAATTACTCTTGGAATTGATTTGGTGCATTTGCGAAGGTTCGCATCTGCCGAGGGCATTTGGTTTTTTCGATCGACAGTTGTATGACTGTGGGTGCTTAATTACGGAGTAAGATAATGTAATATAATCCTCATTGCAAGCAATCACAATAGAGCAAGGTGGTGAGGCGCCCGTAGAATGAAATGTGGAGTGAATCTTTGGATTCAATGAGATAACTCCAGGTGAAATAAGTTGGCACGTTCCTTGCTAACCTTTTCTGATGAGGCCAACATTTGGCCTATTTACGAAGATACGGGTGAGTACAAACGATATTACGCAGATGTTCAAGAAGAGTTAGTCGTGAATGATAATAATTATGAATGATTGTTGCTGTAAATTCAAAAGAACAACTCGACAAGGTGCACTCACACTTTGGGTAGTGGCATGTGCTTTATTGATCGAATGCTATTTAATCGTTACAAATATTTTTTAATCTTTAATAGGCGATGCTCCTTCAAAATAGACAATAACTATTAAGCAAATAGTTTTTCTTTGTCCACCAAGTTCTAAGTTAACTGACGATGTTGATATTTATTTTTGGTATATCTCTTAGTACCAGCATGTGCAATTTTTATGTACGACTTTGAGGTAAATCGAAAATTGATCTGCCAATTCTGAATTGTCGGCAAACTCAAAGGACGCCAAATGACAGATGACGTATCATTGCACAATGCAGCGAACGAAGGGTTGAGTGCATTGCGATGCAATTCATAGGGGCACTTTAGCCACGGTCAAATGGAGTAACCCTATACCGCGAACCCTTTGATTCTAGCACGTGTGCAAATCGCTTGATCGTTAGGTAGCGCTCTTTTCTATTGTTAACAAGATAGATGGATTGTACCGCAAAATCGCTGAAGTCGACTAATTGATTTGAATTGTTGGAGCCTTTGTAAAAAACGTTTGAGGGATGACAACAATTTGTTCTTTTTGTCAGAGTTTAAGAGTTGATGATTTATTATTCAAACCAACTTGGGGATGTGTAAAACGTGAAAGGATGTGTAGAACACGAGATGCCAAACGTTGTAACGATGTCATAAATGCACAAAATGAACATAATTGATTCAATTATACACAGGACAGCACAGGACAGTAATAACAATGATTTCAAATTCCCGAACTGCCAAATAAGGACCAGAGTAAACACGGGCTTGGCAAATAAAAAACCGCCTAAACAAATATTGCAGTTTGCCCTGTGGCGCCTGTAATTTAAGAACTCAAAATACATTTTCGTTGAGTTGACCACTCATGACGCGTGGCTTTCATTTGTTACAAAAAAATTCTCGAGTAGAATCATATTTTGTACTTACATGTAAATTATATAGTAGGAACGTGTAGGTTGTAGTGACAAGCCTTTCGAGCTACCCCATAAAATCTATTTATGACCAAAATCGGCAGTATAACTAGAAACTTTCCATGAATATATTTAAAATAAATTACTCGAATCCAAATTAAATTTGCAGGACTTCAAAACTTATGAATCGTAAATATTTACTTAACGATTTGCCATTTCACTCGCTGTTACTCAGGAGATTTCTGCTTTGCGCAGAGGCATGTGCACTTTTATTTATTTATTGTACGAATTAAATCACCGGAATACTTAGCTCACTTGTAGCATTGTCTCAGTGAAATACTATCAATACATAAATATTCTGGAGCACAATGTCAATTTCGATTCGTCACCATGTGTCCATTCATTCGTAGGAAGTCCACGTTTTGTTTTAAGATTGAAGTCTCAATCAGGACGAGGTACATTAATCACAAAAACAAACACACCGCTTCCGGAACCTAAAACAATCGAGCTTAAAAAATATCGACCCTCAAGAAGCCAAATAATTTGTATTCAGTATTTGGACGACTATACACACGGATGTGAAGATTGGCAAACCATTAACTGTTAAACTTACTGAAAGAAGTAATTACAATTTGATTGTTTGTAATGTTATTGGCAAACATGGTATGTGCATTAACTTTAGTCACTGAGCTAGTGGAAAATAAAAAATATTACCTTTTTTAACTCCATAAAAAAGCTGATGAGTTTCACTGCAGCCAAGTAAAAAAAACTACTGGCTATAGGAAAACTTAATAAATTTTCTGAAAAACATGAAAATATAGGTATAATTCACACCATAACCATTTAAAACTATTCTCTCAACAATGGACTTTTGAGCTGCACCATTCTTGAATGTTCATGGTTTGTGAGACGCGTGTGTACGATCAGCCAAGTTATGCGATATAAATACTATCGGGACAGATCCCGATCAAATCGCATCGAAATATAAGACCAGGTACAAATTACTGGGACGGGATCCCGTCACAGAGATGGTGGTCGGTGATAGCGCGCGCGTCACTATAAAGACATAATTTAGACCAGAGATGCCCAAACTTTAGCCCTCACTATTTGTTTTTATTCTCCTATCAAGGCATTTGATGGCAAAAATCCTATACCTATAATAGGGTACCTATAGGGTCTCAAAAGATGAAGTAAGAAACCAAAAATTGTGCACGGGTGGTACTTCAAATATGACAGTGTAAGTGTGAAAAAACATTATAAACCTATATGGTCTCAATCAAGTAACTGATTACTAACATAAGCCACTCAACTTTTTTGTTTGTATTTTGAATCCATTCCGAAGTTTCGTACAGATAGGGTCGAAGTACAAGATTTTATAGCTCTTTCATTATAAAATCCGTCAAATTATTTTTTAGGCTTACTATCAGTTTAAAAACTATTTTGATTTCACTTCTTACACTGTCGCGTTGAAAATATTTGAGAACCAATGGTTTAATCAAAACAAAAAGCGCGACAGAACTAGATGAACGATGTTGCCTCTCCATTTAATTAAGATTGCTCGCGATTGAAACGTCCTGTGCTGAAAGGTGGCTTTATTGTGGTTTTGTTTTGGTGTTGTATAGATTTCGTGATTGTCTAATGATAGGGTTCGGTGGTGACAAGAGACAATAAATAAAGTTAATCATCTAACGTGTTTATAACGACGGGCACAATACCCTTGCTTAGAACAATCAAAACGAACACAATAAATAAATCCGTAAAATAAACGCGTTCAATATATCTTCGAAGAGTTTAAATCTCAATGTCCATTATAAAAGGGAGAAAAAGGTTTAAACATAAAAAATTGGATGGATTTCTTAATTCGATGCATTATACTAGAAAGCAAGCGGTCATTCGCGAATTCTCGCTCTCAATAGCTCAGCCTTGTCGGTCGAAGTAAAAGCATTCATATAATGCACTTTTATTAGACCCTAATAATGCTGGGCTAATGAACCGTGCAGACTTCCTGTGCCGACCGATTGAGACTTCGGAACCAGGAAATGTCTTTGTGTGATGCGAAACGAAAGGGTTGCACAGTACAACGCATACATTAACCCCTTAGATCGTAACTCAATACTATAAGGTACATAATTGAAAGCGATTTATAGAACTACCATAGGGTACAGACTGCGTCTAATTTTACGCCAGCTCAGATCATTTCGACGTCGATTCTATAGGTGTTGGGTATGAAATCGATTTGCCAATGACGATAGATTGAGATATCCGCTCAAAAATGAATGAAATCGGAAGAGGTAAATCAATTATGTTACTTGCAACTTTACACAGACTAGACGGGATCATTTGATCACCACAGAAAAAACATCTTACATAAAAAAAACTATTGACGATCGACTGAGTCAAAATTAATGTATGTATCAACACTAATATTTGATATACTTGATCTTTAGGATCGATTTTTTAAGAACTTAAAAATGTAAGTCGCACTTAGACACTGTTAAATGCGACAGAGACCATGTTTATACCTCGGCCTAATACCACTTGAAACTTTAAAAAATGTCAACTAGCAATTTGAGCGTTGCGTCGATCGCAAAACTTTCAAGACTCCTTATTTATGCTGCAATATTCGTAATGAGTATTTAACCCTCCACGTAGGAGTGACTGGAAAAACCAGCCTTAACTCAGTTGAAATAAATAAATAAGTCGCCCGCATCAATTCGAAGGGAACGCTCTCCCATCGAGGACAGCTCTTGTAAATCTATCTTCGATAGCAATCTTGATGTACGGACGGATGCAAAACGGGATACTACGTGCAGTTTGATTTAAGGAAATGTTCCACCACTGACAAAACGGAGTAAGTATCGCATGAGGGATCGAATAATCGCCGTTCTGTTTCGCTTATCCACTTCATCTTCAATGTTTAGTTCAATCCCGCCATGTAAAACGAATCAAATGTATCGACTATCAAATGAGTATGACAAATCATTTGAATAACTACAAAGAGGTTCGCCGCAATTTGATGTACAGATTGTATTATGTTTTACAATGTTTACAAAACTTAATCTAATTTTGTCGGTTGAACACCCGTAGCGATTTATGACACGAAAATGTGATTCTTTCTACGTAAATCATAAAACTGCAGCCAGGAATGTATAGGGAAAATTTATGAGGGTCTATTACAAAGTGGGATAACATCTCACCATGGCGCTTCGGAGATATTATCTGTTAATGCAAATTCAAACCTTTATAGGGAACGCTGATTATCGATATTGGTGTAATCTATGAAACTTTTGAAATAGACCAACACTAAAATTAAACCTTTCGAACCATCTTGGCACGTGCTTCTCTTGTTAGTAGTGTTACTTATACAGAAAAGTATCAAATTTTGGCACGTTCGTTAACGACCATCCCTGTCGGCAGATGTTGTTTTTGGTCATTAGCGGAAAAAAATAATTAATAACCTCCGTTTGTGTACAAAATTGATTACCAAGGCTTCTGAAGTCAGCCGTCAAGACGCACCCACGTTAACTCTGAAAATTATAACTATGTACTGTCTAATCAAGAGCTCACCGTCTCTCTCCCACAACAGAAGAGTATGGTAAGCGAGAAACGGACAGAAGTTAGGAAGTAAATATTATTTCCACTCTTCGTGACCACAACTTGATTGATGAACAGAGAAAACGCCTCGAGTGGGTTAATCACGCCTAAATTTAATTTAGAAAGGATATGAAAACACGAGGTGATTTGTGTTTTGTTTGTTTTGGGGTATTTTTCAATTTGGCCGAATTCAATAATATTTTTCACTTTGTTGCGTAAGTAAAAAGTGAGGAGGCGATATTATCGTTTCCGTTGTCTCTTTCTTGTTTTATGTCAACATAGGAGTTAATGCCCTTTAGAAATTCCTTGCCGATTTTATAAGATTATACGCCGCGCTTAAAAATCTATAATTCTAAAACCACTTTTATTACACCTCAAATTTGAAGACAACCTGTCCAAACTCTTAAACGTTTTTTTGTCAACCTATTCTCAGCTATTAGGTTCGCGTCAAACGTTTTGTGGAACACAGAATTTAGATAAACGCTCGTCATTAGATCCATTTAATTTTGGGCTGTAAACATAATGTTTTAAGTAGGTAACTATCCACAATATTATGTTAGGCTCAAACGTTTTGGAACAAGGACATGTGTTGACTCGCTTTGCTACATTTATTGTCACCGATGGCACTAAATTCAGTGTATTCTTTTAAGCCCTTGAAAACTTCGATTATCATATTTATATTTTACTAAGAAAAGAACCAGTAGCTATCGCAATTAACATGTAAGCAGTTAACTCTGTCCATTTACGCACATTATTTAACTATGTAGTTTCTTATTTGCTATGAATAATCAACTTTGGCTTTTTATTTTATTTTTCATCAGCAGTCCATCAAAGTATTTGTTATTAAAATTAACCTCGATAAACGCATAACGAGATCGATACATCCTTCTTTTATGGCAAAAAGAGAATGTAATTACACCCTACAAATTATTTTTACAGCGTACACTTTGTCACAAGTTGAATTGCGATACGATGTTAAAATATTTTTATAGTAAAATAAAACAGTGTTGTTTGTTCGAATGCGACTCATGTCACGTCCTACTTCCTAGCCATAGCTCATCATAGTAAGATTACGCATAAATAAGTAGATAATAAAGTAAATTGAAATCCTTCCCAAACGGTCAACTAATAGCTACGATACATAATGACACCGGAACCCTTTGAGTTATTCCAGTTATAGCATAAACAAACATTCTCTACGATAGCTCGTTAAAAATCATAGAAACAAGAAACGAAATAGTTCTGGAAAGTAATTTCACTGGCGTTTATTTCAATTTGCGTAAGCGTGGACCGTTTAAAAACAAACACTAGTCTATTTTTCAGTCCATGTGAATATTTGTTATAGAAAGTTTATGAATGTTTAATAGTACAGCCCGTTTATGGCGAAGACAATCTCGTCTTGTCATAATAATAGATTTCTAGAACAAACTTGGTGCCATATTAAATATCAGGTATCATCAATACAGGTTTATCTTTCCAGCTTGTTGAATTTAATTTGAGTGTTTTCTATTTATAAATAAATTCACTTTATTGCACACCATATACCACCAACAACATCATATAATTAATAATACAGAAAAACATCTTAAATATTAGGTAGTTATACAATTCAGGCGGTCATCATCGAAGAAATGGAGAAAGGTTTCTATTTAAAGCAATTTATACTTTCTTGCTGTCACTGTAAATAGGTAGAAGTATTTATACGACTTATGTCATTTCATTAACCAGTTAATAAACCAGGCTCTTCTTTACTTCATTTGCGTACAGTACTTGCTCTAGTTAGATCAAACAGGCAGATGTTCACTTGTTATCTGTGCTTGCGTGGGTGGACGTGCGCAGGAGTCGGTGCGCTGAATGCTGTCATTGTGACAACCCCTTGCACTGTGGCACGCGCCGCTGGCCGCTTCCGTATTGACTTTGTCTTTTGGTAGCGTCAGCAAAGTAGGTTAAAGGTGATTTCAGTTTTTTTTTGCGAAGAAAAAAAAATTTTTTTAAGAAAACACGGTTAAGAGAAAACCTCAAAACACGATATAGTTACCATCACATCTAGGGTTTCTCAGATCTTACCAACCAATATGTTCGTGTTCAGTATCCCCTTAGTATCCCAGGAGTAATAAACGATGAAAAAATATGTTTATTTGTAGAACATCAACCTTCCTTCACGTATGCTTTGAAGCTTAATGAGGCTTAATAGTGAATCACTATTTAATCAAAATATCCTTTACCCTATGCAACTTTTTAACGCAGAAAGTTGGGGCGTACATTCAAATCGTATTATGGGTTGATCCACCCCTAATTTATAATTTGGCTTTTGAAGTAGACTTTGGTAGAATACAATAAATCTCAGTATATACTTATGTATATACCAAGTGAAAACAAAATGACATAAAGTTTTCACGTCTTTGTAAGATAAAGATTATTATAAGACATTTCTCAACCGTACATACAGAGCCATTTATCAAAACTGTTAATAAAATTCGTGATACAAGTAATGAATTACCAATTCAACCCTTTAATGAGCATCACGAATGTTAATTATTGCCTTAGTAGGTACATCCATGGCTAATGATCATCCCTTCAGGTAGGGTGGACGGGTGGACCGCCGGCCGCGAGCCACCCTCCGCGTCTAACGAAATTACACACTCATTAGTTCTGACCTGATTTTATTTGTTTTTGCTCCACTAACCCTGCAATAACCACAGGCGCCGACTTTGGCCCAAAACGTCGCATGGACTTTGAAAAAATAAATTCGGTCGCACGAAACCCAACAATTGCCTGAACTTAATAAAATTCAAAGCAATATTGACCTTATTTCATTACACATAAGACAAGATATATTTTTGTATAATTGTAAATTAAATTGACCAAAAATCCGAAGTCAAAAAGTCATGTTCTGGTGCGTAGTAAATTTGTTTCCTGTCTACACAAATTTGTGTCATGAAATGTGTGAATGAGTTCGCCGTTTTTGAAGGTAAAAAGTCTACCTCTGTCATTCCCTTAAAAAGTGTACGATGATCTTCAAAAGGAAATACGACATGAGTTCAAATACAAGATGCAATGAAAACAAATCTATCTGCTAACATACTGCAGTGTAGGACGGTCCTAATTCGTAAGATGCTTTGATTTTAAGCTGTTTTGAACTCCAAACTTTGTATGTGGTCATAACGTATTCCGTTCTGTTATATTCGCATCAATGCTCCAATTTTATCGAATCAGATACAACCCCTCGATCAATTTACCACATCGCATCGGTACGTAGGAATCACTTATGTGCAAATTTATTACTTCCGAGCCCTGAGCAAGTGTGTCCTGTATTTAATTTTGGCGCTCCCATGGTGTTCTCGTCTGTGAAACCTTTGGCCTTTCCGCGGCTTATGCCGTATCCATAGCCAGTACCAAAATTTTAAAGTGAATGGTGTTTACTACGTACTTTGTACATCTTTTATTTTTGTTACTCGTAAGAAAATGTATTTTACTTCAGGTGTACCTAGGTAGCGTATCAACGCTACCCAATGCTCCATGTTAGCTTGTAAAGCATAACACCAGCAGTATTTGCACTTGCCTATCAAGAAGCCAAGCATGGTATTATAAAAGACCAATACGAATGAAGAAAAACCAAGAGTTTTCTTGCAGATAACGAAGTAAATATAAGTAATTTTATTTAAAGGACTACTTAATTAGTAGTATATGCGTTAAATTCAGAACCAAATAAAAGACATAATTTGTCTTGACAACATAGTCTTCAGAGCGTTTGGCTCCAAGCCTATCGCCTTTGAGCTTACGCTTCAGATTGAAGTAAAAATTTTTTGGTCTACTTTATGAATACGTCTTCCACATCCTTCCCATCCAGTACATAATAAGTGCGGCTGATAATAATTAATAATCGGGCAGGGAACACTCGTGACCACCGAAGGGTTTCGTGATCGCGGCTCCTCTGACGCTCTGTAGATTGAGATATCAAAATTCGCGTTTCAACCTCGATGTGATAGGCTGCGTTTGTTTTATAGTTATCATTTGAGTTAGTCTCGCCTGAAGCGGTGGCAAATGGAAAAGTGAAAGAGTATGAAGGACACAGACCCCCTTGTATTGTTGTGTTGTAAGTATATTTGGGTCCTGCGTTCGTGACTTACCTTATCGTATTTACATTTTCAACAAAGAAAATTATTTCTGATTATTACAGCGTAGGACGTCCACCGACAAGATGGACAGACGAATTTGTAAAGATCGCAGGATCACACTGGATGCAGACTGCTTACATCCGGTCTCTGTGGAGAGCCGTAGGGGAGGCCTATGTTCAGCAGTGGACGTCCTTTGGCTGATAATGATGATGATGATGATAACTACCACTAATAGGTACTAGGTAACCTCCTACCGGTGACAACTTCTTCTTGTCTTAGACTAAACTCTACACAAGGAATGATACAAATTATTTCAAAACCTCGAAACTTCATTTAACATTATAAGGATATGGTTATTGAAACCAAGATGAGATTGTATTATGAAAGGTTCTATTAAAAATGTATATAACCTAAGCACAACTAGCTTTTAAAATAAGAAATTGAACAAGTATTCCGATATTTTATGGCTAAGCAAACAACTTTAAAATTGTATTACTTCTTATAATTCTTAATAAATACACCGCATCGACGCTCTCTTATCTACAATCTACGTAATGGTAAGCGCAACTAAACTGCTAATTGTTTTTGTTCGCTCGAATTATTGTATCCGTTGCACACAAGCTCACGAGGGGCTGACTCGATAGCGCATGATCTGATTTATATTTCACTGCAACAACTGATACATCATCACCTAAAGGCTACGCGTTCGGATTCGCACCCTGTCTTAATCGTTCTTAATTCAGATAATCCCCATAACTTTTTTATGAACCATTACTTTCAAAAAACAAACCTGCCCATTTCATCCATCTGCGATATGGAAAGAGATATGTCATTAAAATATGATTGCAAAATATGGTGCGTGTATGTTAAAAATCAGTAAGTAATTGGAGTCGAAACCGTTAAATGTTGATTAACTATGATGGTTCTGGTACAGGAGGTACATAAATTAGTATTAAATAATGAGCCAATTAATTCGCGACTTGAAAACACTGCACGAACGACTTTCTTTAAAAAAATAATTTTTCCATGCCCTTTATGATACTACTATCATAACATAGTAATATGCATCAGAAATCTGTTTTTGTTTTAGAGCATTTATGCTTAGTGTATTTAATTCATAAAAATACGTAGAACGTATCCGATCACGCAAATAAGTTGGCGTTAGTGAGAGGATAACAAAGCAATGTTTGCTTTAGCTGCGGGCTTGGATTGAGCCATTTAATTTCATAAGTCGTATCTAGATAAGCCTGGCCGAGCTTTCGTGGTATCTTTATGGATTTGTTTGTTGTAGAGGAAAAAATAAAAATTGTAGCAGATTGAATTCCATGCCTATGTTGAATGCATTTGCTTTGAGTTTGTTACCATTGAGTACCTTTTGTTTTAATAAAGCTAGTTTGTTTAATGATTGATATAATTATTTGTTTTTCAAGTCAATTATAGTGTAAAAAACTCTAACTGAATAAGACATGGTAATTTCAGGGTACTTATAAAATAAAATGTTGATTTAAAAATCATCAAATCAACATTTTATTTTAAGAAACATGCAGTTTTCCTTGACTGCCTGATTCATTTCTGTACACATCGTTTAAAAATCTTTACCATAAATTCCTGATTTGTGTGTATTCGCGCATATTTATTAGACGGTTGGTCGGTATAAAGTAAAATATGTATCAATCAATCAAAGTGGGAAACAAAAGGGAAACCTTGAGGCCAACAGCTGCATTAAGGCCGTCTTATTCCGTCAAATTATCTCATAAGCCCCGCCCCCTTGTTAAAAGTGCGGGGCGCTTCCCCCACCAGCACCCCCGCACAAAACTTTTTCTGTCAACTTTGTCTTACAAATCTCGTGTATAATTAAGCCATCTAGTGTTTATTTAAGGAACAAAATTTTCTTGAATAAGATACTTCATGCGCTTTTGTAAGTAACATACCCACGCCATCTAGCAGAACCCCTAAGAACTTTTACAAAATGGTTTCTTTAGTACACCATACATGCTTTTTAGTCTAAACGTTTATCGAAAGAACAAGGAACGCAAAGAGTGGCATTTCATTCTCACACGACTGGTCAGCACTTTATGCCAGCAACCTGTAACCATTATAAAAACAAGAAAGAATATCCGATAACATTTATTATATTCTTTTTTGCACTTATAAGATGTACAGAAAATAGGTACAAGAAGTCACAATGTGAACAAAGGTGGGCTTATCCCTAAAAGATACCTCTTCCAGCCAACCCATAGGTGTAGGAAATGTAATGTAATAACATTTAGGTGGTTTATATTAAGATCCTTTTTGTCGACACAGTTATAGTCTCACTACTATCTTCCATCAGTCTTCCAATTGATGATGACTGAAGACCATTACAGATATGGCACTTCAAATTTAGGGTTCCGTACAAACCAGTAGGTATATAAGTCAAAGTTCACCCATCACGAGAATTTTGTCATGGTTTTTTTACACACTGAAATTCATAACATTTCAAATCATCATCATCATTCTCTTGCCCTGTTCCCAGTTTATCTAGGGTCTGCGCAGTATGTTTCACGCTTCCGTTTAACATTACAAATATGGAAAGCTAAATTAAAGACAAAGGTTTCTTTATCGTTTCAGTAATCCTTTAATAATATCAAAGTTTTTTATTTACTAGTCGTCTCCCGCGACGTCGCCCGCGTATATTTTGGATGTCCCGTGAAATGGTTCAAGTAAATTAATCACCCACACCACGCTTAAAATACTCGCTTAATATCAGCCTGAACTATAAAAATGACTTGACTATCATGTGTTAGAAAGTAAGAAAATAGTAAGGCAAAAGTAGTTAGTAGTAATCTCTCATTTAGATGCAATACTTTTTTCGGCGAAGTTCACTATCAAATATACTGAGCATTGAACTTGGCTATCATTTTTCACATTGATGTTTTTGTTGGGATATCATAACTTTTTATAGAAATATTTATTTGCTTATTCATAAATCATTAATACATATTTTGTGCAAGCTTCCATCCACTTAATTATAACGGTTTCAGACCCTACAATTAAAAAACTTTCTTTTGTTTTCAGATTTTTTCCTTCGCTTACACATTATTACCTAGCTAGATGCCATATTTCAACTGTCTAGGTTTGTTAATTAGAGCACCGCACCCACACAATTACTTTGATAAACCATATATGGTTTTGCCATGTTTGACTTTTTGTAGTCTAGCTTATAGACCTTTTTTACTATAAAACTGTAATTTGGCATGGGTTTCTTTATATCCTAATCACACCGCCTAAAATATGTATTTTAAAATATTTTTGAGACACCTCCCTACAAGGAATGAATTATGATGAGCATGAGTTCCTACACCGAAAGGGCAACACCAGGGTTTATCTCATGAATCGTGATAGTAAGACAGTTGAAATTTTCAGGAAGGATGTATTCATGTTGCCGTTGAAAAAACAAAAACTTAAAAAACAGTTTTTTTTTCAGGTTGCTCTCATACAACTTATCTACTCTGATAATGATAATAATGAGGGGCTGCCCCATTATTAGGACTTCATATCTTTTGTATGGGACTCCCTGACAACAGATATGATGTTTATGCCATTTTCATAGATAATGGTACGGAACCCTTCGTGACCCCGAAGCGCCATTTGGCGCTAACTACAAGATTAATAGAATTATTATGTGTCACAAACACCAAAGTTGTTTTGGATATTCAGTAACAGCAATTTGAGGAACGGTTATAAAAATAAAATTAAGACAGTCTCCACACATTTTCGACAGAACAAAATTGAAAAAATTATTCAGATTTGACATTTCTGAATGCAAATATAATTGGATTATACTGAGTAATCTCCATGTTCGTCGCTCAAGTCCATGTCACCAAATAAGAGATAGATAGTCAATGCATTATTACTACACGATTCAGAAAATGTGTACGTACGTACGTAAATAACATGGAAACCTGAGTTCCATACACGAAGAGAGCTAGACCGACCTTAACTTAACCTCCAATGTTTGTATTTTGTCACAGGAGTCTAGATGTAAATAAATAAATAAAATTAATATAGACCTATCACCTAATAATTTTCTCCCTCCCTCAAATTCATATAATATTTTCTCGTCTCCAATATACTAGAGTCACCAGGGCACAGCTTTAGCATTTGAGATTACTGCTAAACCTACAGTTATGGTTTAGCTCTGATTTTTCCAAATAGAGAAAATGTTCAAAACTACAATAATTTGACATGAGTGTTTTATGCTTTTTGTTTATATTGTTACTATAGAAACGGATTCATCTCTACGATTGGTACAAAAATATAGTTCATTTATTCACAACAATTATATATGTCGCTACAGCCTTTCTCTTTTTATTTTGCTTAACACGTAGAGGTTGGGGGTTCCATCCTCATGGCATTGAGGAGATTTATCCGCATGGTGATGATGTTTTTGATACTAATTTTCTTTTTGAAATTTATTTTCATTGTTATGTAGTTTTTTTAATAGGATTTGAAATGGAATGAATGAAAATGTTAATAAAACTGGAAAAAAACGATTGGACGCCCTAAACATCTTTGGTGTCTAAAGTAATCTTAAAAAGACAATTGGAAGAATTTGCTGCTTGTAAGAAAGAATACAGACTAATGAAAAAAATGGACCTTTCTTTGCCTGAACATAACACCGATAAAAACTAAAAAAAAATCATTTGATTCATAGCTGAGATCTCACTTATGTGGTCAAAATGTATATTCTTATAATCCTCTGTTCCTCACATCTGTGTAGCTTGAGCAAATCAAGATCAAAAAAGTCGAAATAGGTCAAATAAAGTGTTTTTAGATATTTCGTTATTCTGATCTAAATAACAAACATTTTGAAATCATTTTAACATGTATATGTGTAGAATGGAATTACCTACTAAAATATGTGATTTTCATAAATATAAGTCCAATAATTTGAAAACTACATAGAAAATACGAAAAAAAAGGGGCCCACTTCTGAGGCAATTATTATCGAGCAAAGTAATTACAATCGTGTTTCCAACCACAATCCAGCTTTCTAGTAATCTTCTTCTATAACATATATAGATTCGAGATTTAAATAATTAGTGTTTCCATGTTTAAACTCAATCGAAACATCGTAAAAATGGAATATCTGGCCCTTAAGCGATTACATTTGTGGGTTACTAATAAAATTTTAAAATACACGAATCCATTCCGAAGGCGTTTAACGGCGCGTGCGCACATGAAGCTTTACGTGGACCTGGAGCTCTATTTTTGAATCACTCGCTTCAAGATTTGAGTGATTTTCGTTCGAAGATGAATTAAAAGTCACAGAAAAAAACTTGATGTCGAACGGAAATCACTCGCCATTTCGAAGCGAGTGATTAAAAAATAGGGCCCCTGTGTTTGTACGTTGGGAACTTTACATATTTACCATTTGTAGTGCCAACTTAATAAAGTTTTTTGCACTTAAGTTTTGAAACAAACGTTTTCACTCCGAAACGTCATATTGTTTTCTTTGTTGTGTGAAATAAACACAAGAAATACATCATATATTTAATAAATTAAAGAGTGTGAATTTCTGATGTTGCATTTGAAGAATAAAAATTAAGAATTTGAAAAGAATCTTTCGTAAACTGGCTTTAGCAACTTTAAATGATGCTTAATCCTACAATTCGTAAAGAAACCGTCTGTGATTTCAAAATAGTACTTGACGCTCAAAAACGTATTAATTAATAACGAAGGCACGCACAATCGTAAAAATGTTTAAAACTAAAGAAAAAAGATAAAATCAGTAGTTACAGATATGTTCAGTTGCGTATGCTTAACCTCATGTACCGAGATTGGTATCGAATCTACTTCTTAAGATTAAACAAACATACCGAAACATCTACATATTTTTTTGCTCTTGAATAAAGTCCTTATCCACTTAACATAAGGTTCAGTTTCCCATGTAAGGAAGAAATGTTGGTGTTCTTATAAAGTTGTATACTCACTTGTTGAGAGTTTTGTCGGACAATCTCTATTGGATCGGGCGCTAAGTTTTACGGTAATCGCACCCCTTGAGGTCATTCAATGTATTTCATTTACAGTACAGTTCTTCCTTGGTAGCCCATGGAATCTTGTATCAAGATCACAGTAACGTTAAATCTCTGGGTTAACTATCAAGACAATGTTTTTAATTTGAACCGGTTGTATAACGGTTATTGTTAAAAATAAAAAGTTGAGCAGATGATTTTAAATCTAATCGCAGAAAATACAATAAACTTTCAAAACAGTTAAATTATAACAGTACCGATTAAGAGCAAAAACAAAAGATTAAAAAAAAATAATTTGAATTGAACTGGGAACAATTAATGTCCACTTGAATTCAGAGCAAACATTTTGTCTTGTTATCATGCTTAAAAAAGATGTGAAACGTTATTGTTAAAATAAAATGCCCCAAAATTACTTACGCAAAACTAATTTGATTTACGTCATAAAAAAGTAAAATAATTGCAGTTACTTAAGTCTAATAACAACCTTCTGGATGAAGACTCATTCAGGTGCGCGTGTCCCGAAAACGAATACCGTAATCGAATTAACGCGAAATAAAGCCGATCACATCGTTATTACGGGCAGCTGCCCTATTCGCGCGGCCAATTAAAAAATCTGACGACAATATTGATATTTTGCACAGAGGTATTACGGATGAAAAATGACCACTAAAAATTCAAGAGAGCATGCGCGAAACCGTTGTCCCCGCCCAGTGGGCAGCTGTGTCCCCATCCAGGACCCACTAAGCCTCTATTAGAGGTCCACATGAACACAACTTCGACCCATAAAAGCCGATCACGACGAGCGTCAATTTATTCTTGAAATTAACCTGTCGCGAGCACTTAAGGCGCCTGCAGAAGCCATTTTTAAATGAATCGTAGCAATTTTGAAATGTCGATCGTAATTAGACTTCTGATGATATTGCGGCTATCAAATTTTTCATTCGAGTGAGAGCCAACAAACTAAACGCGACGCCGGTCGTGTTTACGGCTTTATGATTGGCAGTAAAGACAATTCCATTAACGCTAAATTTGACGTGTGTTGCTGATGATATATTTTTTCTTGGGAGAAACTTTCATTACATTGAAAATTATTGAAGTGTCTATTGAATATTATAAGGCAATACTGTATGTCCATCTTGAAAATAAATGCTTTTCAAGAACACTCAACTTATCTATACATAATTTGATGAAATTATTCTAAAACATAATAGCAGTGTGCAAATTTACACAGAATCCATTGCTTTACATTTTACCAATTTTCAAGAAATCTGAGCATCAATGTCTAATTTTAATTCAATTTTCTAAAACATTTATTTCAACCTGAACCACGATGTAACAATTGCTGACTAATTCCCATACTCTCACTATCAATTACTGTAAGACAACGTAACCGCAAAACCTGTAACTTTTAACTTGCATTTTCAATAAATTTCCTTAGAACTGGTTCGGGGTTATCGTGTTTTCTTTTTCTAATACCTAGAAATAGTCAGTGGGGGGAGGGGGAGTGGGGCACTTAGGTACTGGCGGCGTACGCGCAGATGCGCGTGACACCTGCCCTCGCATAATTTACACCCTCTTTACTTATTTTGCTTAGTGATTTTTCTAATAATCTTTATATTTGTCAATAAATTCCACAGATGGCGATCTCCGATCAGTATCTGTTTGACTGTAAAAATTTCACGCGCCACTAAAATTGCGATATTCTATTTGAGTAAACTAAACTAGTTTTATAAGAAAAATATTTGAATTTTACTGTAGGTAAACTTCATACTTTCGAACACGTAATATAGATAGAAAAAGTCCAATCAAATAAATCTATCTGCTGTAAAAGATTAATCATGTTGATAAAACCTAGGTATCGTGATATAACATATTTTGAAACGTAAAAACGCTTCAATCATAAAATAAGCACCATTTAGTATTCTCCAAATAAAGTCCTTAAAAAAACACAAGCTTCTAGCACAAAAGACAGTTGTGCTTCTGGTGACACTTCAAGCTGTGCTTCTAGTGACACAAAGGCAAGCAAAACTATAAATTGGTAAAGCGTCGATATGCTTTACTTCCTTCGCTCTACAGGTGTAATTGCTTGATATTATGTAACGAAAATATTTTTTTTTTCGAAAACAGGTCCAACTAGGTACATAACGAGGTTTGTGTATTACAAACTGAGTTAATTTCACAATATTTATGACAAACATAATCAGAAGCAGATGCTTCCATTTTTAATTGCTTAATTTCAATGTGTAAACGTGTATTTCCAAGACTCCGATTCTGATGAACAACTGTCAGTTAAATGTATGTTGTATTAAGAATATAATTATAATTTAGTAAACAGTGTATCATATTAATTATGACTACTTAAACTCTTTAACCGTACGGGTGTAGTGACAACTTCTTGCTTTTACAAAGAAAACAGAGCTTTGTCCCTTCATTCTTAAATGTTGTTTTCGATTAATTGCATACGTGTTTTTAAACAATGACAAGGCTATTAAATGAATAGAGTACTTTATCAAAAAATATATTCATGTGCGTTTAGTTCGCCTCGTCTTTTCGACACTTTTTTAATTTTCCTAATACTAAGTTATTTGTAGGAAAACGGATACTGCATCTGCTAAAAGAAAAGATAACAGATTTGTTTTTGAACATAAGACTGTCGTTACCTCCAAGATTGAATAAATTTCGAAGCATCCAAATCCTATTCCTTAACCTCTCCTCTTTTATTTGCCTTTCAACAATGTATGTAATGTATCAAGGATAATATAAACAAAATATGTAATAAAGCAATTAGTTTGTCGAAAAAGCACGCAAATATCGTGTCAACGTCGCTTCCCAGTTTCCCCTGTCTTGTAGTTTTCAGTCGGCCGGCAGGGCAGGTGCTCACGGGCGCACACTTCTTTCATTAAAATTAATACCAATGTCGCGTGTGCGCATTCTTACTCGATAACGCCTTGCCGTAATTAAGGTATGGTTTAACCCGTGCGATGTCGAGTCAGTTGACCCTGTATTTTATGTTCTGAAGGTCTGGTTGACCGTGAATCAAATGGTATTTAATAAGGAACAACATTTTATTATTTTTTATGATTTTAAAAGAGTAACATGATTTGAATCAACACACATATATGAATATAACCGTATTTTACAAGCGTGTCGAATACTTAAATATGAGACAAGGATATGCGCAAGAGAATACAACCATTTGTATGCTTCTGCATATATTTTATACTAGGCATCTTTTTATTATATAGCTGTATATAATTATGTTTTTTTTTCAATACATACTGTTTTGCTATCTTATAGAGTTAAATAAAAAAAAATTATGTTTTTTTAAATATATTTGCAGTTTTAATAAGATAACCATAAATGTTTATGTATTTAAAAAGATTTAAAATAATTGGTTCCAAAAGACCCTCAAGCATTTGACGGGTTAAACGAAACCCGTCTTGCGACGAACGGAGGCGCGCGCCGGCCACGCGACTCAACGGTACTCCGTGAAGCATTTTACTTACCAGAAATTCGCAGTGTTTTATCTACACGCACTAACTCGACTACAACACCTAAGTCGTTAAGTTAATAAAATAGATTTTCAAAACGCTTATACCTACTACTGGGTTCTAAAAGACCCTAGACCCTTTGCACTTTTCGACTTTTAGCAGCGATGCAGACGCGATGCTGCATCTATGCAGTCGCAAAATGTCAACACACAGTTTAAACACTACGCTAGTTTAAGCATCGATACAGTCGCGATGCAGAAGCTGGAAATTGACAAATGATGTACTGTAACTGTATATTGGCGACTGCATCGATACTAACGCGCGACTGCATCGATGCCAAATTTGATCTGTTCATTACGTGAGTCGTAATGCTGTAGCGCGGTTTCAAAACGCGCGTTAGTATCGATACTAAAAGTAAGGGATTTTACAAACATTGTAAGGGTTAAAGAAACTCGTCGAGCCTCGAGAGACGCGAGGCGCGCGCCAGCCACACGACTCAACGGTACTCCGCGAAACCTTTTGCTAACGAGAATTACGCTGATGGTTATTACCCGATCGGCTCTATCGGGAATATTCGCGGCTCATCGGGAGCGCAAGTATGTATGTCAATCTTTCAGAGTAAGCTTAATGTTTATAGGGATTTATTGAGCCATCATTGTGATTGTCGAGAATGAGTGTCGAATTGAAGGAGAGTCGAATTGAAGGAGTGTCGAGAGTAATCTGTATTTTTTGTTCACTTTAATGTACTGCCTAAGGTCAATGAAAAAGTCGTAAATCAAAAGGAGAAAAAAATAAGTTAGATAATGTGACAAAAAAGACATGATTTTACGAGTATCAATCGTTACCTTTCTCCAACACACACATTTCACTTTCAGACCTAATATAGAATACACTGTCGTTTTCAACGCTGTACTTACACTATTTTATAGTCTCTAAAGGATATTGGCTCATTTTGCAGGTGCGTGCCGAGTTATGCTGCGAAGCGGGTCTTCATATAAACGTGGAACAATAGGCACTAATTATATACTTAGCCTATCTTATCTCAAAGTAAACGAGGTGTCGTAAACCAATAAACGAATCACGTAGTTTGTAGCTAAACGAGCCGAATTTCCAAACTAGGGTTATTTATTACTGTACAAACATTTCGGGACGATAGAAATATAACGCTCTAAATGAAACAAGCGTTCTCATTAAACTGTACATTACAGAAAATCTTATTCAATTATACTAAACGTTGGAATTGTATATATTTTCTAAGGTGCTTCGCTATCAAACAGCCGTAAAGTTTCTATTTAATTTATAGTGATTGCTTTTTATTGGTAGCCTTGAAAGTAATTAAAGTGTTGATATAATGAAAGTAATATTAATGATACCTTTTATCAATTAAAAAAATATTTTTTAATATTCCGTAATGTTTCTTTTTTTTTCAAAATATTTGTAAGTTTTTTTTGCAAAAGTACATTGTCATAAGATTTTATAAATGTATTTCTTTGAATGACAACAAATTTTTTAGCTGTATACAAATAAAGCAAAATTCTGAAAGCAATTTGAAGTGAATTTGTATGTGATTTACTGTATTATTTTTTAAAGGTAAGCTCTGATGACAAAATTAAATTGTGACAGTACAATCGAAGAATAAATCAGTCGAACCGAAGCCCTAATAATAGCATTTGTGACATTCCTCTCAATAGCCCGAACGCACAATTAAATGACGAGACCAATGGCCAGTCGGCATTTTTGTTTGAGATACTTTTATTGTTAAAAGAATCAATCGATAGTGCTTAAAAGACTCCATAAAACCGTGATCACTTTCTTTGTGAGCAACCATCAAAAAAATTACCGACTTTTCCGACGGATTTACTGAGTTTTATGAAAATTATAAAAATAAACTGTTCAATTAGATAGAGCTACTAATCTAATCATGTTCAAATATCATGGGAAAAAAGTTTATATTTTATAACAAATACTATTCTTACATAGGTACATACGGTCATGGTAAATATTACACTCGGCGCTGGCCAGCCAGTTCCTTTACTTAAACTTGGATTGACACGCTACCGCGTACCAAGTTTGATACATACTCATCATATCAGATCAGAGTCATACTCTGTCTAGATACATATCTATTATATTAATTCAAGAATGATAATAAATAATATTAGTTCAAGAATGATAATAAATAATGAACAAACATATTCCGAGTCAAGATCTTCATGCTATAAAAAGCACAGCAAAACAATTCTGCTGTAAAACAAGACAAGGGAGCATTGCTACCACCAAGGCATTGAATTTCTAAAATCCCGCACATTCATCAAGTACAGCAAACAAACGTTATTATCTCGAAATTTGAATGTCGATCAGCGCCAATCCCGATTGGTCACAAAGCGGAATCGAATCACAGCGAATCGTATCTCGGGCACAATCGGTGTCAGGGTGTCGAGTCGGATGCGGGCACTCGACGTGTGACGTCACAATGTCCAAATTCAGAAACCCCGATCGTCAGTGTAGACGCCGACCGCTTGCACAAACTTCATGTTTACAACCTCATTCAATCTTATTTTCATCTACAGAAAAGTTAAAATGAAGGCAAGAGGTTGGAAGATAAAGAAGTGAACTGCATAGTCAAATCAGATAGGCTCGACTGTTTTACAAGTCCGTTTGACATCGAATTTGCATTTTGAATAACATCTAAAACTGAGGTTAAGGCATTTTCATATAAAGAAAAACAAAAATCTTGGGTACGTAATATTCTGTTGGGTGAAAAGAAAAATAATAACTTTTTAATGACTATAACAGAAGCCGTAAAGTCGTTCGTCAGACTTCCAATGCATTTACGAGTATGTATTGATACTTTAATTCGACCCTCACATTAATCTCACGCAATCAACACTTACTTTACAATCGGTACAGTGAGTTAAACAGACGCCAGATCATTTTATCGATCTGGATTTAATGTATCATTTTTTAATCAATTAAGCCGCTTATATACACAAACAGTGAAAGGAAACCGCAAATCACCACAGCGATATATTACAAGCTGTTCGGAATGCGCTTTATGAATCGGCCTTTATCGGCGAACCACGCTTGAGGTGAAATGTAAAACATTCCCTTTATTAATATTTAATACGATAACTCTTTGACGTCAATAGGAGTCACTCAACGCGTCGTTAATCAAATGATATTGGATGTGAATCAGGTAGTTCTATTGTGTGAAGATGTCGGCGTGTTTTACTAATGATTAATAGACCAATGTAATTTTTAAATAGGGCATCAATATAGGAAACTTGAATCGAATGGGAGCCCTGCTACCAACGCAGTTACCCTCGGATGCTAGTTTAATGATGTGCCTTGCTAGCATGACTAAACAACAAGCTTAGATTTGATGCATAATTAATCTTTGTTGTTATTTGTTTATGTTTAACTCCTCATGTTCAAAACATTTTTACTCGTTCAGCACCAAGTTTTAGGCTAGCTGTTATTACTGTCAGAATTTAGTTTTATTACAATCGGTTAAGAGTGTCATGCATGATTTTGTATTAATAAATAGTTCGGACTGACTGACCTAGAATTGGCTAAATTGTATTTTGAGAAGGTTTTTTTCAGAAGACAGCATGACAATGTATATGATTTATGTATGTGTCTATTTAGCTTTCAGTTAGACCTGACCAAAAGAATATTATATTCTCGATATGCTCGATCTCGTATATTCTCGATGATTTGACCCACACCAGTGATGCATGACGGTCCAGATGACAGGATTCCCATAATCATCACGGGTCAAAATATCCCACGGCTAGCATCTCTATCGTTTGTTTACCTTAATTGTTTTATTTGCGAGTAATTGTTTGGACGCAAATGTCGCTCAATTTCCGTTGCGAGGGTGGAAATATAAACACGCCAGAATTTGATCATGACATAAAATGTCATCGTAATTACACTGGTGTTTCTAATAATTATTTTTTGTTAATCAGTCAGGTATCAAACGAATGCCGAGAGTCGCATAACAATGGACTTTTTATTGTGTCTCGTTTACACATCCTTGACGAGTTAAATATACTCAATTTTGCAAAATAAAAAACAATTCAATCAGAAAACGATCAAGAATAAAGCCTTCCTGCGGCCACAGTCAGCTAACATTTTTGTCATTTTGCCTCGATAAGTTCAATAGTCTGATTTTACACTGTATCAAACATCCTTTGACTTTTTGTTGGATCTTTAATAAATCGGAAAGAAATACAAGTTTTATTCCAATATTCTTCTCAATAAAGAAATCCACGAAATCACGAATTTTGTCTCAGCATTTTTTGAGCGCCACCTCGTGTTTGACAGGTAAAACCGTGTCAAACATGCTCCACTGACTAAAAATAACAAAAGCATGTTACTTACTCATATACGCCTTCTTTATGTTGTATTTGTAGCCAACGAACTCTCACTCAGCTGAAACAAATACATCACATTAATTGCAATATAAATATACAAACTAATGTATTAATGATTATTCATCAGTTAAGTTTTAATACAAATTACTTTAAACTGCTCAACGGGAGGCGAAATAATTAAACGACTGCATCGCAACAGCCGACACTGCACACAAGAGGGTACACACGTACTAAATGACCATGTAATTGTGGGAAAAATATGTTATGTGTTTAATGATCACACTAAACAACACACTCTCTGAGATAAGTATGAACACATAAACTAAGCCTTTTTCCTGCTGCTATTTTTTTTTAATAGAAGAAATTATTGTTAGTGCCTGTACTGTTACCTTAAACCAAATAATAATTTTAAAGTAGGTCATCACATTGTTTGAAGTATCTAGGAGGAAGCACTAGTCGAAATTTACTCAGACATTCACTCTTGGCGTCCATGCTGGGTAGCTTAGTGGGTACTAAAACCTACGTTGTCCCTCAACCCCCTTTATGAGAGATGTTGCTAGATACTTGCTGCTCCATCCAACAATTTTATTTTTCTACGCTCGATTCAAATATGTTTTGAAAAGTGAAAACTTAGCTAATAAACGAAACTTTCGCATTTATATTGGAGACATATCCATCTTATGTAAAACTCGTGTTACAGAGTAATCGTTTACAATCAAATTATCTATTTGATAATGGGAGACTATTGAGTATCGATTACTGTATAAAAGATTTACCATTTACAGCGTCATGACAATGGACAATCCATAACCAATCGGAATTTGTTCTGTTGAAAATAGTGCTGTAGAACTATCGATAGTTGACCTCGAAAAGCATCTACAATATCAATATATCTATCGATAGTTGACCTCGAAAATCATGTACGGACAACAGCATCTTATGCAGTTGTAATAAGGGCTTGTTTGCAACAAAAAAAGTAGCCCGATGTGCCGGTGAATGTACAATATTATTGGCCTAAAATTATTTCGTTAGCTCAGTTAGGTTCAATAATTGGCTCACAGCCATACTATTGATACTATCGAATCTATTATTGAATGCACTATTGATTGTATCGATATTTTTGCGCTATAATAAGGGTAAGGGACAAAACTGTCGATATTTTTGCTATACTAAGGCTTTAGCTCAACTATCGACAGACCTACGACGTATATTATCGAGTGGCATCTCTAGTTGAAAATAAACAAATTGCGTTTAAGCTCTCGTGGGTGGTAAGATGCGTTATACCATACAATAGAAGAAACTTGTCTTGTTGTATTCTTACTAATGCTATAAATTGACTTTTAACAAGTTACTTAACCACTTTGTAGGTCGAAGATAGACTCATTTACACCTATTGAGAAATGTCGTTCGCGATTAACTCCTATTCTTGTTATTGTCGGAATTTTGTTTTGTTACAATCGTTTAATGGTATCATGATATATTTGGAGTGATAAATAGTTCTGTTTCTTATTTTAAATAGGCTACGTTCTCTCTCGGGAAGTTTCGTCCGATTTTTCTATTTAATTCCTAACTAGGCTTACACGAATGAAATATGTAATACATACCTAGTAGAGTTGCAATTTTAGTCTTCATTTTTAATAAATGTTACTAAGTGAAATTACCTTGCAGGCCGTAAAAAAAGTTTTCATCATAGATGTTATTATGCTTCATTTTACATGCAGTTTGACTTACTGATCTATTGTTCAGGGCCCCACACCAATTTGTTGTTTCATTTAACCTACCCTAGCCCATAACCCCAACGGTACCCTATCCATCGATTACGTAATCATAACAGGAAAAAAATTCAATAATTTACGGAACCCATTAACACCTCCCCTGGTTCATATCCGGTACAAAAAAGAGCAAGTCAAGTTAAACACTGCGATAAAGTGCGATATCTTATACAGTTCGTATAAGGGCTATTTTTCCACAAAATACTATAGTTTGGTGTACTGGTGGTTGTAAAATCACAGGGTTAAATCCATAGATGACGAGGCAAAGTGAACCTCGTTACTATAAAGCTAATTTAAATCTAATAGTTGATAAGTGACGGACCCAATATTGTGTATTAACAAAATAAGTAAGCGTACAAACCAAATGCTAGACTTGCCTTTGCCTTGCCTTGCCTTGACTTTTAAATTTGATAGTCTCATTTGTCTATTAAAATTTGGCAACCATTTCTAAATTCACCCTGTATAAATGATTGATTTGTAAGTACAAAATTTTTTAACGCATGCGCAGTGAATTTAAATTGAAAATTTCGACACTAACAAAAATAAACAGCACCGATTCAAAGAGTAACAGTCGTGTTGACTTACCACTACGTGATAATGTTGCTCATCCGAGGTCCAGAGAAATCTCCGCACCATAGTTGTAAAAAATACCGCCAGAAACACCGCTTCGAGTCAATTAGTACCTGAAATAAATATAAATCTTAGATAAATGAAATCGTAGTTATTCGATTCACGCATACAATCTTTGTAGTCGGCAGCTTTGACTATGAACATGCAAACTGAACCCTTTTCCTTGGTGTTCCGTACAATGACTACAGGTTTTTTTCTCTTTTTTTATTTTAAATCAATTTTTAACACCCATTATGAAGAAATGTTGATCTTTCTTTCAAAATAAATACTGATTCAACTTTCTGCATTCCTAAGCGGTTGACTGGTAGAGAATGTCCTAAGGCATTAAGTCCGCCAATTGTATAACTCACAGTGCAATAAAGTTTAAATAAAATAAACAATAAATAAGTAAATACCTAATAACCGTTTTTCTTTGCTTTTAGAATATTGTAAACAATCTTAATATTTCTTGTTAACGAAATTTATCTTTGTACACTTCTTTATTATAAAAAAGGTTATTAATTATATATTCACACATATTATTTTAAATGTTATAAAAGTATTGTTTATAATATTACACTTAGTTGTTTTGTTTTTCCGGGAAATTAACCCATAATATGTGATGATAAGAAAAAAATTAATACTCGTATTTCTAACTACGTCATTACACAGTGTTTATTCCGCGAGATTTGTATTTGTTCGATGCCGTCTAAGCTACATAGGAACTCGTAGCTCGTAGCTATTTATTTGCTACGACACGTCGCCTTTCTACGCATTATGTAGTCGTAGTAAAGCTGTTTAGTTAAATATATTGAGAATTCGTAAAACAAAATGACGAAAAAAAACACTTTGTAGCAACTTTAAAATGTTTTTTTTTTAAAGAACAAAATAGATACCTTTTATAGACCAAAAGTGTCACTTATTTAGTGATTGAACCCCAAAATTACGATAATTTCTAGCGCACAAGGCGCCTACTTTGGATACATTTGATTTCGGATCTCAGTTATGTTCAACAGTACCGACTGTCAGAGCGGCGGCCGAACTAACGCGTATACAAACCATGAACATACCATCTCTACGATCGCCAAACAAAAATGTGTCCCACATCATTAACGTTGGAAAGTATAATAATTTTGTAAATACGCCTCCGGATAATGCTCGGTATGCTAGTTAAAACTCTGTGTTATCTATCTATGTTATGGTCAGAAGAAATATTTTAAAAAATATGGAGAACATTAATTTGTCAAATTCATGCACTATGAAAATAGATCACAAAATGAGATCGATGTGTGTAGACACTAATGATAAATTTATGTCATTTTGTGCTCTACGTTGTCCATTCTATTATCGAATCATATTAGATATGATTGCTTATACTTACCTAGACAAAATCAGGTTATTGATTTAATACTGTATGATAATGGCGACCTAAAGTTAGGCAATAAATATATACATTAATTGCACTCTTTCTTCGAATCTACGCTTACCAATAAACAAGCTGATTTAATTGTGATCAAGTATACGTGTTTCGGATCGGAATATCTGGATTTTATTAATACAAATATCAACTTATTTTACAGATACGGGCTCGATAAACAGTGGTACGACATTTATCCGCCGGGTTTGACTCGCCTTTATGAGAAATTCCTGTCTGGGACACTTAAAAGATAACTTGGAGGAGATAACACTGATGTGGATTCTTAATACGATTGATTTATTCAAAGTGTTCCGAAAACGATAGGGTGATTATATGACATTATACTTACCTATAAAAGAAATAAACTCCTTACCGAAGAAGTTCGCGCACAAAAATCTGGATTGGCACGTACTCTATTTTTGTTGTTACAAAGTATGCAGTGGTCAGTTGAAAAAACTAGGCACGCGTTAGCCATCCCCGCGCGGTGAGCTCCCCTAGCCACCATACCAGGTACGGACCCGCACGTACAGGGGAAGGGATGATCAAAAATAATAGGGGAAGAGAATTTTAAAATTTATATTTTTTGCAGCCGGCGCAGGTGATATAACGAGTGCGCGCGCGCCGGCCGCTCCACTCGTGCGCGAACCGCCAGAGCCGCCGCCCGCGACCCACTCCCGCGCAGCCTACTCGCACGCGCCGCAGTGCCCGCTCACTCGCCGCGCACACCGGTCGTGCGCCTTCCCACACCCCGCGAACTCGTAAACATGCTTCAAGAAATACAACTCGTTCAGGGTCAGACGAACTACGTCGTCGTGTCGTCCGGCTACCCCTCCGCCACCGTGACTAAATCGTCAATGGAGAAGCGGAACGTGCCCATTGCACCTGCCCCTGAAAAAAATTACGTCACACACGATACGCCGCCGAATCTGCAGTACAGGAAAAAGGTCCACTTTAGAACCAACCCTTATACTGGACCGCAGGCAGCTTCGATCGCGAGGCGCAACGCTCGCGAGCGTAATCGTGTGAAGCAAGTTAATGATGGATTCAACGCTCTACGTCGTCACCTGCCCGCTTCAGTTGTCGCCGCCCTGTCAGGTGGCGCCAGACGCGGCTCGGGGAAAAAGCTCAGCAAGGTTGACACTTTGAGAATGGTCGTCGAATACATTAGATACCTTCAACAGTTATTGGAAGACGGCGATGCTGCTTTGGGTATTACGCGCGACCAGGAAAACAGAGAAAACATACCTAATGGAAACACATCACAAGCAATGACGTCGATGGACATGGATGATGGTTTTTTCTACAATAGTAGTTCACCGTGCTCTGAAAAACCTGGTTCTCCGGCGCCTTCGGAATGTTCTTCAGGAGTGTCATCAGCCTATTCAGCGGTGGACCGGTACGAGGTCTCCACTCAACAGAACCTTGGACCCATGGATGAAGATGAGCTATTAGATGTCATTTCGTGGTGGCAACAGAAATAACAATCATGTAAGTATATGCTCTATATTTCCAAAATATTAAGTTCCTAAAATTCTGACCGGTAGTGATACATTTTCCATCATTTACTGTCGTGAGAAAAATTCTGATAAGATTCTGCTAACGATGTCATTGTGTCCCCAAATTATAAAAAACCTAAGTTACGCCAATAAACTGATCACTAATATAATTATTTTTTTCTTTTGTTCACAGGTATGACAGCTTTGTTATTTGAAATGGACGAATCCCTCCGAGAAGTTGTGCATTATTTATTTGTTTTGCATTTACTGCCAATAAGTACGAAAAGACTCTTGTATATCTAGTCAAACCTGTTAGTGCCTTAAAATAGTTGATAAGTTTTCAGAAAATGGCCAGTTCGAAATGTTAACGCGAAGTTTTTTGAAGTTTTGAAAGCTCTGTGACTGTAAATTATTGTTACCTGTAAGAAGAGCCTTTTGAGGCTTTGTAATAAATGCATTTGTATTATATAGCTCTAGAATAGTAATTAGTCACATAGCAGTCAATATTTGTAAATAATTTTAGCTGATAAGATGTCCGTGAGACGAGAAAATAAATGATGACCTATTTATTGAAATATTTATTTCATTTACCTGGTATATATTGTATTTCAAGGCAATCGCATTGTGAATGTACTATTGTACATTCTACCTCCACACCTGAAATCTATATGAATAGTTCATACTCGAAAGAAATTGGAAAAGGTTTATTAATTCTATTATTTAAAACAAAAAAATAACAGTCTTACTACAAATCATCCGTTAAAACTGGTTTTAAGTCATTTTTAGTTAAAAACTGTTTTAAATTTAAAAAGGGTTTAGAACAGTGTTTAACATTTTGTACAAATAGGTATTTGGGCAGTTTTTAGCTAAACACCAGTTTTAGATACAAACATTCATTCATTCACTCAGTTCATTCATTACATTTCCTAATACGCAGGTTGCATTCAACACACTTCAGGGTAAATGAACAAAAGCTTCTTGAAATGATGGCTGAATAGTAACAAAACCCAAATCTTTAAAAAAAGTTGTAATGACAGAAGAGAAGAACGAGAAGAATCTGATTTGTTTTGACTTTTTACAGGAGTTTGTAAAGAAAGAGCGCGTTTTTAATTCATTTGTAAAAAGTCGTATTTTGTTGCGTATTGACTGATTTGTTTTCAACATGAATCAAAAAAAGAAAGATCGCTCGAATAATTGGACAAAAGACGAAAAGGTAAATCAAATGGATAATAATAACTACAACATAGCCGCCGTATATGGGGTTTGGAAACGTGATATGATAGCATTATTATTGTTTATTTTATTTCAGGATATCCATAAACAGCTTAAAAAAAGTTCGAAAGACGCGGTAGAAAACAAAAACACGGATACCAACACAAACCGTCATAAAGTTGCTGAGTGGAATTAGATTTTACAAAAGTATGACTAAAATAGTGTCTAATCTGTGTGTTGTTTTGTTTGTTTGTTGATTAAGTCCAATAAATCAATTGTTGTGAAATCAATCATCCATAATATTTTCTATAGGAAAGCACGAATTTGATTTACCGCGAAACGAAAGTCAAGTTGTCAAATGTCAATCTGTCTATTTTTTGAGGTTAAACACAAGATAAAATAGGGGGGAGGGTGTTTAACTAAAACACTGTTTAAAAGAGTTTTTTAGCGCCAAAAACTGATTTGTGGTAAGGATTTTCTTAAAATCTTGTTAAACAGTGTCTAAAACTTTGTTTAAGTGATTTGTGGTAAGGCTGTAAGACTTTTTTACATAACTTTTGCTTTAGTACTGACATCCATGCCAAAATAAAAATTTTGTATGAAATTAAGTAGTGCTGTCAAAATTAAGAATTCAAATTCTTATGTAATTGCTCCACTACAAATACAGAGGTGAAAACTATTAAAATGATACTCGTATTATGAGTGTGTGCATATTTTATAATGTTCTTTCGCTAAATAAAGGCATGTCTGTTAATAAATTAAGTACTTGCTATGCAGATAATTCACCGTATTAATTTTTTTTTAAATAAATAAAACTAGCAAGTTTTATTTATTTTTTGATTAAGGAAACGACTTAATATGAAGGTCTAGTAGACTTTATTAACAGATTTTTTTATTATTGCTTTGATTAAAAAGTATCCTTAGTAATAATCAGAATTCTGCATAGTGAAAAATGTATGTTTAATTATCTATTCATCGAGGAAAGCTATTGATATCACACTACAGCATCCAATAGATCCATAAATTCATAAGGCGGACGAAGAAACAACGTTAAACAAAAGGATTTCAAGTAGTTATGTTGTGATGCAGTCTCGTTACGTATATGAATAAAATAAACTAAAAGATATTATAAAAAGTTCCTTTACACGGAAAGGGAAGAAGAAATCAATTTAAGAAATTCTAACATATTTTTTAACCATTTGTTGCGTACTTGATATAAGGAATTCCGGTATGCAACCTCCTCGCCGCGCTGGCCAGTAAGAGCGCGGGCACTAGAAAAATTAAGAAAAAAGTATCGCAATTCTTCATTTTTTTCTTCGCATAAAACAACTAAAAATTTTCCTTTAACGTCGTGACCACAGATGAATAATATATGTATCTAGATAGTCGTGACCATTTTAATATTTTACAAAGAGAAAAATCTTAAATTGAATTTATTTATTTTTATAACTACAAGGCGGACTGCGACGCACAAAGACCGAAAAAGGTTGCTGGTGAGTTTTCTTACAATGCTTATGTTTTACGTAACATTGACACCAATAATATTATATTACATTAAATTTATTAACAGTTAATTTCCATTTGTTTTTAGGATCATTGTTCACTTAACTGTAGAATTTGTTATTTACTTAGCCAACGCAGTATCAATGTCAAAATATAAAATATAATTAGGTATTCCACATTCTTTGCAATTTTTACCACCCTAATGTCCTTTTTTTACTTCAAGATACACACTTTACCTTTAGCTTTTTGTATCATAAAACAACGGGGACAACGATTTTATTGCCAAATAACTTAAGAATTTTGTCAATCCTGTTATTACCCTTTCGGTAATAAATCATCGTTGCCCAGATGTAGGGAATTAGCGTTCCGATACGATCGCGAAGAAACGTTTCCCAAAAATAATAAAAAAATACCTCACACGGGGCCAATCAAACATTATTATATGACACGAGGATGAGGGCAGATTCTATTAATTTATAACCAATGTGGGTGGATATACTGACATTATTTTCTTAAGGGTCGCGGGACATGACCACGAATAACAGTAATTTGGTATTGTTTTTATTAAGACGTTGGTTAGCTAAATTAGTGCAACGTTACACTGATGTATTAAAAATATATATTGTTATATAAAGTAATTGCGATGTTATTATTTTTGGCAGTTAATCCTACTAGACAAACACTTCAAAAAAATCTGGCCACAATTGCTACCTTTGCACACATACAGCGTCCCTGGATAAAGTGCAATCCCGATAGAAGGTGAAAGTAGACCTAAAATTATAGGTACACAAAGTTAAGAAAAACACTTTTTAATTATTTATTTTAGAAGTAGAGTTCTCTCGAATTCGCTAGTCGATTTCGGTAAAATAAACAAATGTGACAAGTCAAATACAAAATAAGCGTCCCAGTACAAAGTGTGAAATTCATTATTTAAATGAAACTAAAATATTGTATTTTTTTTGTTCCATTTTAGATATACTTTCACTTCCTATCGGAATTTCATTCTATCCCGAGACATACTCTATTACCAGTAGACAGCACAGTGTACTTACGTATCAGTCGCAATCATCTCTACCTACTAGCATGAGATGTTTAATCTAACGCGTACTAACTAGAATCTTATTTCCTTAAATTACACTAGCACAGTGGTACCATACCATACTTGTACCAAAATATGGTACCAAAGTACAGTGTATGGGAAGTCCTCTTATTTATAGTAAGACAAACTTTTATAACAAATTGTATATCTTTTCCAAAGCGATGTGTTTCTTTTTCATGTAATTTATACGTCTACGTAAATTATATCCGCTATGACTGTTGTAGGTCTTGACAAATTCATCCGTGGGTTCACGTGAGAGCGTTCCTTCCTAGACTGTATCTAAAAAAGGTTATTGTTTTGATAAAAAATGACATGCCACGAAAACATCTGATAATAGGCGTAGGCGGGGTCGCAACAAAAGAGAATTGGTTAACACCACAATAACAATACGGGTTGAACTTTTGATTCGGGTGTAAAATTAAGTTTTCAAAATCGGCCCTCTTTTGTTTGTTAGCTTGTTCGTTTTTTCATGTCACACCTCCTCGACAATGCCATTGTATACTGTTTGTATAACAAACGATCGGGCTGTCAAGGAAATTACTATTTTGGAAGCGGATTCTACTAAAACACGTTGTAATCGTCTATAATTTGCTAAACGGCATTGAATTGGCGATCGATTGAAGGAGGTGTCCGAAAATTGCTCTTATACACAGTGCAAATCGGTCCCAATAGTTTCCATCAGAAATAATTGGTAGTCGGTAAAACTTAAAAACTTTTAGGTAAAATTTTAAATACTCCTGAAGAATGCAAAGGTATAGGGTAAGGTGTAGGACATCTTTTTACTTGAAACACTTATTTTTTTACTCTGATATAAGCAGTAACTCAAAATTGTGTTGCATAAGGCGTCAGCGTCTAATTATATTGAAGTATCTTTTTTACAGGTCAATGCGTCTATGAATTATAGATTATCTATTAATCAAGCTTGCGCATATCTCAAAACTTCCTGCCCCCGGTCACATAAAGGCTGCTTTTAGGCGTTTTATCTTGCTAACGATGTTTTACGATGTACCTCCATTCTGCGTTATCGCACCCCGTCGCCTACAGTAGCTAATGCACATTCTACTTTGACGTCTGAATCAAAAACTATATCCTTTAAGTTTATCGCATCAAGGTTGGATTTCGTTTAGATTTTCTCAGTTTGATAAAGCGTGGTAGCTTTTACCATGAGCAGATCTTCGCCGCCTCTCATATCAGGAGCCTACTTAATTAATTGACGGATTGCGGTAGCTGCTCTGATTAGAACTCTTTTTGTGCGACTGCCTAACTCTTTTGTCAGCTATCTTGAGATAGGATTGAAATGAGCTGTTCCGTCGTAATAAAGACACGAGACAAACGGCCCGTAAAATTTTAAATGGAAATTATAAATTAACAGTTAATTGATATTGTTGAAAAAGTGTTCTTGAGGCGATAAAATTTCAAATATAAACGCTTAGAAATATCAAAGAACATACTCATCAGTTCATACTATAAAATGGAAACGGCCAAGCAGTCAAGAAATTAAGTGCCATAAAACTACCCTAGAAACAAAAGACAGCAGGATAGTTACTATTTCTATTATCGCCTCAGATTTATATCTACAGGATCCTCATCAGCTCGTTTAGGCTTATTAACCCGTTCGACACTCGCTTTAAATAATAATCCAATTGAATTCGGGGCCGAGAACAAAAGCCGGCAATACGGCTGTCGACCGCATTAACGCCCAGCACAATAAATCCAGGAGGTCGGTTGCCACAGGGCTAATTACTCTGAATATCGGTTGATATACTGTCTACTTAGGCCCCGTGATGTATGGCCGAACTCAAAGGATTCGACGCCGCGGCCTCGGGCCAACGCACGATTATAAATAAGCATGTTTAGGATAACGATTCCCGCTCATAGGACGGACGGGTGGTGCTGAGTGATTCCAAATGTCTATGATTTACTAGCCCCGCAACCACCTTTGCTCTAGTAAGTGCATGCCACCCACAGTCTTTACCTTCAGTGCGTACCCGCTCTGATATACCAATTATTTCCTTTCTATTTTTTATAAATCGACTTAAAATATAGGGCTCTAATTTAGATTGTAAAAGCTGCGGTAGCTAGTCATTTGCATGATTCAAAATTACATGCGTGTACACATAATTTAAATTTAAATTTTGTCGCGTTTACCAACATTGTCTCGCATAGCTCCTGTCACGGAAATTCTCATTCATACCTGCTACCAAAATGTAATGTAAGTTCTTTCAAATCGACATCAAGTGAGAAGTCCCGAATCTCATTGTTGCGTTGACAATAGCGCATGATCTAGATTAGTGACGTGCATTGTGTCGCCAAAGGGTTGCTTTGTGCGTATACGCATTGTCCGCTGCCCGCAAACATCTCGATACTGGATTCGCACAATTCTATGAATTCGTAAAGAAAATAAATAATATTCCCATTGACAGCAGATAAATCGTGATTTGTCAATTTGTATCCAAAAATAATTTTCAAGGATGATAAGCCAAAGAGGTAATGGCATTTTGTACATTAATCAACATTTTTTATCTACCCGTAGGTACTAAATGAACCGCCTACATATATCAGGAGTGTTTATATTCGCTTTGTCAATTGGGAATATCAATTTTATCAAGATTAAGCCGTTAAACGTCTGGCGGACACTTAATTTTATTTATTACATTATAATAATTTAAGTATTTCGTTGAAGCGACCGACAAATGCGGGAGCGAAAGTCACTGTCACGCGATAACGTAGAGCCGCCATAAAGGGCATCGGAAACGAACCTACGTGTTTTATTTTGACACTACAGAAGATCAACTGAATGATTTAATTGAGTATTTATTTATCGTATAAGTTTATCTAGGACCTAAATTCTTACTTTTGGAAAGTGAAGGTGATGAGTTTTGTGTTCGAGAACTAAAGTCAATTGAGCAGTTTGAAAATAATATCTAATTACTTTTTTTGGGTGGACTTTTAATATGGACACAAAATTGTTATTTTTGAAATGCCATAATTTGATTACATCAATCTTATAGTAACTTATCAAATTAAGCCGAAAACCGCTTTGCCCACAAAAAGTAATCGTCAAAGCGCATGAAATTTCAGAAACTCCCACGCATATCTCTTCACTCAGATGAGTAGACTTGCACACGAAGGCCTGTAAGAAATTGGCCTAAGAAGAAAGGTGTCGGTGCGCGAGATTCTAATCTCTATACTGGACCACAAAAGATACGATAAGATCTCAACTCAGGCATCATTGGACAAATTGTTTGCCCTGTATCTGTGAAATCTCTAATGTGTTTACAAAACATGTCATTTTGCTATTATTGTAACTATTGTACACAGTGTTTTGTACCGTGAAATTGATTCTGTATTTTCTAGGTGGTCGGTGGTTCAGAGAACTGCAGATATGGAGTTATGACAACTTTGGTTACTTTGTAAAACTAAGCCGTTGACAAAGTGTTATAATCGCAAAAGCATTGAATATGGATACAGTAGTACTGACTTATATTCGGTAGATGTATAGAAAGATTACAAAAAAATATCAAAATCAGAGTATGTTTGTTAAAATGTTTGGACTAGGCACTCTTATTATTATTATTATGCCATGTGGTGTAGTAGCTCAAATACTTTGAAATAATATATGTAAATCTAATTCCAAATTTGCTATGCTGTTCGATTTATGCAACAAAAAATTATTGTTTCTCAAAAGAACTGTTTCTGTTTCATTCAATGGTTGACTTTTTGAGAATGCTTTAATTAAAATATTAGTCCGCCGTTAGTACTTCCCTTTGTATAAAAAAATACGGATCTGTCTCATTACACGAATCTTTAATGTTCAACTGAAAAATACCTACTCCAGCAACAAAGAACCGGGTATTATCATAATTTTGGAAAGTTTGTAGCCGGCACGCGACTGAAGCCAGCAACGGCGACACGTGTATGAATTACAAACAAGCTTTTTGATCAAGAACACCGATAAATGAGCTACTTCTGATGAAGTGGTGCGTTTATCATTAATATTTAACATTGTGGTAAAAAAATATGATCGGTAAAGGATCTCTGCGAATTTTATTTTTATTACTTTTTTTACCAAGATGTGTTAGGAAAAAAAGTATTTGTTTATAGTTAGTTTGAATTTAAATAAGAAAATGCAATCATCGCGGACATCGCAAAAACTACTTCAAATCGATATTCATTGGATTTATTTTATGAACGCTGACACAGAAGAAAGCATGTTTCGACTTGCTTTTTAGCAGAAGACATAAAAATGATGTACTTGGTAAATAATTCAAGCCAATAAATAAAATGGTGATTACAATTTCCACGTTGGAATGATCAAAGTATCAGCTACGATAATTACAATCGGTTAAGATTCCGGTGACTAAAATGCGGGTGTCGTGCTCTTCATAAAGTTGATGTTATGGCTTGAGGCAGATGTTTGGATTGTGGCAAGGTGTCCCACTGGTCTCAGGTGCCATCGGTGGCACAAGCCATCTCAGTACCCTTAAAATGTATAGTCGCGTACATAATTTTGAAGATTTTTACTAACCAATTATTGGGCACGTTTTTTTTGAAAGATTTGTATAGTTTAACATAACTAACAATGCGAAAAAGATAATTGAAATAGATAAAAAATATAAAGCAACCGAGCTTTTGTAAACCAAACAAAGTTTATTTTGAAAGTTCCCTGTGAGAGATATAAGTATTGAGCAATGGCCATCAAACGTAAGTTACGTAAGATGATGAAATAATTGTCTCATTTATTAAGGCTATAAATATCGTAGAAGTGCGGAGTTCAACTATTAGCGGATGCTTAACTTGACATTTATGTGAGCCATAAACAAGTAAGCCCATAAATTGAAATTGACTTGGTTAGTGCATCGCTACTGGTTAAAGATTTGAGATTTCATATACCTATTGGATCTTGTACTTTTTCCATAAATATTCAGTACATAGAAGACAACACGACGTGTTTTAAGTTTTACGTATATGCTTATCTATAGGTCTATTATTTTATAGTATAATTTTTACTTCACTGAATTTTGTCAAACTATTTTTCTTAACGCGTTTGTGCGCGAATGTACGTGTCTCACTGAAGCTTTTTTCCAACATCCGGCCCGATATACGGGGGAATGTGCGAAAGTAGCACGAGACAATAAAAACACATCATATTTTTCTTTATTACTGTGTTAAATTGTAACTTTTTGCTTGCTCCACAGGGCCAATTATAAAATTTCGTTCATAAGGAGCTTACATTAACATAACAATTTAATTAAGAAATTAATGGCATTGTATTGTTTGGTAATAACTATTAGCAGTTCAATGAATTGTATGTGACACGGTCATAATTTTCTTTACACTTGTTGATAAATAAAATCGTGTCATTCAACAAGTTTTAAGAGTATCTGAGCACGCACGATGAATTGTTTTCTGCATTTCTTTCTTTATTATACTTTAGTAAACATTGATCAAAATAATATTGACACAAATGGCTTAAAAATATCACTACATAAATACAACAAAATTAAAAACATCTGGCAAATGTGTGACCACAGATAATTGAATCACATGTGACCAAATAATAAATGCACAAATGATGCAATCCATCATTCATCTATGCATTGATATGCACCTTAGCCATGTGTATGACAAATCTCGTGCCATTGCGCAAATGTTGGCGAAAGCTGCAATCTATTGGCCCTATTGAATGGAGTGTTCAATGATAGTTTAATCCTTTCATTGTGCTTGTGACACAGTAATTTTAAAACGATACCATGTCCGTGCGTAATACAAAACAAAATAGAACTTTTCGGGAAGAATATTAATTCCTCTGCTATTTCGATGCTCTAAAATATTGAGAGAAGCAAATTACGTCCTTGTGAATATAATATTATCTTTCAAAGTAAAAAGTATTTATTCATACAAAAGCCTAAGTACTAGTTCAATGCTGAAATCTATAATATGTCTAAATGGAACAACTCGCTAGATTTTCCGTTGCTCCGTGTCCAGGCCACTTGCAACAGTGCCGAAATAGTGGATCACGGATAAGTTTCATGTTATCAGTCCCGTATCAATACCTAGAGAATTTAGAATACAAAGAAAATGTATCGCTTCTAGCTAGAATCTAGCGTTACCTTCGAAGTGGATTACCACCTTTAAATGACGGTCAAATCAGTTTTGTTTGCGCAAAAACGTAGATACTGTATGGAGCACCCTTTCCTTTTGTGCAACCCGAAACTTTCATCTATGGAACTTGCACAATTGACAACTCGAGCACATGCCAAGCCAGGTGGATCCAACACTTTGATGTTTACGCCTTTAATGACATCTCTCGATACATTTGAAGTGGATACAAAGGAGGCATATGTAACGGTAAATTCTGTGACAAAAAATACCAAAGTTAAGTTAGTATTGTGCAACTGCAAACAGATTTAAGAGTATTAGAAAAATATGATACGATTAACTATAAACGTCTCTTTGTAGTTCTTCTAACTAAAGAAATGTGAGATTTAAAATACTTAAATAAGACAAGAAAATTCTTAAATATTTCAACGATATTTAAGCAGCTATAGATTCTCGTGTATAATCGTCAATTAAAATCGGTTGTTAGTCCAGCGGGCTCTATACCAACGCGTTTGGTTGGATACATAAAAACCTGTGATAAACATACCGAACATATTTCTTGGGTATGCGGCGGCTACGTCATTTATGTTCTATGATGCTTTCCCTATTAATTCGTCAGAATTTGAATGACAATGAAACAGGCGTAAAGCAAACAACCGCTCTGGGACCAAAATATTTTACATCAGACGTTTACACTGGTGTTAACGAGCCATCCCTCTATAAAAGTTTTGTGCCCACACATAAATCTCGCACTAGAGGCACCAGAAGACGTCTCAATGCGAACGTATAAATATTGTGTATTAATGAAATATCTTTATTGCACTGTAAAATGTAATAGTTGTGGTCTTGGAGAGGATTAAGTCCGTGATTTACTGTTCCACAGATAACGATGTAGATACACACGGTAGTGTTCGATATGCAAATGGTGTAATTGACAACGGATTTTGGAGTCTTTAAACATTTTAATATTCAGTTTTGAAATATGCTAAACCACCGCTTCACCTTTTGATTACAGGAATGCATACTTTATCATTACAGTAGTGGGATGTAAATGAAATAGTTGTCCCATTTCTACAAAAGTATTTTAGAAATTTGATTTTATTGCCGTGAATGGCAGAAACAGAACACCATAATCAACATTTCAAACTTTTTGTTCATTATACCTCCGCGAAATCATTGGTCTCGTTCCATTGGCTATCTCTTCTTATCATTTGTGGTTAAAGTTCTAATGAGCTGAGTTTGAGCCTAACCTAACGTAATTTAGAAAAAAGTTGCTTTTGATGTTGAAATTAAAAAGGTTGTATGTAATATATTTTACAATACACAAGAAATTAATTATAAAGAAGTAATTAATTAGTTTCCTTAGCTTTTTGGATTTACGTAACTTTAAGATCTTATCAACCAACACCCGAAATATTATTCTAATCTTAGCTCTTTCATTTTACGCGCCGAAAGTGTAAAACTGATTATATTCATTCTCTTAAGTGGTCGATAAGCCTTATGTCCTCTATCTACGAATGAGTCTGGGAAGTTTTTTTTTAAATTAACACATTAAAAGATATCTTAATCTGTTTGGCGCCAATACTGAGTCTCTGCCCTTTGATAACACTCCGGACACGTTATCTTGGATGCCTTTAGGGTATATCTGTATGGGATAGTAAGCTAGTGCAAAAAATCCCATTGGTTCTTATTTTAATTAATGGTTTTAGAGGTATATCCATTTGAAGGTGTGGACCACCTGAAATATACCGTTAGTTTGAACAACTTTATAATGTAACGGTAATATCTCGATAATCGTAACGGAATTAAATGTAAGTAAATACTCATATATTTTACATCCTTATTTTCAAATTAGTAAAGGAACTCTTATCTGTTAACGTTTTTTAAGGGCACTGCAATATTTTATATGCATACTTGTATAAAATCCATATAATAATTACACACAGATTCATGTGAGAAGTTTCCTTCACCGCAACAGCAGTCGCCATAAGGTACGGTAATAAATTACAAACAACCAGAGATTTATACCCGTAAAGGGATAATTATGTCTGAATATAACGAATGTGTTGTGAATACACTTAGGTAGGTGTAGGTACACGTTTATTGATGAAACTTTCATTGAGAGTTTTGTGCCATGCCAAAGCGTATTGCGCTCATAAACGAGGTAAGTATAATTAGTACTTAGTACCAAACGATTCTCAAAAAATTTAGTGGAGCGAGCTTTAACACAACCATAAAAAATTACCGATGTAACATATAGAGGTAATATGTGTTGATTATTTTTTCAAAGGTAATTTAAAATAAGAAGTTTCCTCAGCACCGCAAAACGGACAACAACAGTACCATAACCATGAGTTACGACAGTTTTACTAACTAGCGACTACGTAAAAAAGTCTATGAAAAATTGCACAGTGCCCCTAGCGGTCACTTGCAGAACTAAAATTTTCCATACAAAAAGTTACGTCGTCACTAGCGAGTAAAACCGACGTAAACTCATGGTAACGGAACAGAAGACCTTACCTTACACGACTTAAAATTGGGCAGAAAATATTGGAAATTGTAAAATGTAAATCACTTAGGTAAGATTTCGCAGTGAAAGGTAATAAAAATCCCATTACCATAAAGGTATTCCTGTCCGTTTCGTTACGGCTCTACGTCAGGCCTAATATGTATTATTAGGAAGACCATAATTAAAAAATAACTTTTGCCCATATATCACGGACAGTTATAAACTTTGAAATATTAGGGTAATTTATAGAAAGGAAAGGGAAAAAATAAATAAAGACGAAATCGCCAGCCGCGGGCCACTTTGCGGAGGGCCACTGTTTAGGTCATATTTAGAATATTTTTTGCCATACTACAAGTTAAACGGAGACTAATCAGATTTTGTCAGTAACTCCAAGGAATGCATGGAGCGATAATTTTTCGATAAAACTTTACAAAAATATATTGTGAAAGGTTTTTGATTAAGTTATCGTTACACAATTTACTTTTCACAAGTAACATTTTATTAGACTATGCGGTTCAATGAATTGTACTTCCTACATCAGTTCAGTTCCAGGTTTAAAACGAAAAAAATAAGATTTCAAAAATATCTATACAGAGTGTCAAAAAAGTACGAGTCAAATTCAAGGTTGTCAATCGAGTTTGGAATACAGGAAAAATATACAACTCTTAATAAGAAAGAATAACAGTATTTATCAGATAAAATGTCCACGGATCTCTAAAATTCTACACAGGGTGTAAAAAAGTAGGAGCCAAATTCAAGGGGGTGGTTAAGAGTCGCGTCTAGAAAACTGTTTTTTTTTTTTAAAACTTATTTTTTTACAAAATTTTCTTGACAAACATTTTTTTTCCTGTATTCTAGTCTCGTTTGACAACAACCCCTTTGAAGTAGGCTCGTATTTTTTTACATCCTGTATTGCCTACTTTTTTGGGTTTTTATAATATCCACTCAACTTACTGTCCATACCTGTCTTATGTATACCTACGCTACTATCCGAAAGATCTCTTTCCAATGATTTATGTTCCCTAACCGTTTAGAGTCCACACTAAACGCCGCTTGTTAGTATTCAAGATAGATTTGCATGTAATTTGGAACATTAGAATTTAGCATCTCGTGATATACCGTATCGGCCCAATGTTCGTGGGAGTTTGGGTTTGGGTTTGAATCTTTAATTTTAACTCCAGGTGTTTTATAACTAAGGATATACGTTTTAACGCTACAGTTTTTGAGACCGTGAAATTGTAGGACGTGTAACGTGCTATTTTCGAAACAATTAACTACAAGAAGAGATTCACAATTTTTTTTCCTCCAGCTATTTTGGTTTTTCAATAAATAATAAAATTCCCAGGCCATTTGTTAATTTTAATGTATATAAGTGTGTTTCACAATGAGTTGCGATGTATAATAAATCATTGATATGAAATAAAAGTACGAAGGCTGCAGAGACGAGCGGATATAGCCAAGGCAAACATCAGGGATCCCACGGCAAGGGTGCCTCAATCTGACAATATTAATAGTGCAGCGTATTTAAATTATTCAAGTGTGCACTAATAAACAGGGCCTCGACTTCACAATAGGCTAAACGTAAGACAGACGGAGATGAAACGACTGAGGGGATTGCGGAGTATTTTACTTTGGTGTCAAAGAAATGCGCGTGGACCACCCGCAAAATGGCGAAAAAGAATAATAAAAAATAACATTCCAATATTAATGTTAATCCAATGGAAATGTGAAATGAAATGAAAGGCACAGCAATACAGTGCGTCTTATCCTATTAAATTATAACATTTGCATCAAATTGAAGACAAGCCAATTCATAATTTATGTGAATTAAAATGAATAATTATTATAATGAATAAATAGAAAGTTCCAAAATCCCCAGAGGCAGTGAAAACTGTATGTAACAGAAATTGATTTTCCAAAAATGTATAAAGGTCTCACACATAGATTATTCTTTCTAAACATTACAATACTTACAAACAAACTTAACAACAGCGTTTCTCGGATGCACTCGACGGGTATTTCTACTGGAAATGAAGTGCTGGGAGTTCACGGCAATCGTGGATTACCAATTGCTCCTTGCTGCTGACAATCGGAACATACGAGCGGCAAGTTCGCTGAAACTGAAATAAAAGTGTCCTCAACAACTTTCACAATTAAATAATGCAATTATTTTTAGTTAGAAACATGGACATTAGTTCTATGTGCTGCTGAGTTACATTTGCTCATTATAATTATACATAGTGTATAACGTTTCCTTCTCTTCAGTGTTCATGTATCTAAAAAAGCTCTTCCACAGTTCTCTTATACGCACCTCTCTCAAAAGCTCTTACACCATTTAAGCTGTAAGAACTTTTTAGTGTTAAGAATCATTAAAACTGTAGAATATGTTGACCATTACAGCATCACCTATTATTATTTTTAAATTTTTAATTTTTGGTCGCACTTGGCTAGGTTGGAGTCAAGAGCAAACCCATACTAATTAAAAATAATACTAGAGCAGATTTATTTTTATGTTTTTTATTTTTTTTATTTAAGGCAACAAACAGTCATATAATATAATGATTTCATTTTATTATTACATTTAAACTGAAATAAATCCATAGTAGGAAAAGTATTTAGCTTTGTTAAACATTTTAGTTGGTGTTGTTTATTACAATCGACTTTTGTTAAGAATAACAAATTCACCAGGCTGCTCTCCTGTGAGTTTGTACGCAAGAAGTCCTCTGGGACTGAACTCCGTAGTTTGTAAGCTTTGATTTCAGTGTGTCCACACCGCCAGCGGCCACCGCCAACCGCCCAGCAAGCGAAACTCAACGCGCGAATAAGAAATAAATTCCCTGGCAAGCGTAACAAAGGTAAAGTAAAAAGGAAGCGTCGCCCGTAGGCTCGACGAGATTTATATGCACGTGCCTTATGGGAAACGAGAAAAAATCGCCGAATGGAAAGGCTGTCTACGTAGCCAGTCTATGTCTGAGCTGACCGGCTACAAATTAAATCGTTTGAGCGTGAGATAGTAGGTCTTGCTAGTTGTGTTTGAGACTGGATGAGTAAGGTTCAACATAATAAAAACTAAGTACGAATGTCAAAGTTATGCTACAGCCATTAATGGTTCATAAAATTGTGTTCTCAAATGGCTGTTTTCCTACGATACGACAATCAAACTTTCCTTTATTTTGATCACGTATCTTCGTCTTTCTATTTTACTTTTCCATATAATTTAATTAACAACTTTGTAAATATTAAAATTCCTTTTGCTAGCATCTATCAAAATGTTTGATGCACGATAAAATATTTTTTTAACACGTGTACTAGTAGTCGCTCGAAGGAGAAATCTCTAGCAGTAGCTAATTATATTCATCATTTTCGATTGTCAACTTGCAGTTAAAGTTAATTTATTGATCGTTTTCGGTTGTCATAAAAGTACAAAAAGTCGGTAACATGTGTCGAGGCTCACGCTGTACGAAAGACGGTGCGTAATAAGCTAAGCAGTACTGGAGCATTTTGATTTATTGTCCGGCCAGTAAATTAGATAACGATAAATCTCCCTCTTAGTTACGCTCCCAATTAACACTGGTGTTTTAGAAATAAATCAGTTGAAAATTGAACACCGTTCGATGTTCAGTGACATTGTTTATGGTGGAAGCAATTTGTCTTACAAGGCAGATAAGCATCAAGAGAACGAAACCTCTTTTGACCTCATGTCACGGGAACACGGTCAAAGAAATAGCCAAAAAACTAAAAACCATGTTCAAATGTTTCCGTTTTGGTTCCAACTAAACATACATTTAGTAAAAAATCAACTGAATGTCGATTCAGTTGATTTTTTGTTGTTGAAAAAATTGTGGAGAAAAAGTCGTTAAAATTAAAACAATATTATTCAAACTAATGAACATTGTGTAAGCTAATTTATTGCCAAACTAGATATAATTTTGACGACCTCCGTGGTGTAGCTAAGCACGCTGGGATTCAAGGCGTCGCCGCTCAGAGGTCCCGGGTTCGATTCCCGGTCGGGTCAATGTAGAAATTAAAATTTTCTATATTGTCCTGGGTCTGGGTGTTGTGGTACCACCGTTGTGTCTGATTTCCATAACACAAGTGCATTAGCTACTTACTTTGGGATCAGAGCAATGTATGTGATTGGTGTCCAATATTTATTTGTTTATTTATTTAATTAAAAAATGTGCTTATAATTTCTAATAATGCGTGGAAGAAAAGTAATGAAAATACAGTACTTAAGAGTTAAATTACATCACCATCATCATTATCAGCAAAAGTACGTCCACTGCTATACACAAGCCTCACCCACAGTCATGTCTGTCTCCCAAACAGTACTATGCCATACGATAAAATATTATGATGAAGACGAAAAAACATTGCGGGTACGAACAGATAAAAGGTAGTCTATTTTATCACTTTAAGATCTTTACACAACTTGAATGTGACAATTTACAAATAATGTAAATAACAGTTTTCTCAGCTTATCCCTTTGACTCCGTATTGAAAAATTACGCGGGTACAACAGAAATGTATGTCCAAACAATCGTAGATGGCGATAAGGCAATCTTACACGATCTCAGTACTAAAAAAAATGCGCCTGCGTCTTTGAACCCATTCAGTTCTTTGTGTAAAGGCGTCAAGACTATTGTACGATAATCTTCTTTTCAATAAAAATGTCTCCGAGTCCTCTTACAGACGTAAACTACTTGAGCTTAAAAAAGTTTTTTTTTATATTAATTTATCTTTGATGGTTTTACTTTATTGAGACCGAATCTACAATATTAAGCTATTTAACTCATCAAAGTCTTTACTACCAATACAAGTTACATTAAATTATGAAAATATTACACTGGAAATAGTTTTTTTTATTCAATTTGTAGAGCAATCTTGTCGGTACTTAATAGAAATCGCTTTTAATGTTTTAATTCGGTACACATCGCGTGTATTATTGAAACAAGCTTAAAGCCGCGGCTTTGCTTATGATATATTCACTACACTACTTTTATACATATAAAGTGAGACCCTATGTCTATACTACTTTAACAATGCCTTTTAATTCAACGCTATTCGCCACGAACCATCCCAAAGATCTACGGCTTAAACGTAGCCTGTTTCTATTCTAGTCTATGTTAAAAGATAAAACTTTATCGTACTTACTTTGAACTGGGTAGTGAATATGAATTACGAACTCTGCGACATTCTTTCTTATTAACATTTTTATTAATATAAATAAGAGCATACAGTTATAAAAGTTGGTAGTTGAACATAAAATTATTCGTACCAATTAAGTCGTACCCAGGCTGGGATGACACCGGAAGATGTCCTTTAAGTTGCCGACTTGCAAATTGGAACAGGGACATACATGGAGTCGTTTTGATTTATCGCTCAATTTAAATAACAAGTTAATTCCGAATATATTAATCATTGCACAAATTAATTACTACTTGTATGTACGGTAATAAAAAAATATTGTTATTTATTGATTTGCAAAAAAGTGTAACTTTGTTGCATAGTACCTATGTTTTTAAGTTTTTTCATGAACCTATTTTATTACCAAATCCTATATGTTCACGTTATGTTTATGAACAAATCTCTTCTGAAACTTCTTATTAATCTCGTTTTCTTTCAAAATGCGATAAGTAACGCAATGGTTTGAAATAATTAAATAAAACTTTACAATACAGACAGTAATGACAACAAGATGTTTATCGACTACCAAACCAATTTGTAAACGGCGGCTCAATGACGTCTGTGCCAAAATTTATCGCACCGTTCTTTCAAGCCGGAGGATACAAAGTAATAAGCAGTTAAACACACAGAAACCGCTGCCAATATATTTACGTGATTGTGAAGAAATTGTTGCGTGCTGAAATACAGTACGTAATAAACGGCCGGGCAGCCTAATCATTGAACTGAATGCTTCCAATCAGCCGTCATTTGCTAAAAGGAGAAAGTTTGCAAAAATTCGGAAGCATTTTTTGGAATGATTCACACAATGGATACATTGGTATAGGAAGCTGAGAAATAATATTTTCATTTCCTGTTTGGCAGATATATTTGCAAAGTTTTTGTATTGTGCGCGTACGCAGCCGTGGGAGCGACTACCTGGCACCCGCGGCGCGGTAATTTCTTATAAATCGACATCGAGTGAGATATCCAGGTCTGCGGCTCTTTTCCTGCTACAGAGGAGTGGAAGGGACGAGGGGGGCGTCCGAACAATGGCGCATAATAGCGCACATGATCTAGATTAGTGACGCGTATTGTGTCGCCAAAGGGTTGCTTTGTGCGTATACGCATTGTCCGATGCCCGCAAACATCTCGATACTGAATTCGCACGGGTTCTATGAATTTGTAAAGAAAATAAATATAACTTTTGACAGCCGCGCATCGATGCTATCGTTTATTTGTCAGTCGGGAATTGAAAACATTCCGTGTGTAGAATTTCTTAGTTCTAGTATGTCATTTAATTTAATATAAGAATTTGCAAGTCAATCCTATTTTAATAAACGCATTGAACCGAGGGTCAGTATTTCTTTTACATGCTTTGTTCCAATCTCATACTCATAAGCAACTCTTACTTAATAAAAGCATGCATTATCTACTTAACTTTTTACGAAAGATGGTTTTGATGAAAAAATATATAGCTTACATTCCTGAGTTCAGTAATTATTTTTTCTTAATTGAGCACAACTAGCAATCAAACTTTTAGCTAAATTATTGGCCTCGTGACAAGGGCGGCGGGGGTGGAGAAAACATTTGCTTTGAAATATTCTAATAGTTTTTAATAACACCACTTTTGATTAACATTAGACAGCCGCTAATTAAACCACTTTTAAAGGGGTAGAAACGTTTCTTATGGTAAACGCTCTGGGCATTTTAGTGATGGATCTATAGGATACTTCAGGCACTCTGGTAAAATAAAAAAAGTAACAGCACGCAGTTTTGAGTTTTTGAAATTTCATGGTTTCAATGAAAATGTCACTCGATGACTCCTAAAATACTTTTTTTACGTATGTACACATACACCTATACAGTGTTAGTAAGCAGATTTTATACAATTAGGAGAGATTTATTTAACAGATCGTTTCTATTTTACAATATATAAAATCTAACAGCCTACTTTATTTTATTATAATATTTTCTTCGTATTATTTTTTCCACAAGTAAGAAGAATAACATCAACCTGTCTTAAAGTCTGAAAGAGAAGTCAAAATATTTTATGGCCGTTCATGTTAACACTTTTGTCAATTGATATAACCCGCGAACCACAAAGGGCGGCGATGTAAATCTTGCCCTTTGTGAGACCCGGCCGACGACTCACGCATGAAATATAGATATGAACATTGTACTAAATACCATAAAACCTGCACCCTTCATTCATGGCGGAATCCGAAAAAACTAAGCCGCGCTTCCAAAAATTTGGTAACTTTTTTAAAAGTCTGACCGCTGTCACTTAATTGTACCAAAATAAAAAACGGATGAATGGGATCCAGCGTTTTTGAGCACCCAAAGGTTGACATTGGACGCGATTTGTCTTACAAACGAAGATTCGATCTGCGATCGTTTCTTCCCACCTCATTTCGTTTATTGCGACCGTATCTGTCAATCTCGTTTTTTACATAACACAAGCACGCTTTTTTTGTTTAGCGTCATTCAAGATAAGTGCGACAGTTGTACTACTTTTAATAGTTTTATTACACTTCGCTTTAGACATAGATACAATATCAAACCTTTTTATTCAAATCCAACCCTTTTAAATCAAAGGCAGGCCATTCATCACTAGGACGACATTTCTAAAGCTAAATAAACAACACGGTAAAAAAAGCGTATTCTTCTAAATAGGACTTTAAAACAAGTACTGAGGATATGCTTTCCAATTCACTGTATGTTTTGGTCATCCTAATTGTATAAACGCTGTGCAAGCATTAAAGTGTATGTTTATCTAATTAGATAATAATAATTAAATAGCATTCCATTCTCGCCTTTGGGTGGTAAAACATTCGTCAAAACGTTATCCTTAAGTAAAGTCTATCTCTAACCTCAAAATACACTTTGGTAGAGTACTAAGAAATACTTTCACTATAAGCAAACGCGTCACAGTTGTTTTTTATTTGATAAATCCGATATGTCGTGTAAAAAGTAAAAAGCAATTTAAGTAGAGTGAAGTTTTTTCCTAAAATGCAATGATGGACAAAAACTGGCGGAAGAGGATGGGGCCTTCCAATATTAGTTTTATATGTGGCAGAAAAAAGGCTGACACTTGAGAGGGATTGTCGATCAGAATAATAATAATGGGAGCCCTTTGGGTTTCGTTTGAACCCTTTCGGTGCAGTCACCTGACGCGGAAGCGATTCGCGCACTCCGTGGGAACGTTTACCCAAACGTGCATAAATCTTAGATTTTTAATGTGCATTTGACAATCTGTGGGAGTTTATGCGTGTTTGTCCGATTTTGTTACTATTGTTGGAAACTGTCTTTTGGTCCCTTTATTGAATTGATGTGTGAATACTTTTCATTGGAATGATAGCTAGAGGCACTTTTATAACGATTACCCATTAAAGTTTAGACATAAGTAGTAGCAATGTTCTTGATTAACTATTTATGGTCTTATTATTATTACCTATAGCCATTAATGTAATTATTTCATATCAGCTACGTTGTTTTACTAAACTCCGATTGCATACCAGAGCACTTTATCTCGAAGCAAGTCTCATATCCAGTAACTGACGGTCATGTCCTGAATACTGCCAACAATGAACCTTAAAAGACCAAAATATCCAAGAAACCTGAAATACTTGATTTTGACACTTGTAGCTCTGTAATAAAGATTACTGAAAGTACCTCGTAACTTGGTCTGCGTACCCGCATATAGCCAGTACAGAGACACGCGCCACTGAATTAAAGATAACCTATCTGTATTGCACTTGACTTTCTGAGTCCTCCACAATTTACTTAGTTCCTCACCGCAACTCGCTTTGAACAAGTTGTATTGGTATTTCTTAAATAAAAGGTTTCTGATAGATAAATATGTTTTTATGGGACCTACAAAGACGAATTGAGATATTGCAATATTTGTTTTTTTACCGTAGCGTATTAACATTTTACTCAGGTGATTCCACGTTAAAAATCTAAAGCAACCTACTCATTGTCTCTCACTACGGAAGCAATATCAATTTGATGGGTGCCCTAATATGACATACTTTTGATAATTTGACTGCTGTCATAACAGCGGATATTACCCACTTAAGCTTATTACGCCTAATTGAATCCTAGAGCATTAAGCTTCTTCAACCTATAATCCTTTTTATGGGTTTCACGCCGACAGTTTTTGGGTACTGCTTGACTGTCTCCATATGAAATTAATTTTTTGTCCACCGGATAAACAATTTGGAGCAAGGTGCAACAAAAGTTTAAGGTAATTGAAGAGCGGTGTCGCATTTATAAGAATCTTTAGGTTGATCGAGCGAAAGAAGGACTTTTGACCTAGAGGTTAATGTCGTATGTTATTTTAAGCGATAACAAAACAATAGCCTCTGAACTAAATCACTTTCTAGTACTAGCAAATCCTACTCGTAGTATTTAGTCTGCTTACAAGACAAAAATATATCAAAAATGTTCCGACAAGGCCTAGCTCAACGTGATAATGATGACGAATTGCACAGCTTTTGTGTAGTGCTTCCCAACCAAAATAATTTGTTAAATATGCTTTACTATAAGATAAGTAACTCACGTTATGCTAAGTACGTGTAACTATTTGTTAAATCAAATAAAGTACTGAATCGAGCCACAAATTACATCAGTACATTACGTACCCATAATCGTAGTACATTGTACAGCCCATTCATAAAAGCATTGTGTTTGCTGTACCAATAAACTTAAAGCTCCTTCGTTTTACTGCTTTTCTAACGATTGGACGTCGAAGCAGAAATATCAATGAACGTCGTAAGTTATTATGGAAAGGTCACGCTGCGCTCAGCGGTGTTCATTGTAAATCACTGTTTGCCACTACACGGTACCTACTAAAACGAACATCTTCATTTCACATTATAATGTGAGCACACGGTAGCGCACAGGCCAAGTAACGATATCATATAAAACCCTCTTGTCCAGTAAACTTAAGTGAATACAAACGAATAATAAACCATTTTTACAGATAATTTTCAGTGAAGATACTTTTACAAAATTTAATCACTTTCAATAAAAAAAATCATATTTTTTTTTTAATAAATTTTGCCATTGCTGCCCAAGGCCTAAAAACAACTATCTTGGCGTATCTTTACTTTAAATTTTCGGTAGAACAGAGTATTTTACGAGTGTCACATGTTTATGTAAATTCATCTAATGTTACGACTTCAAATAAATCTATTGACATTGTAGAATGCAAACTTGTATCTAAGTTGTTTAAACATTTGCATGGAAGATGCATTGCAATTTTATTCAAACGCTTGATTTATTGCTGTGATTATTGGATGCAAATCATCCTAATAAATATCTATCTTGATAAACGGCCGTTTTGCCGACATAATTATTGTTATTTTTCCTGTAGCATGTATTTATCTAATAAGTAACCGACATGTTTATGGGAGGCAATTAATATTGCGTTTAGTTGATGTAAATAAAAAACCTCCGGTAAGATCAAAGGAAATATTTAAGAAACTCAAAAGCCACTAGAGAACGTGGTCGAAAATGTACAACCACTCGTGATCAAAATTACAGAATCAAATTCTATACACAATTTCATAAATCGAAAATCGTTACAAAACCAAACCACAATAAAACGTCGAAAAAAGCAACTTAAGGAAACATTGAAGAGGAAAAAAGTAGCATAAGATGAGTGCCAACAATTTGGTGCATTTCGAGCGGAAATCATTCTCAAATTGCACATCTTCCGATTGCGAATGTAACAATTTTGAGGAAGACCCTATACTTTTTGCTGTAAAAATTGTTCAATGAGACCGTTTTAGAGAATATTGTATGGGCTTTAGACTGACTGGATCAAATGTCGATAAGTAACCGGCTACTCATAATCTTTTGTTCAATTTGGAACCAGATATGAACATTTTACGGTCAAGTGGCTTTGTTTCATTGCGTTGAAACTAATCAGAAATAGTAATCATTTCTTTTGCTTCTGGTCGCCAGATGTAAAGCACGGGTCCACATTTTCATAGAATCCTATTGTGAGTTATAATTATTTTGGTCAAATAATGTAAAAGCTGAGAAATTATGTAACACTATCTGCCAAGGATCTGCTGCTTTGATAAAATATTTATTTTAAAAATTTTTAGCTTACTGTAAAATGAAAAAGCTTAAATTTTAGTCGAAAGCAGTAATTATTCACACAATAATATTTTGAAATGGAGTAATCCGATAATCAAAATACATACATAGGTTTCGTACATAAATTTCGTGAATGTTGTGATTTAGTAGAAAGATATTATTTTTTATTAAGTAGATCAAACGTAGCTCAATAAATCACAGAAATTAATAAAAGTTGGTGCTGCTAACGCGTTGAAATCTTATGTACGGGAACATTGTTTATCACGGGCGCCGGGTGTAGAAATAATTCGTATACTGAGTATGTTATGTCCTTAGGTTTACTTCTAGTCTTTCCCAAATTTAAAAATCTTTCTGAATGAATTGAATTTTGCAAAGCTTATATTTATTTATTTTAGTCTCTAAATTTGATAGGGTCTTTCATCGAAAGCGGAGCAAAAGTAAGCTTACTTAATAATTTAAATTCAGCAAAACTGTGTACATGGCAACACCAGTTGTGACCCCTTGCATCTATCACGGCTGGTTCCAACGGGAGGAAGCTGATATCCGACAATTTATTTATGGGCTTGTCTGCCGCTTGCTTTATTTCTTGCGGGCAACACCGGGAAACGGAATGCTGCCTGAAAGCGCCGGCCTTAGAGCGATAGTATTTTGCAATGATTATTTACTGAGCTTTTGCATTAAATAAGAAATAAAAGGTATTGTTTAGTTGATGAAAAAGGTTTTTTTTTATTTCATATGCATATTAAGTGCTTCTAAATAAATCTATTAAAACGTATTCATATTACATAATATTACAAATGAAAGTAGCTGACATTTATCTTCTCAAAATATTTAGCTGTATCTAGTTATAACTAAAAATCATTAAAGAATATCAAATTATATATAAATTGCACTTGTAAAAAGACAACTGTGAACCTGTGACAGACGAGGAATTGAACCCCGTGTCTTACGCAATCCGGGCGTATGCCCGGATTGAAATATATTATTAAGTTTGTATGGTGACAAAACACTATAAAAACAAAAATAAACTATAATATCAAATTACTTAAACTGCACAAAAACTTCTTAAACCACGCAAAAGTTTTAATGCCGTATGACCAATATAGAACATCTTAAAACTCAAGAGTTTAAGACCGGCCAACTACCACAAAGAATCATTGACCTAGAGCTAGACCACATAGACCAAGGGCCCACATTGTATTTTATTGCCGACGTTAGACATTAAACGCAAGCTCTCTTAGAATAAAAATAGATAGGGGCCTTAGGTTTAATGGGCCCAGGCAATCCAGATGCATCAAACGCACTTTTATTGGCCCTAATAGATGCACACATGCCCTCGGCTACCACTAATTCAAGTAGATACAAGGTAATCCGTGTGATACCTGTGGTTATTTAGTTACAAGAGTACTTTCCTTACGAGTTGAATAATTGAAACTAGAATGATTTTTTTACGACATAATTTCGAATACAAAGTAGAATCCAATCATTTGAAATCATAACCAAAATAACTTTTACAGTTTTTAAGACTAAAAAGTTAATTGGCAGTGACTTACCTCTTAGTAAGTATTAATAGTGGTGTTATTAGCATCACTTATGTCTGTAAATTATTAAACGTACTCTATAAAAATAAATAAATGTTGCAAAGCGGTTCTGAGCGGAGGCAATAAACCATTTGCATGAGATAGCTCTCACTGAGACAGCATCAATTATAATCATGTTCTTTAATATATTGAGGTGACATTCGTTGAACACATGCTCATTAGTAACAGAGAACACGACAGCTAGGGTTTTTATAATATATTATTAATTAAATGTACTTTTATCTTAAAGAAAAAAAAACATAAGTTACGAATGCACTGACTCCATTTTATAAGAAATCTGTACCCTAATCACGAAAAGCTATCGAATACGTAAGCGTATCGAGATATGTCAATTCTTGTGGAAATTGGACAAGCGTAAAGTAATCACTTTTTTGTATAGATTTTGACATTTCTAGATACGCTTACGTGTTCGATAGTTTTTCGTGATTAGGGTACAGGGCACTTTTTCATGCCTCCGTCTTAAATGATCTTGAGTTACTGTAAGGAGATCAAAGATGAATAAATTACAATGAGTTAATTGTTTCATATTCAACGCACGTATTATAGAATGTCTTTGATCTATAAACGAGTATTAACAGTATTTAACTGTTCATGAATTGGCTATCAATAAACTAAACAATAAAGGTGAAAGTGAAAGATTAATTACAGCTTTAAGATGACCGAGGCCTTTGTAATGGATCTTTGTAAATTAATAATAATAATAACAATTGGCTTAGGATCGTGATCATTTAGCTCAAAACAATACAGAATGCTTTAGATTAGACAGACATCGAGATGTTATCTTTCTTAAGTGAAATCAAAAACTCGAATGGACGACTTTAATATGCCTCCGAAGTAATGAAAGTAAAGCAAACAAGATATGCTCAACTAAACCTATTTTATTACCATTATTTAAACCTCCTTACTGTTATCGTTAGTATTTCGCAAAAATCACGAACACAAAAAAGATCACGTGCCCAAAGCAATAAGATTATCGATACAAAAGACTTAAATGTTTCGATTTGAATCGTTTACTACACTTATAGAATCGCTTTCTGTTTCTCTAACCCCGCTAACAATAAGAAATGTGTAAGTACCTTGAGATAACAATGGACTTACGCCGTTTTACTAATGGGGTAGTTTTGTGGTAACCGGCAAAACGGAAGCAAATTAAATCAAAATGGGAAATAAAATGTAAACGTTTTGCACAGAAAATGTAATCTTTAGCTGTGAATAGAGGATCACGAAGCTTGGGTCGTAGGAAAGACTACTTGTAAAATTGCAACCTCATAACTTTGGAAATAAAACTTCCATGCTATCCAATTTAGGTTCGCGTATTCTAGGGCTGTTGATGCGTGAGCTATAAAACAATCTATGAGTGAACTCAAAATAGCTTTTTGCTGACAGATAGTTTAATGTAATTCGAAAAAGATATCTAATTCCTGCAACACGAATACATTATATTGTTTACGTTTAAGATACAGTTGTGAAATGCGGTACGAATATCATGTATTAATTAGCGAAAGAGAACCGTATTAATTAAATCGTCGTCGCCAATTCAGAAGGGTGTTAGCTTAATTATAATAACAAATGTAGGTTTCTATCAGTGTTTTCAATAATCGTAAAGTCCAATCTACGCTGCCGTATAAATCGTATCAATGGGATATACAGACATATAGACGAGAAAACTTGCTTGCATGTGCAACTTCAGAATCTGTAAAAATGGTTAAAAACTGGTGTAAAATATTACATATGTCAGTAGTTTTAAAATTTTATTTGCCATCAAAATACGAGTCGTCAAATAAATAAATATTTAACGCAATAAAAACATACACCTTATTTCTATAATATTTTGCTTATTTTAGTCAAAATAATAAAAAATAATTCGTTTTACTGATAACTATCTTTCGTCTTCATGATATTCAGAAGATTTTGATCTTAACAGCTAGAAGTTTTACTACTGGATCTTGATAGTCATCTGTTTAAGATATAAAAAATATTATCTGTGTAATATAACTTTAAGTCCAAATAAACTAAGAGATGCATGACATCATTTGTGGCATTGAGGCGATGATGCTGGCTGCGTTGGATTGCTATGCGTAGCCTTTTGAGCTAGGTACAAGCCAGCTTCATTATTAACAACAAAAAAAAAATGATGCCATTTTTCCCAAAAATAATTATAAGTTACAAGTTGGCCGCATGTTTCGCCCGTGAGTGTCCATCGCAAATGTTACCGTTTTCATTCGACGCGAACTTCTTTGTCCCTTTATCAGTCTTTTTATTCGCACATGTAAATGCATTTAGCTCCCACCTCCTTATCTGAGCGTACACCATTAATCTTGTATAACAATGTACCGGAGCCGTGTCTGAGCTTCGATGGCTTAATCAAGGCAGCAATATCAATGCCATCTTTTTATTTATAGAGATAATTCTTATCGCGAGCTATATCTATGTCACATCGAGATTCCGAGTTCATTACGATAGGATAATAGCGGCAATGTGAATAGACGCCTTGTTATAGTAATTTATGGACGATCTTTTTGTCAGTGATAATGACTTGTTGCTCATAATCAGGCAACACTTTAGGTTTCATTTAGCTGTGGCATAAAATGATTTTCATTTTACAAATTCACAACTAGCTATCATATGTATAGTATAATGTATATAGGTACCATATAATTATACCATATGACCATATATATCAATGGGAAAAAAAGCTCCGTCAAGCATTTTCTTCTTAATAATAAGAAACGGTTTGTTAACAATACTCAAACTACACCTGTACTTACTTATTGCATGTTTCCTTTTACTATGAGGTAAAAGTTGCAAGTTTAATGTTAAGATATGGTAAGTCCTCTTTACTTAAAAGACATAAATTACTTCGAAGTCCATCCATAGTAAAAACCGGTAGCAATAACTACAATCAACAGTATCTTTCGCACAATTCACCCTTATCGCACTAGGCGTGAGTATAGGCTCGCTTCTTAATGTAAATGTTGAATTAAACTTGAAAAACGAACATTTGCTTTTCTTATTAACTTCATTTCAATATTATTTCGGTTTATCAGAATCGTTATCAGGTGTTGGAAGTATTCATTAAGGTAGAAGGTAATATACTATATCATGTGCTATACAAGAATGGAATATTTTGACTGGTATATTCATACTTACTTGTAATTTGCTATCCTTTGTCTTCCACAACATATATTTATTGTCCAAAATTTGATAAGGCAAAGTAACTACAACTTCGAAACAAGGTTAATAAAAAAATCGACCACATTTTGTCACCAACAAGTATGATTAATTGAAAACTATAAAATTAAATATCTCGTACTATCTTAAATCAAATCAATTTATAACTTCAGACGACTTTGGTCGGTTTATTTGTAAAAAGGGATGAAATTGAAATTGGTTTTTTCAATGTCTTTAGTATTCAAAGCTCTCATATAAAGTCGGGTGATTGGAATGAGAAACAAAACTTAAAAATAAATAATAATGTATTTAATAATTCACACTATCTATTTACAAGCTTTATAAAAGCTAAAATATCTAACTTGACTTTTTCATTTACAAAGTAAAGACACTCAAATATTCAGTAGCAATACAATCTTCATTTACATAAATTCCACAGCCATAGTTATCTTATTTACAAATGTTTTGCATATTAAGTACTTAATACAAAATGTAAGGGTACTCTGCAATAAACATAGCACGATTGGTATTAAACTCTACATTGAATTGACTAGAACATTTTTTATATCCTAAAACACAACTGTAAGGGTTCATTTTTGTTGCCACCATGAAATGGTGTCTAATAGATCGTCTTCATTTACAGCAGTGTATTGGTCGTTCATCGGGTAGTTGTTCGCGATGTAGCCATTGTTTGAATTCACAGACACTCCCGATGAACACTCGGAGCCAACAGGCGATGGCACTGAATCTGAGTATGGAGAACTGCCACCGTATACTCCTTCATCTTCATACGATAACGAGGTATCCATCGGCGCTGATTGTATTTCTGTTCTAGTCACTCCCATAGCGGCGTCACTTTCTTCCAGCATAGTTTGTAGGTATCTGATGTATTCCACGACCATGCGAAGAGTATCAACTTTGCTGAGTTTCTTCCCTGAACCGCGTCTCGCTCCTCCTGACAGGGCAGCGATGACGGACGCCGGCAGCCGTTTTCTTAACGCGTTGAAACTGTCGTTCACTTGTTTCACACGATTCCTTTCCCTGGCATTTCTTCTTGCAATAGATGCAGCCTGTGCTCCGGTGTAAGGGTTGCTTTTGTGGTTGTATCTCTTCTTTTCTTCAAAGTTATATTTCGCTTCAGTTGCTGGAGCGATGGGCACTAGTCTTGGAGCTTCAGATTTGATGTAGTTAGCCATGTGATAGCCGGACTTGTGGTGGATTCCTTGTAACATTTTGAGGTAAACACTGATTATCGAACTCGTGATCGAAAGGTGAATGTAAGAGAGCTTAGAAGGTGCTTCGTCCTCGGCAGCGGTCTAATGAATGGTCGCTCCGGGCGCCCACGCCGCGTTATATGGGCCCACCTTTACCAAAAAAACTTGATAGAACCCTCACTCCCTTAGATTTTTTTGCTTGTTACCTGGCGTGCCCGACCAAAAGGAATGAGATAGGACCTTTATACACGTGCCAATGAATTTATCGGACAGAATATTGTATTTGAAATAATTTTATAAAGAATGAGTTGTTGTCAATTTCAAAATATTATCATTTCACAACAGAATATTTTTAATGAATAAAGAGTAGTATGTACATAGAGGAGGTTCTTCTCAGCACTAGCCCACAATAATTTTCCCGAAGCTATGGTAGGGTCTATGTTAGGACGTGTATAAGTGCCCCTAGTGGGTCTATATGCAAAAATAAACGACTTTTATGACTTTATGTAGAGCTATCATACATAATCTATACTTAATATTATAAAGCTGAAGAGTTTGTTTGTTTGTTTGTTTGAACGCGCTAATCTCCAAAACTACTGGTTTGAATTGAATAATTCTTTTTGTGTTGGATAGTCCAGTTATCGAGGAAGGCTATAGGCTATATAACATCACGCTACGACCAATAGGAGCAAAGATATAGTGGTAAATGTGTAAAAAACGGGAGAAAAAAGTCACTATTCCACGCGGACGAAGTCGCGGGCAATAGCTAGTCATCTATACGTAGGTATCATGTATGATACCTATCAACTATTATCTTTACCTCTTCATCATTATTATTCTGAAATACAGTTACTAGTAAAATATTTATGGTTATGTGTGTAAAAATATATTCTTCATTTTTTTACGCACAGTGCCCTTGTAGCTGTTTTATTAATTCTCTAAAAATGGGCAACAGACTTACTGAGGTTTCGCCCAATTATTTCTCTAGGGTTTAATTAAAGGTACGTAATAGCCTCTGGCTTAATAATGACTATACATTATGCATGACTGAAAATGTATGTGAAACTTATTTACCTATGTTTTTCTAATTGTATCGATAGTCTTACCCTCAGATCGTATAAAATAAAATGTACCTGTTCCAAGGAAATGAAAGCATTGCGTGGCACAATCAGCTGGTAAGCGCCTCCTAGAATCAGCTGTTGCACAATACAAACTTTCATTAGAAACAAGTTAAGCGGACAAGTGGTGATCCCATGGTGACGAATAAAGCGCCATAGAACAAACGGAAATTTATTACGGTCAGTGCTGCGAGCCTCAAACAACGCTTTTTGTTTAGCAACAAGAGACGTTGTGTCTAATAGAATACCTACAACAACCTCGCGACCACTGTCAACAAGTAAAACTAAGCTTTCAGGCTTACACCTAAAAGTTCATATTCGCATGTAAGTTACCATTTACGTGTCTAACGTTGCTAGGCTAGGCGCGCGATGGGCGGCATTGCCTTCACTGAACAACTGAAAAAACCTTACATTAATTTGGAACGAACTGACCAGTATTTTAAAGGGACTTGAATAGTGAAGTGCCCACTATTGTCACGCATTGTACTCTAAAAAGATTACACAAGGAATGTGGGCCAAGTCATTGAGACCGTGAAGGATGAATTGTTTAGAAGCCTTCAATCATCCCATTGAGGCGCCAAACGCGATTTTAATAGACTCTCCGTCGCCTCCGGGAAGCAATTCATATTTAATTTTGTCTCCATTGATTCTCTTTGCTTACCTGCTCCGTTCATTGTATTGTTTACGACGCAAAAACTGAGGCTAAAGGACGAAATGACAAAAGTTAATCGTATTTTTGGTTATATCAATCTGAGATTTGGCCATATTGATGTCAGGAGAAATGAAATCATCTTTCGTACCTATCTGTCAGTCAGTAATTAGCTAATCATGATGAAAATTTTAACAAATAAGACTTGGTATGCAAAATCCATTGTAAGGACATGGTATAGAAGTGAAGTCCTAACCATAGATTTTTTTAAAGTAATGTTTTGAAGAATTTTTCATTGTATATATTTTCGATTGTGATACTTATTTACTAATTAGACAACAATTTATTGGTTTTCATATCCAACAATGTGAGAACAAAATAAATCCCTCGAGTCGTATAAGTTCTCACATGTTGCCTCCGCAAGAATATTAAAGCCATCCATCATTTTACCTAGCCTCCTCGCTACAAGTAAATTCGCAAAATATAATGAAATTGTGGGAGTGATACGTCGAAGCACAAAGTGTCTCGAACAAAAGCTCCGCGGGCGTGCCTCGATACTGTACTCGAATAACGTTTAGCCCACACCTTAGAAAATCGCAAAATGGAGACATCTCACGAACACAATGGATCATGAAGGAGCGAACGGAACCATAACCAATAATTACAGTCTTTGTAACATGTATATTTTGCGATTTTAAAACGAAACTAACAATGAACTGAAAGGTTCTATTGTGGAAATCGGAATGGAAATACTTTTTGATTGAGCATCTTGGCTTAAAAACTTTTTGAATTACATTTGCGAATCAAATGAGGCTTTTGCCGCAAAAGTATCGACATTAAATAGTATTAAAGATCTAATCAATCATCTCACATCATCGTGCCTACATCAGTGATAACGTTAGATATAAAGATAGTTCAGAAGCATTCAAATAAGTAAGAATTCATATAATCTTCATTCTGTTACCCCGACAACATGCAAAAACATGTCCCATCTTTAACTTGTAAAATTAATGGTCTGTTATCCGTATTTGTTCGTCGTGTACCGATCGAATCTGCATATATGTGGGCAGTGCGTTCGTAATAAACTCATTCGGGGCATTATAGACAAGAAGCGATCTACTGACAGTTCCATTACTGGGCAAGCCCTGGCTAATATTTATAAACGGTTCATCGCAATCGTAACAGATAGAGCCCGGTGGTCCGTCCAACTGGAAAAGGCTTTGATCGATAAAGTTGTAAGTTTAATTACTAAACTGGAACCGGGGCTAGTTTTAAAAGACGCCGCGCCACGCGCACCGGCGAAACCATTTATGCCTAATTCGGTATTCGCGTACGTGTAGGTGCTCTAGAACATGGAGCTATTTTAATGCTGAAGACTAAATCGAAATTCCGATCTTGAGAACTTCTAGTCGGCCATGTAGTCCGTGGTATGAGGCACCTGTATCTTTTTAAGACACAAAAGATTGGTCTAATTTTTATATAGGGGTTTCAATAATAATCGTTAAAAATGATTAGCTTAGATAATACATACATACCTAAGTTTTGGACGGTTATTGAAATGTACATAGTCAATTTCCAGATACAAAGTAAAGAGGTCAGTGAAATGCGTAACGCGACAGATGCATAACTTAATGTTATTGGGAATTGTTTGCCAAGTGAAGAGTTTGGCACAAGCCATATAGATCGGAACGCACCTTGCCGACATGTGTGCAATCCTTTCGCATCTGCCGATCTTGCACTGATTTTTATTTATGAATAATATGACGAATTATGTCTGCCCTTTATCTGAGCTAGCACCTTTCCGGATGCGATTCGACAGCGGATGTACCTTTCCTACAAACTTATATGTTGCCAATTTCCAAGACAAACGTTCTTGAATGACGATGCATTACGTTTGTTATTTTATGATCTATGATATTAAAATGATGTGGTTTTTAGATTGCAAAATGTATGTCATAAATACCTGACATTATAAGCCCTTGATTGAGACATCGCGATCTATTGATCAGTACCCGGTACGGTAACCATAAACCACTCAATGTTCTTAAGATTTTTTCAACAACTTGGCCCACATATTAAGCTCCTCTGTCAATAGTGGCGTGCTCCTATCAATCGTCCACGGGAGATCTATTTAATATAGTTATACGCATGACAGTGCACACAGAATGGCGCATTGTTGCGCAACGTCGTGCCTCTTTGTCGTATTAGCGTTTTAGTGGCCACTTTTCATTGTACGCATGTTTTTGGCTACCCCACACGCGTCTCAAATCGGCTTTGGCAAATTTTTTGTCACGCATCTCTGCCTCGTGTGGTTGTATTAGAAACCTTTTTAAAGTCATTTAAATAATGTCAAATGCGTCCACGATCGCGAGGAGCCCCGCAGAGAAACGCAAATTTAAACTCAATTTAGAAACTATAAACATTAAATTTTAACTAACATACACAACTGTTCATGTGGAGTAAACATAACGACGACTTAATTATTAATTATCCGTTTGACGTAACTTATAGTCTGAGGCTTGTCGTTAGAAGCCCCGGCCACAATACGCGTTTCAAAACTATTAAAGAGGTCATTTAGTGGAGTTATTTTCACTAAAACGTCCGACTAAGGGCAGCAGTGAATTATGACCCCGGGGTTTTAAAGAGCCCAAATGGGTAGTTCATTTTTAAAACCTCTCAATAAAGCCGAATAGTCTTTAAAACACGCAGAGATTTGATTTTTCGTGGGGTTAAGAATTGCATATGTGATGGAAAATTAGTGTACGTATAGTAATATTATTCAGTAAGGATAAATACCAATTCTTTATTGTATCTAAATAATTAAGAAGAACATTAACAATGTGTAGTATTTCCTTTTTAATTTACACAAAAGTAAAACACAATAATTGAACACTCTCAAAGTTCATAACCAGTTGCTAAACGGTCACACTGCCGTCTTTCATAACAACTGATACTTTTTCCAATTTGCGCACAAAATCGTTATAGTTACGATGTGCTATGATTGCAACGACAGTCATTAAATATTCGAGATTTATATTTACGTCCGTAATAAAGTACTTGCAATCACCATTCCATGTTATAGTTACGCCAATCATGCCAAACTCACGCTATTTATGAAACTGAACTCCTCGTGTTGTACAAAGGACGTTACAACTAAAATTACGGCATAGCCTATGTAAGCTTGCGCCAGCAACGCCTACGTACTAAAGTTTTTACGATTATTACAATAATTACAATAACTCGCCTCTCAACTGACAGAAAAACTCTTAAATCATAGAGATATTATATAGAAATTGATTGCGCTCAATTAGCACAATGGACTCCGGACATTTCCATAGATACACTGATTTTATTGCTTCAGTTAATAAAGGTCAACATTCAAGGGATATAGTCTTTCGAACGCGTAAAAAGAGATGGTAGTTAATGAAAACAAAACCTTCATAGCCTTATTTATTGCTTTACAAATCGTTTCTGGCCAGAATACCGACTGGACAAGACGTGTACAGAAAAATAAAATTGCAGTAATAGCGGTCATGCAGTAATTTGGAACAATAACGTTTTAATGGAAGTCCTTGTAGTATTTCATCTGTTTGAACATAATTTAGCACGATCACACGGATTGTAAAATGCTACCTGTCGTTTAAGCGTATAGCTTGTTTTGTTTGTAAAACAAATGCTCAAGTACTGCTCTTTAAAAAACTTATAATGCTCATTAAAGAAATAGATTTAAATATTGTGATATCAGGCAAAGAGAAACAAATTATCATACACCACTTGATTCATTAACTTGTACACACCGAGAGCCATTTCCCAGCCCACCTAAAGATGAAATTATGCTAACGAAATATAAGTGTCAAATTTTATAGATACTGATGCTCATTACCTAATTGATCGTAATGCGTTATTAATTCAAATCTTATAGACTTGTCATTACGAATTCAAACTAAGTTGCAGGGTGGTCCACCGCGGCTGGGCCCAGCTAGCTTTTGTGAGAAATGATGCGTCCAAAATCGCTATCGTTACAAAGGTCGAATCCTACTGTAACAGTAGACTGGGCATAATCACGATTCTCCGTGACAATTTATTACCAAATAAAATGTTTTGGTTTATAATCCCGAGAACAGGAATGCTACAATTCATGGGAATTCTCGTAACATGTTTTAAAACACTTTTTATCATGCCAATACTCGATCAGGTTCGTAATTAAATTCGGATTTCCTGCATGAATATTCATTGATTTGTATTTATAAATCAAAGTTCGAAAGCATAGTCATTTAATAACACATTTTTTTTTCAAAACAAAAGCTCCTTGTGTTTTTTGTAATGAATTTACTGAAATTTAATTACTTTCATAGATGCATAGATGTATTTAAAATCGGCAATGACGACAACAATTATATAATACTGGTTCAATTTTACCACTATTCCTGCTTTAGGTAAATTTATAAAATATATATTCAAGACAATAATGCACCAACAAGTCAAGTAGATATTAAACAGCTGAATGTCAGCGTTCACCTTCTGTAGATTATTTAAAAATCCCAAATTAATTCGTTGCTGTCTGTACATTCAACAATAAATGAGTGTTGAACACCCATGCTCCTGTCACCCTGCCGACACCCGACACTTTATACTTTATTCCCTCGGTTTTTTATCCGTTTAGCCACCTCCTCGCGGAGACATAAAGGCTCTTACTAGTCATTTAATACTCCATTATAGAAACATTGCTCGAACAAGATAAAGGACCGTAAAAGATGAGAAATTGATTTATTATCCCTTAATTTATATTAGGCGCGTGCTTTTTCTTTAGCCTTTTGTGTAATTGAAAAATAATTTATTGTTTTTTTTAACAAAATTAATCGAACCAACAATAAGTGTAAGTTTAAGTCGGTTTACTGCGGAGTACGTCATGTTAATTGTCTTTAACTGACAGTTAAAGACAATTATCTGTCTACTTAGATTTCAAACGGCTGTTAGTTACAATATTTTTGCGTTATTTTATTTCACCATTCCTCGTTTGTATAACGAACACTTGTTATTTTTGCACTGCACCATATTTCTTCGTTACGATATCAGTGTAAGTGTATTATTATTTTAACAAACGCTGGGAACATCTTTATTGACTTTATCCTTTATCGAACAATTATATCGAAGAAATCACACGGTTTTGATGTTTTCGCGCCTCTTAAATTTGCTTTGGATACGGATACACCAATTTCATAAATTGGCGAACTCACAAATCACTTTGATGTTGGAAGGATGAAAATAATTGCCAAAGTTATTAATACATGAATAAAGTAAATATATTTTTTGTAGATAGTTTTGTTAAGCCTTTCGTTAGACACGTTATTTATTCCGTTCAATCAAAAATGTTAAGGTTTACTTTTTTAATTGTTCGACTTAATTCATCAAACGAAATGGATCAAGACAATTAAACAATTTGCTACAAAACAAATTCGCGTAACCTATGAATATGGCCAATTGAATTACGCGCTTATAACCGTGGCAGTGGCTAATGAATTTTAATTTTCCCTAACTTCACTGAAACTCGACACTTTTTCAAGTAAATTCTTCCAATTCCCACATTAGAGAGGAGACATTGATTTTTAAATGACTAAAGCAAGAAAGCAATTAGGGTAACCAGAGCACTAAATATTCATTTAATTTGTGCTTTAAAATATCTTCATTTAAAACTGCCAATTACGCAACGCACCTGTAAATCAAAGACGGTTTACGCTTGCGCAACGAGTCTTAATTAAAATATGCACCCTTGAATGTAATTGTCATGTGTAATACGCATGTTGTATTAATTGCCGGTTTATTCCAGAACATTGGGCATTGTGATCAAAAGTTTATAACGAACTTCTTATACGTACCTACTTTAAAAAAAAAACTTGTCTTAATTTAAGAAAAACAATATTTGTGGCACATTACAAAAAAACTTGTTGGTAAACTAATGAGTACTAAGTTAATTTAATATTCCAGCTCTATTGCGATACAAAAAGAAACTAAACGAATCAAAAGTTAATTGATATTCTACTAAGCTCAGTCGATCGTGGTTTTCAGTCCATAGTAAAATGCAAAGATGCCTCATTGTCTCTTTGCATCGTCTTTTCGGTTCCTAATCAAGACTGAATGTGCACAGTACCTATAACATATATCAAGTAAATAGTAGATAGTCTCTCTCGTATATCTATAGATTGGTAAGTTGTAGCAATAAAAAAAGTCTTTACAAAGAACGCGTTGAAGTCTTTTTCATAGACTTCTAACGGTAATGAGCAAGACTTATACGACGTATTTTTTCTTATTTTGCTTACTTTTCGGCGATTTTATTTATAAACTAGCGGACCCAGTGAACTTTGTTTCGCCCCGGCCCCGTCCCGCCCTAGCCCCAGCCCCATCGAACGGGATAAAAAGTGTCCTATGTCCTTCTCCTGGTACTAGGCTACCTCCCCACCGTTACGCCCCGGCCCCGTCCCACCCCAGCTCCTGCCCCGTCTAAGGGGTATGAAAATAGATGTTGGCCGATTCTCAGACCTACTCATTATGCTCACAAAATTTCATGAGAATCGGTCAAGCCGTTTCAGAGGAGTATGGCAACGAAAACTGTGACACGAGAATTTTATATTTTATTTATAAATAAGGTTTGTTTGTAAAAAATCAGCAGCTACTTCTACCGTACAGAACCCGGATTTTATCTTAAGAGCGCCGGGGGCTATTTAAATAGCAGATGATGTATCCATCCGAGGATGATCTTCTCTGATACAGTGCAAAATTAGTAGTCTTTCTCCCTGATAAAATAAACACATATTTGCATATCGAAATCAACAGTTTAGCTGATACCATCCATGTAAGGTTAGATGGAATACTCTTGGTACTTTTGAAGTGAAATAAACTAAAACAACTTTTCAAAGCGAGTCTTTACATTGAATGTGCCTTTTTTAAAACAACACATAGATACCACGATGTTTCACTATTTTCTGCTTACTAATATTCTATCGATTTTCGGTAATGTAGGCCCGCAGGAGATATTATAGTGCCTAGATTTGTGCGCAATACACAAGTGCACTCTCTTTAGCTTTACTCTCATAATTTGGAGAGATGACAAACCGACATGATCGATGGGAGAACACGCATTTTGTATGTTCTAGACGTGTCGTAAAATAAATGCACCTAGCTATGTACCTACTTGACTTTTATTTACAGCAAAATTATGATTTTCAATTGACATTGACGAAACTATTCCACATTTTATATTTTTGGCCAAGTATCAAGACTGTTTCTGCAAGCTACCGTTTAACAGCCCAAAACTTATTTGTTTGCCAAAAACTAAGTTGCTTGGATAAGTAATAGCTTAATACCACGTTCCGTCGACTGAGGTGGCTGTTTTCTCGGCTTAGCCTTTCGTCCGTTTAGCAAATGTATGTTATTAGCTATTCCGAACGCTTACAGACAACTGTCGAAAACCACAAACGGGCGTTTAGTATTCAAATACTTATTGTCGGTTTGTTTGGAGAAAAACAATTTGTTTGGCCTTTGAAGCTTTGTTTGTTTTAAAAAACATTTTCGGTAGAGTAAATAATACTCCAATAAGAACGGGTAAAACAGTTCGTATTCAACCTTAAGTAACCATCCAACCTACCTTACACTATTTCGAATCTCTTCAATCTACGAGAGACTAGTTATAACATTAAAAAAACACTTGAAAGCAATTTAAAAATAAACATGAAAAATCACAATCAACCGTCATCATTAGGTCCATCTCGAACTTTTGCCAAGCGTGAGCCCTGGGGCGATTCTGTAACTATTTCTCAGCGCAATTAAAAGGGATACAGAAGTTCGTATACCTAATTATAAGCATTTATCTTGTGTTCAGTGGGTAGATGCAGACCGGCCACCCATCTAGTGCCGCACAGGCCGTCCCGCCACTGTGACGGATCCTCGACACGCCCCTCATTTGTTATACAAATTTTATACTACCCTCCGAGCGGAAATCCGAGAGAACACAAAAATTTGCGTGGAAAGAACAATGGCCGACTCTGCGACGCGTCGGAGCTTTTGAGGTAGTGAGTAGCGTCCCTCTCTTTTCTGTTGTATTTAGTAACTTTCTATGCACTTAAATAGTTTAAGTTGTATGTACTGTACCTACCTATAAAACTGTGTTTCTAATCTAAGTAGTACTTATTCGCTGTGTTTTAACACGTTCCGGGTCAGTGAACTCCTGCAGGCGTGAAAACAATAAAACATCTATTGTGTCTAGAATAGTGTCCCGGAACGTGTTAAGTAGGATTTGGAGGTACCTGAATCGATGACAAGGCTTGCAGTGACCAAAAAACAACGTTGGGGGACGTCAGTCACCATTTGTCTAGCAATTTCAGTTAAAACTAGGTGCCCGTGCATAATATTTTATTAATAAGTAAAAATCGACACTATATGTTATGGTATTTGAATATAATTAATAGATCATACAATGTTTCATTGAAATAACTTTGGGTTAATTACTTTTCATAAAGACAGCCGGTCAGTTGTCATTTCTACGCCCCCCAAAATTATTTATTTATTTACACTGCTTGCACACACGACACAATAATAAAAGACGACGCTTGTAGAGTAACGTTATTAATGGTAAAATATATGTTTTATATGGTTGATACGTGATATAAGCAGAAATATATACACCACAAATTAAAGCTGAGCTTAGGAACACATAGGACTCTATAGTTTCTACAAGCATGAAAGAGGAATCTTAACGATGCAAAATATATGACCTCTTTAGTAGCAATTAGAAACTAATACGTTTTTCTATAACCATTTTATTCGCAATTTGCTGTAAGCCTTGTGATTAAAAGTGAAAAACGGCGGAATCATGGCCGTTTTCCATATAATTAAAGAGTAATAAACCAAAATATATTATTATCGTTCGGAATATTGCTACAGCGTAGCAAAACCAAAACAATTCCCAATATTTTAAATGCAATTACGGGCTCCAGTTTACGATTCATAAAAATATGACGGACGGGATGCTTACTTGCGGTGATTGCGTGCGCAAACAGTAAAACAACTACCGGCCGAACAATGTTATAATCGGACGATAGCCGTGAAGAAATTTCATTAAATTTTCTATCTCCCGAGGACAATGCAATTGTACGGAGGCAGAGGAGATTGAGACGGCAGGATTGCGCCGGCCCCGGGGTCGGAGGCATACCGCACCTTGATTAAATAAACCTTCAGCGCACGTCACGCCGCCGGCGCGTATCGCGTAGCTTCCACACCATGTCATTCAGCTTACGCCGAATAAATACACGCATTCTCACCAGTACCGTTACCATGAGTTTACGACGGTTTTACTCGCTAGCGACTACGTAACAAAAGTCTATGGAAAATTGCACAGCGCCCCTAGCGGTCACTTGCAGAACTAAAATTTTCCAAACATAAAGTTGCGTCGTCGCTAGCGAGTCAAACCGGCGTAAACTCATGGTAACGATACAGTAACGCACTCGATCTCACTGCAACCGAACGAGCTCAATTCAATACCCCGTTTTTCAACTAACATCTCGGCCGTTTATGACGCAATTAATTTTATTATGTCATTTGAGATAACAATTTTAAACGCGTATCAAAACGCAATAAATGCGATGTCAATAACTATAAAACTGGTCTTTACGCGGGTCCCAGCCACGGCCAGGAATTAGCATCGCGAGAAACGAATTGACGATTCGCGTGGAATTTTTTGCAAGACGTCTTCTATACAGATACTTTGCTAATTAATATTCATTACATGAAGCCAGTCGTTTTCATTTTTGCCTTATAGGAGAAATGGTTCAGTAGCATCCTAGAAACCATGCGGCGTTTCTCAGTAATTTGTTAAAGCATACACAGCAATTTGTCTATAAGAAACGATATTTATCAGCGACGAGTGCAGTATGTTTGGATTCTTTGGCTGCATTGCCGGTTTGAATTTATTAGTCGATTGTAGAATATCCAATAACTAAAACGTCCATGCAACATTTTATGTGCCTCTACACTTCCACATATGGCACAATCAAATGACGGTTTAGTTCTTTAATAGAAACATAAAAACAAATAACTTAATTCTTCCCTGACAAAAACACTTAATCACGGCTTAATTAATGTCCAAAATGATATGTAACATGACACTTAATTGGAAAAATCTTAATACTATTTCATTAAATATTATTCGGTAGCTGTACTTAGATACAATCTCAGTCCCCAATATCAAAAAACCACATAATTATTGATGTAATGCCACTGATAATTGTATCATACAAGCAGTTATGAATGTCATTAGAAAGCTTAAAAATTATGAACCGACAGAGCATTGAATTTATAATTAAATTTTGTTGGAATCCCAAATAAAACTACGCGGCTCGCGTTTCGTTCCGGTAAAATGATTACTTAATAAAACGTAACACTAGCCGTATTTCACCCAGTGATAAAAGAAGCAATGACATCTACACAGAAAAATCTATTAACTACACTTTTGGTAGCTGTTTCAAATAAAATAAAAAAGACTATCAATTTATTATAATTGCCACGCGAGATTTAAGTTTAATATCCATCTAATGCCGTGTAGGTTGTTTTTTTTACTAGAAAAAAATAAAAAGAGTCCTTAGGCAGAGCTTTCAACATACAATGTTTTGCTCTACCAAATAATTAAGGTAAATCTTAATCAGTAAATAGATTTTCTGCTCTGAATTCTATCTCCTATCGGCTACAACTACATCGCAGCTACGGCAAGACATGTCGAAGTGGCATTAAACAAAAGCGCATTCATCTACATAAATCAGCAATCAAACAATAACCTACGAGGCGACTTACACGACTTGGTCCAGGCCTAATAAATTCAAAGGATTGACTGCGGAGTAGTGAGAAGTACATACAGAAGCCGCGGGGTTACAAGTGCATAAATCTAAGTGGAGCGGGTGTCGTCAGCGCGCTACTGAATGGCTCGCACGGTATGAAGGATGGCCGAGCATTAATACCGCACTATGAACGCATGTCGCATGGACGTTTTGACAACCGCTGATATCTGAATTGAATTATGAAATCATGTCGAGGCTCTTGAAAATGGACGCGCAATGTCGGCAACTGCCCGCTGGCAATCGACACGAACTTTATCATTAGCACTAGCCCCACAAAACGAACATTCATCATCTCGAAGTACCATCGGTAAATAAATGCGCAATTTATTTATTTCCCTGAAAGTTGACGTCGATATGTCGGTTCCGAGCCTGTCTCAAAGGTAAATAAAAACACAATGGTATTATTCAGCCCTAATGGTCATCCCAACATGGGCATTAATCTCGTCATACAATATTGATGTTTCCACAATTTATGGCCGAACTATAAGAGAAATCTCAAAGTCAAAATGGCTTATTAATGTGTGAAGAAACTCACCTACTCGGGAAACGTCTCGGAATCGGACATATTTTTATAAATCCCACGAGATCGTTAAGGGAATATTTCGTTATCATCGGCAGAATACAATTGAATGTGAACGTCAAAAACATAAGTCATAATTTTAATAATACTACAACTCTGTATTAATGTGCGTTTTCGGTGTGAGCAAAAAGCCACTATTCACAAACACGCTTTTGAGAGTTTTAAAAAATGCTTAAATTCAAATGGGATTTCGAAAAGATGCGCTACCATTGTAGGAGTCTCGAAGTTGACTTTAATCTGCTTAGAATCAGGAGACATTTGGTTCCAAAGCACGTTCCGTGATTGAATAAGATTTAATCTGTTTTCCCTTGCAAGACAGAAATCTCCGACTCCTCATTATTTAATCGTTGAATAATTTACTACCGCTTGCATCTTAGGCGTCCATACTGCATGTCCACGCCAGCATCTTTTGTATTACTCGTAACGTTGCATCTATTTGTAAGTCTTAATTTTGTAGTTCACAAATGCCTACCTAGTCATTAAATAAATTAATTCAGATACTTATTTCACATTTAGGCTTTTAGCTTGGACGATAGTTTTTAGGTAAGCTCGTGTCATCTTTTTAAGAAAGAGCTTCTCAAAAGCTACCATTTATTTTCATAATAAAATTTCATTTATTCATATCTATTTATTTTACTAATGCCTGCGTCAGTCATTGCTCGTCTTCTTAAATTATCTCAACAACATAATAAGTTCTTCAACCCTTTTCACTGACTAGCTAAGCTGAATCTGCATGAAGTTGTAAGTTCGCGTGCATGTTCATTCACAAACAGCTCACGTGACACGGTGACATGGGCGCAGACGGCTACATGAAGTGTGACACCGCAGCTATGTAAGGGTAAAGGCACACTGCATGTATTAAACATTCTGTGGTTACGAACACACTTACAGTACTACCCATGTACTACTAGTACTACTTACCATGGCACTTTCACTATCATGTGCGCTGTATCGCGTTAACTAGAATGGTCTTATCAGGTTGACCTTATGAAACCACTACCTCGGCAATATTATTTTAAATAACTCTAAACCTTCATTTCATCTTCTTCTCGACGACGCGTTTGGTGTTTTGATTAGCGCTCCTGACCATTACGTCGGCCGTCGCGGGTTCGAATCCCGCAAGGGGCAAATGTGTGTGTGATACGCACGAACATTTGTACCTTTGTCATTTGTACAATTGGTGTGTTGTCTGGCGCATATTTATACTTATATTTAATGTTGCACCAGGTTGCTTTTATTGTAATCAAACGAAAAACAGTAGTAATAACATAGATTTAGACAGGTTTTAGAATTTGGCTTATGTTATGTGTGATAAGTATGATTACTTTTCGCAATGGAGCTTGGACTCATCCATGTACGTACACTTATACGAGTAATACTAACTCATTTGTTCTTTAAAACAAACATCAGCGCTTTAGTTGGCGAAAAATTGTGCTTTACCAAAATAACTTTAACATGTTTGTTGTTAGGAGTACCTGCTTGTAGACATCCGACTAGAAACAAATTGTTTCCTTTAGGCAGCATAATATCTATATTGCCTACCTGTTTTTTAAATGTCAGCCACAATTGCTATTTTGTAAACGAGTGTAAACACAGCTTTACTGGCATTCAGCGGTCGTTCGTCACTCGCCGCAATTGATTGATGCTACTCTCTAGTCCTATGACTTTTGAAAGATACTACTACTTTCATTCATCCATAATGGATCCAGCATGCTGCTCTTTTTCATTCACTTCGAGGTCAGCGTGGAATGAAATGTAAATATATACTTGTTTAGCTTTATACTAAGTTCAATGACCGACACAGCTTTACTTTAATCCATTCATGAAACTTTTCTTGAAATCACGATAAAATCGTTTATTTATATAAGTTAACGTTACTTGCCACTTTTTTACAACTAAAGTGTTTCGTTAATGTTATTACTGTTGAACGAGATTTAAAAGTACAATTTCTGTAATGTCAATAGTCTCTCTTCACAGTAAACTGAGGTAAATTTCACTTTTTATCAAACGTGTTGAATTGTAAAACACAAATTCTTATTCATAAGCTACTTTTTGTAGCTAATGGGCCATCATCATTTATTTCCTGCGTGTGAGTGGTGCTGGCATCGCTTAAATGTTTGAACTCAGTGTATAACTCTCGGTTTTTGCGTTGCGAACATTTAGCACCTTCGGCGGTTCCTTATCTGGGCGTAACGTTACTTCTTCATTTTATTGCACTGTAAATCAGCGGGTTTCCTCGATACTAAAAGTATTTAGATTGTAACACGTGACGACAGCCGCTGGAGGCCGACAACGGCAAATTATGGCAATCTTGACACCTACGAGGCGCTAACTGGGGTGCGCCATGCAATTTGCGGGACGTGCGATGTTGAAACAGACAACTCTGACCGATAGATGCATAATGCTAATTAGCTTTATTTTGGTATTACCAGAATCCATCAGTAGTGCAAAGGCTTTCTTATAAGAGGACCAGATAGAAGTTTAGGCAGTTGATATTATTGTATCAGATTAATGATTGAAACTCTTTTTCAAATTAAAAGCTGATCATAAACAATTTTTGTATATCATTCACAGCAATAACGAATTTGTATTATTTTTGGACAAATATTGCAGGAGAAGACTTACCAAATACCTGACTTTACATTATTTTGATGTAGAATCAATCAGTTATAGGGGTTTGTAATAACTGAACATCAACCTATAAATACCGTCAAAGATATACAAAAAAAGGCATAAAACTAACATGTCATTCATTGTAACTACCAAACCAAACCCAGGGCAATCTTTGTAGGTAGGCCTCTCCCTTATAGAACGGAGAACACCACATAACCCTCCGTCTGGACAAGCAGAGGGTATGCAATTTAATGCATATTTTTCTACCTAAAGAAGGGCAATCTTGACAAGGTCTTTACCCCCTTTGCCATTGTAACTTCTATAGAAGTAATTTGTTTGCAGACGCTGGGCTCTCGTACGGGCGCTGGCGGCGTATACGGGCACTGATTTGCTTTAATTTACACGCGTGCAATGAAAACCCGAAGCTTTGTTGTGGGGGTTAGGGAGAGCTATGCCTTATGTTTTTTTTTCAAATCTGAATATTTTTCTTTTTAGGCAGTCTTTAGTTATGTCTTTGCCGCGGTAAAAGCGGCAATCGTAAGAACTGGAAACGTGTACATTAAACAATCCTGATAGCTGTAGCAATTAGTTAGCTCCATCTAGTATGTAGTTGTGATAGTAATTGTGATCTAATATAATTATATTCATTTGGTATTAAAACCACTCTGTCTATGTAAAAAGCTAGGTATTCATATATACAAAAAGTATGAAAAATTAAGAATTTTGAATCACTCCCAGATAACATATATAACATGACTTTATTATTGACATGTCATGTCAATAATAAAGTCATGTTATCTTAAACATAACAATAACATAAAACAAAATTAATATTTAAAATAATAATTAATAATATTCATATATAACATAGTACAAAATTTCAAATCGATTGTACAATTAGAAACCTAACCTAACTTATAATACCTCTCTCTTTTTGCGTCAAAAAAGTTCGAGTCGCGCGTTGATGTCTTTTGTAACAAGCCAAACAAAAGGCAGGGGTATAATTACTAACGTAAATAGATCAAATCGAAATTTAATTTAAGTTTATGGCTGCGTTAACTATTAACGCCATTCGTCTACCGCCGCATTCGCATGCGGAATTAATGTAAAACTATTGCGAAATCAAAAAATCTGCCAAACGTCTACGCTACGCTACGCTCTTCAGTACGCTATCAATTATCTATTGCGAAATGCTTGCGTCCATCTGCATTAGTGTAATGAGTAATGACCATTTCGTATTTTCTGGCGGAACGATACCGATAAGGATGCAGCTATGACATCTGATATTAGAGCGCGAGACATAGCATATGCGAAACTTTGCCATACAATTCACAGATTTCCGCAGTGCCACAAGAGTTTGCATGCGAAAGCGCGTTTACAGCAGTAAGTAAATGTAGGTGACAGAGTGCCAAACCTTTCAGTGTTTTCGGCGTATTTTAAAAAGTTTCTGATAAAAAAAGATTTCGAATCAGATATTATTTTTCGCAGGTTGAAAAATGAAAAGATAAAGTCTCATTAAGAAGCTAAAATAGGCAGCCAAAGCCGAAGATATCTAAATGGATCTCCAAAATCCACCTGTTGGGGCTCCCGGTCGCAACCGGGTGTAACACGGACGTGCGCCTGCGCCGGTGAACTGAACAATAGCAGGTAGTGATGTACGAGAGGTTACTATGAACCAACCATCGATAATGATGTCGATAGACTATCCACTGAAACCATAATATTTAATTTGACTTATTATGTCAGTATATTTATGTACATACAGCCTCATGTATGAAACTACTTACGATTTGTGTAATTTTATTACTGTATCTTGCAATTTTTTTCTTTTAATTTACTGAAATATTTAGCCTAGCTAGAACCTTAAAAATATCTTTATAGACCTAAAGTCAGCTCTATCTAAATTAAAATAACTATCAGCTTGTTCTGCCTAAAGTTTTCCTGTAGGTACTTACTTAAGTGGTAATAAGGCTTAATTTATGATGCTTTCAGCGACGCAATGAGTTTGCGTCTATAAACAAACGTTCAACCTTTCAAACTTTTTTTATTTTATTACTAATAAATCATTCTAACCTTACCTACTTTATGATCAAGATCTTTTATCAAGAGCTTGCCGTCCTTGCCGATAGCCACACTATCGATGGTTAGGCATCACTAACAACGAATCAGACGATCCATTTTGAAATCGGCCCCGCAATCTGTGCGCGGTGCAATCTTGCAAATATTTATTATATGTCAAAACAATATGCCGAAATGCGCTTATTTCAGTTTTTACAAATGCGCCGGAGTTGCTGCGAGCGCTCGTTAGCGTGAAGTACGGCGCATTGTGGGGTACAATGGGGGGCGGGCCGGCCCGCGGCGCCCGCGCAAGGGAAATAGCCGAGCGTTCCATATTTAAATCAATGACAGTTCTCACGCGTTCTAGAAACAAACACATCTCAATGTTGTTCTACAAAGTTTGTATAGAACCTTCTTGTTGATTGGTTTCGAGTTGGTAAACAACTCGAAGTTTGTTGCTCAATGGGTACATAACTAATAGAGAACATTATTTTAGACGTTATTTTTTAAATAAATGAAAAATACATTGCATGTATTATTAATTGGAAGTCAACATCTTTTGATTGCGGAGTGCGCTTTTATTATAACCACAGCCAAGAGATATCAAATCTTTAATTGCTCACTTTTCATATTGGTAATGAAGGAAATATTTCTGCATGCGCAGGCAGTAATGAGTGCCTCATACTGGTTTTATCGTATCGAAGCCAAAGTATTAAGTAATTATATTCTTGAAATATTTGATCTGAAACCAAGACGCCTCCGAATTGACACTGATGTCACTTTGGATGGGTCTTAATAAAATTGTCGATAATAACTTTTTAGGGTTCCTTAAGAGGTTAGGTAAACAATTAAAAGGTACGTTCAAAGGCTAGGCCTGCTAGGTAAACAATTATCGTTTGAAAATGGATCGGCAGTGTACCATATCAGTGATTGATTTGTAGGTAACGCTGCACTATGACTTAATAATTACCATGATCAGTGAACGTGTGTAAATAATTATATTATGAAGTAAATAAATCCTTATAAATTAGAGAAAACTTTTTATCCGGGACCAGATATTTTATTTAATGTTTTGTTGCCTGTCGTATGTTACTCGTATGTGATTGATAGCTAATGTATGTATTGCACATAATAATTAAGTATGTTCTCTGCAAATATTTCCTCCAAACTTTTTGAAAATAAGCTCAGCTTTGGGCGAGCCAAAACATAACAGAAAGTCGTTGTTTTCATGCTGCCGCCATCGCAATAATATCGGAAATCTCTTTAATATCGGCCTGTTAATCGGGGATAAGCCGCGACCCGTTTCGTTTCTCGTTAATACGTCGTCTTCAGCTGATAAAGAAGTAATCGTAATCTGAAAAGTCCCGTTCCTTTCAATCGCGTAAACGGCACGTGGCGGCCGCAAACGCGCACTTTCAGTTTACGACAAAATAATATTCTTTAATTATAATGGAGCGTCGCGATGTAAAAAGCCTCGCACGCGACATCTGTATTAAATTTTAATGGAATAACAGTTGCACCTGCCCGATGAAGCGAGTTCGCGAAGTCGATCACTTGGTATCCCAATATTCGGGTACCAGGAATCCGTAATATGTATCTAATTAAATATTAATTACTTGATCACGGGCATTGGAAATCTCCTTGTACTTAAGATCGCTGATACGGACAAAGTAGCACTATGTTTTGAAGATTATTAGGACCATTTTTGCCACGAATGTAGAAATAAAATTTTAAGAGAATGTTGATTAGAGATCTTGATATTGATCATATTTAAGTAATTGGGTACTTATCGTTGGTTTATTAAAAGTAATTATTATGCAAGTTTTACAAGCTAAGTGGTTTTGTTACAGTTTGATAACCTACCCCTTTGTTTTTGCTAGCGAAGGCTTTAAGTAAGTATAAAATGGAACCATAGTATGCTAGAAACTTTAATTTTTGATTATACGTATGTACGTGAAATTAAATTACGTTTTGAATTAATCAATTCGAATGACACTGCAAAATATTTATTTATAATTTAATTTCAGAAACAAAGAGATTCTTCCATTCTCAATTTATTTCAAGAAACAAAGATATACTAATGTTACCGTTTTTAATTTGGGTTATAAATTAAAAACGTACGTACTATAAATTAAAAACGTACGTTACCTAAAGGGCCTATATTAAAAAATTTTGCTCCTATTACAGGCCACACGCTGTATAGTAAAGGCATCAAATAGTAGTTTTTAACGATAAGATTTTATGAAAAGTTTTCATTTATAATTTTCCTAAATCCAACAGTCTTTGTGCTACAGTGACCACTGACTTGCAATTAAAACGGGTGACGTAGGTACTGGTCATTACAACCGCCTCGGGGTCCATTCTAGTTACCGTCACTTTGTATAAATTATATAAAAATAAGCACATAAGACAGGGATGGATATACCCGAGTAGTTTGGGGTGAAAAGAGACGGAGGAGGTGGCAAGGGCAGGTGTCACGACACATCTGCCTGCTGGAGACAGGCACGTGGCTCAACCCTCTAACTTAATCGACCTCTACTACCGATCGTAGGAAAAAATCTTCAACTGTAGAGTAATTAAACGACGTGATGCGAAGAAAATAGGAAGATTTTCACTGCGGGGAAAAGAAAACGAAAATCTTTTATTGATTTTCAGCAGTATATACCTAATGCATGACTAGAATATAGTTCTATATTATTGCAATTATTAATCATTTTCCTTGAAATAAGTTACGTACAGTCGACAGCACATCAGACAATTCATTTTTGTTGAAAAATTGCCCTTATTCCAACAGCATAAGATACCGCAGCGTATAGCTTGACGTGCTGTCGTCCGTACATTATTTTATTATGTAATCTATGTTTGGCATCTTTGGCATAAAAAGAGGTTTTACAAAATTTTAAAGCTCGGCACACTCACTAGTAGGTCTAATAATAACTCTAGTCCAGTCGCAAACAAAATAAAAAAATAAACGTCTCTCTTTTGTGAAAAAATATAGTCTAATAAGAAATGACGAGTGAGTGAGTGAGCTGTTCATTTATCACAATTAAACCCTTGATTAGCCTACGGAATAACTGTGAAACTGCCGCATGATTTGTCAGTAATTTCATAATTTGATACTGAGAGACAGTCGCGTACATACTCATTACATCGTCACTCGTTCAGAAACGTCGAAGCAGCACCGTGAAGCGATTAAAGCTAATAACACTTATTTTGTCTCGCGGACTTCTGAACGAAGGATACGTGTACCTGTCAATATTGTTTATCACACCGAACTGTATCACAAATATCTGTTATTTTAATTCGTGTGATGCCAGGCTAAGTTATAAAACGTTTAATTTGTCATTTGAGAATGTTTCTCTCTTTGTAATGTTTTTCAGATTTTCCACGTTTTATGGAGTAACCAACCCCTATATAAGCATAATAATAAGCGTAGCGTAGGACATCCACCGACTAGACGGACAGACGACCTTGTAAAGATCGCAGGATCGCACTGGATGCAGACCGCTCACAACGGGTCGTTGTGGAAAGCCGTGGGGGAGGCCTATGTTCAGCATTGGACGTTCTTTGGCTAATAATGATGATTATGATGATGAACCCCCAAATGCGTTTTGGTATTATTTTCTCGTCTAGCTTGGTATAATATAGGTTTACCGCATACTTGTCATGTTTGTTGCTAAAACTTATAGAATATTACTTTAGACAAAACTTGGTCACTGAAATAGTCTGTCTTGTGTAGTTTCACAAAATGCATTTCGATCCTCGGCTCTACATTTTATAAATAAGGTTGCTTGTTACGGCCCGGTGTGACTGCGTGCCTAACTGTACTGCGAAGTGGCAACCGTATCAATTTTGTCACAGGCTCATGTCGGCCCTCCTACAAAATAAACATTACTGTTTGCCCTCTGGCGTTTTCATGGCAAAAACCCAAGGAGCGGCTATTGCATGATAAATTTTCTGCTCGGTTAGATAGAAGTGAAACTGGCGTAATAAAGATAAGTTCTTGGAAACTTGCTTATATCATTAATTAAAAAAAAAACATTTTATTACTCTCAATCTGGCCTATTTTAGGCACTAACGAATACCTTCACAATATTGTAAAGTTCACTGTAACAACATAGAGCGCATTCTGAAAACTCAAATTATTTAATACCTACTCGTACTTATATCTAAGTAATATCATATGTTAACTTTAATTTCAATGCACATTTAAAATACATTGCACATTTCTGTGCTCTTTGTTCGATATAGCAAATTAAGTTCATCATATTTTAAACAAACTGTAAAATTTTACAATCCTTGTAAGCGTCATCAATGCTAATTCTGAACAACATGGCGGTTTATGAAACAGTTTTATTGGTTCTATATGTAATTTATTGTGATTGTAATGAAATATTTTACGATTCCAACCCATTTCTTGTTCTGGTACGTAAAGTCCTGAAAGACACCGCTATGGTAGGTAGGTACTTACTACTTAGCAGCTGGGAAGGCTTTTGGGCGATTTCTGATCAGATCCCCTTATTACCGGAACGCAATAAGCTTTATTAGCATAATTCTCATTTAGGTAATTTATGGTGATGAGACCCTTTAACATTGTAACCCCATACTTCCGCCATTATTCAATTATACAAGAGAAATCTCGAAGTGGTACATATTAATATACCATTAAAATTAATAAGCCGCATGTTTCTTACACGCTTAGTTTTAATTCTTTGTGAAAGCATAAAATCCCGACAGTAAACCTCACTTCTTTTGATAAAACTTGGATTCTTTACCAAGCAGCAGAAAAGGTCTGAATATGCCATAGTATCCACTGTATTTTTATTCCCTTTTCTATCTTCTTCGCACTCTTGAATAAAAATAAAGCATTTGCTATCGATAGCATGTTATTAAATGACAAAAACTTAATTCAGCGTACCATCTTAATTGAATCAAGATAGAAAATATTTTCCTCGACCATATTCTAAGATACATAGCAAATTAAGCAATCGGTAAGGCTGTAACCCCGCATAGTTGTACTTACTGTTTCAATTTGTAAGGACGTTATGACGGCTGGACGAGTGGACCGAACCCATTAAGGTGGGAACCGGCTGAAACCCGATCCGGAGGTACTTATTACCTAACTTTCGATTGCGATGCGATGGCGATCAGTTTGTATGTAAGGTAAGCGCTTGAATGTAAAGTCCCGTTATATTCAAGCGCTAGATCCTTCCAGCCGTTTAAGCAACATTTCAATGATGCTCCGCTGCTCCGCTGCCTCGTTCTGATGCTCCGCTTCTATTCCGCGTCTGTCTTTCCCGATATCGATAATTGTACTATCTCACACAAAAATAATTTCTCAACGAGAGGTTAAAGCAATAAAGAGACAAACCATCTCTTAAGCTTAAATATTTTAGTATAGGTATTGTGGACGCACCTTCAAGATTTATTAGGTGCCGTACAGCCAAAGATGCCACTTACTAAGCTCTTAGCAGTGCTGGCTATCATATTTATTTTTACGATTTAGCTTGGCCAAGTAGAAGATAGTACTCTATAGTCTTAAAATTCGTATTGTTTTTCTGAAAAAATCTGCTAAATTGCACATCAGCACTCAGAGCCGAGTGTCCTTAAATTTTGAGAAGTATTTTCACATTATTTTGGTTTAACGTAATATTTTCGTCCCTGTGCGCTGTCAAACGCTACTAAGCGCTTATTTCCGACCTTTAAGAATACTGTCATGTCACATGAATAGTGTTATATCATAATAATATCTTTCTCAAAAGCAATAAGAAAGCTATTTAGTTAAGTAATAATCCTGCCGATGGCATTACTTTTTGTAATCGAAAGTACTCGCCTGTCCGCGCCTCAGAAATTAGATGCTATCACGGCTAAATAATTATCGCATGAGCACTTTTAACCCGATGAGACGATGACACGATAGCGCCGATGGGTAACTCTATAAAATACTAAGATAAAATATACGAACAGAAATAGGCACGCAAGATTATTGTAAGGAATAAAGCTGCGGGAAGGAAAACTACGCATATAATTAATCAATTATTAAATTATTAATTAATCATTGTTACTTTTAATAAATAAATTATATATCTATCAATCTATTAATCGTTTTTGCATTAATAATTAAGGTAAGAAAGTTTTGAAGCAAATCTTTAGGGCTCAAAAGACTGACAATTTTTTCTTATAAAAAGTTCTGGGTACGATTACAATCACCCAGATGTTTTCTAAGGTTAATTGTGTGATGCCCCTATTAATCTTCTCATTGTGTAAATACTTAAAACCTGCCCTAACAACCAAGAAAAGTAAGTACGCACATGTGACGAAGATGATTTTAAAATGGTTATCGTTAAAATCCAATTTAAATGCAAACATTGCAAGTGCATAAACATCGCACAACAAATATGGATTGGCTATGAAAAATTCATGGTGATTTATCGGATACGAGATAGCGAAACGGATCACAGCAGGGCCCATGTACTATTCGGGTAATGTCTCACATTTTTAAATAGCCATTGTAAATATTAAGCTCGTTTATTGATCTACGAAACGAAGACGGCTTTGAGTTCGTAATGATAGTGAGACCGTCCATGAGTCGAAATTGGACACTGCTATAGAGACAACAACATTTTGGCATATGCTTTGATTAAGTAGTTAGATTAAGTATTTATTTAATTAAACTTCATTCTACTATAAATGGTACAATTAGCGTACTTAATTCCTTATGGCATTCTTACTAGTCAACCGCTTGGGAATGCAGAGAAAGAAAGTAAAGTAAAAAAGTTTTAAAATATACTTAAGTCAACAATTTCAATTTGCATGCGCTAAATATTAAACAAAATACTTATAAAAAGAAATAATTTATAAAATTACGTGTAGCTATCTTGTCTATTCATATACACATGTTAAAAGGTGCATTGATACAAATTTATTAGTAAACAAACCACTTCAACAAATACTTGAATAAAATCTCCGATTGACTCCTGCTTGCTTTATACAAGCAAATTACCAATGAGTGGTTTTATTGCTCAGCACTCTAAATCGATGCCGTCCCACAAAAAGAAGATAACGTGAATTATATTATAAACAATAATCTTTATTATGGGCATGTACCTATTTGTATATTAATGACAGGATTTATATCAAATCGTTCAGTAGGTAATGTACGCGGCATTATCCTTTTTTCATAGAGCAAAGCACTTTAAGTTGTTACGGAGTACCTATAGCTGCGGCCGAGATGCATAGATATCATCATTATTATAAACAAGTACTTACTTATTGCAAGTGCACCTGTTGATTTAGGTATTAAAAATCGAAGAACAAGTTCTCAAATGCTGTGTGTGACCACAATCCCGGTATCTATTTTGAGACAGGTGTTTAAAATGAATTCTCCTAATGTGGTGACCAACTCTTAAAGCATCAAAACAGCATTGTCAAACTGTGCAAAAGTTTTATCAGCATAATAATAGCTGTTAATTAATCATTTTTATTCAAGAAACTTTTCCCAAATTGAGTCATTACCTTGTACAGTATAAGCGTTCAAGTCAATAGTTCGATCTACACTCCTTTGCTCTTCAATTCTGATGAGGCGTTCTGACCTTTTAGCAAATCATACAGCCAGAAAACAACAGTTGGTCTCAATAAAATCATATTACATGTTCAAAGAGTGCGTACTGCGATGCAGCTTTGACATTCAAGCAGCTCTGCTTTACTGTCAAATTAGCAATTCGTTTTGCAATTTCGCATTATATTGATATTATTATTATTACAGTAAAACAACATACATATTAATACTCATACCATTGTAGTATTATTATAATACATATAATTATATTGATAATATTTGTTTATACTGAGTGGGTATCGAACTGCCTGGAAATTGAAAGGATTGAGTTGGATTGCAATACGCTAACAAACGGATCCCAATTTCAAGAGATCGTGTGGTCACCACATTCCCAGGCACGCGACAGAAGATTCCCGGAGTCGAGGCATTGACGAGTTTCCAAAACGGGACCGAAGCTCACACAGGAATGCAATAAGGAGTAAGGACTCAAAATAAACTTCGCAAAAACTGCATGCATTAGCATCGAACTTTGTGCATAGATATTAAATAGGGTAAGCGCATATAAGCCACTGTAGCTTGATAATGTGGGCGGTTGAGCTATGGATCTGGTTGGTGTTTCGAAATTACGGTACTTTACTTACATAATTGTGAGCATGATTGACACCATGGCCCTTTGGGTTTGTACACACTTACCTACTAAAACTAGTTCGATTTATCATATTTTCCGTTAGTATTCAGATTAAGTAATTCTCAAAGCAAATATTTGATTCGTTTATAACTAGTATAACGTAGGCACACCACTCGTGAAAATCTATATTTTTTTCTTGTGGAATTGTATAATTGATTATGAACTAGCAATATGTCCCTATGTACGCTTACTACTACTACCTTTTTGTACATTGTTACTATTGATGGCCTTATAATCAATATCATTCATCTATCGATGATAATCCTAGATGAGTCGATACTTGTATTACCATTGAATATAAACAAAACCTATCCCATACTCATTTATGTGCGCGGACAATCGAAAAGGTCCCTAGAACTATTTATAGTCATTCCATAGTCGACGTCACTCACTTCCATACAAGTATTTGTTGGGGTTCCCACCTCTAAATTATTAACATCTTTATGTATTGCAAAGACAATGGACGGGAGGAAAAGGAGCAAAAGTTTGATATTGTCTCATTTACACTAGCTGACTGACGGTGGCCGACAGGGGTGGAAAAAATCAACGGACATTTGCAAGTTTGTCCTGCGCCTGCGACACATCACATGCATCTGTTTTACTTATGCCAATCGCCGGTGCTATAAATAAATACGTGCTAATCGAAGAAATACCAATGATAACTAAGGCCCAGTTTTTACATCGATAGTAATGGTATAGATAGTTACGTTACCAATGGTTGAATATTTACAATTGTGTGTGTTTTGTGGAAAAACTATCATAACCAAATCTCAGAATGGCTATTTTAATGATCATTGGTTAAGGTATTTTTCTTATGTTTTTCTTTAAAGCATACACAATCGTAAATATTCAACAGCTGGTAACGTAACTTTATCACTACTTTATACTACTTTACTCTACTATCGATGAGGAAATTGAGCTTTATTCAAATAAAACTAATAGTTATTTTAATCGAAAGGTAGAAATGGAATGTAGTTAGATTTAAATGTACCAAGTTTTTTATGTACGGCAAGTATTCGTATTCGCGTTTAAAATCAAAATGCAGCCAGTCTAACAGGGTGCCATTTACTAATGATATTCATACAACGATATTGCATCTATTAAGTCTAAATCGTGGGATTAATGATTGATAGTCATTTTATGTGTACTACTACTTATCGACTTATCTTGCCATTAGCCTGTTTAGCTTTAATTATAGTGCTACAAAGAAAACAACCCGTGTATTGTTTCAATTGTTATCAAAATGATTGACTGCAAATCGAAATCGTATCATACCATGTAAAAGTTATTACATGATTTACATCCTTAGACGGAATAAGTGTAAACGCAATCTGATAAAACATATGCAAAATCACTTCTGAATTAAACTAAAGAGCACTCCACCGCTCAGATTCAATAAAAACCATTTATTTTATGACTGAACTTTTTATACTGTTACGGACGGTCAAGAACAATTAATAATACACGGTAAAGGTGGAGCTACAACTTTTTGATAGCTTCTCGTATGCTTATTTGCTTGACAACCTCTTAAAATATATACCTATATTATAACTGAAACTTACCTAACTGAAAATTAATTTGTGTCAGCTGATCAGCTTTTAATTTTATAGCATAATAATAATTATTTAAGAAATTTAAAAGGAAAGAGGAAAACAAATCTTCGACTATTTTAATGATGAATGAATGAATACACCTAGACATTAGCACAAGTGACAGACAGAAAGTTCGGATATTATAAGTGTCAGACCCACAAGCCATTTCGAGCCAGTCTGAATCGCCAATAACTTCAAATCTATTTTGATATACATACTTGTAATTTTTAAAATCTTTTGAGACCATCATTTCAATACTGAATCCTGAAATTAAATTAAAAATCTTTATAAATTAAATAACTTTAACCGTGTTAAAGATATTAAGGTCCGAAAATCACAGTATTTACCACTGATTGACTGACAGGTTTAGTTTATAAATAATTATACTTACATTTGTTTATTGACATTTTATTAAAAATCAAAAAGTAGCCACCATAGTACTACCCATGCCCATCGCGTATTTTTTCAATAAATCAGTTTAAAAGAAGACATAGAGTCCCCAGATTTTTTCAAATTATACATGTCTAAGTAAGGCTGCTTGGAAAGACTGATGTTAAAATCCACCCACCAATTTTACAACAAACCACAGAGGTAAAGACATGTGCTTTATTTGTATTGGGTTAATTATGCTGCCAATATATTAATGTCACATTATGTATTATTCGTCGCGGCTCGTTAGCGTGCTAATACAGGTAATCCACTAACCACCGTGTTTACGTTTTCTACGATCATTTATATAGGGACTTAACATTATAGAATTTGCATTATACTAAAAATGACTTGGTCGTGTAACGACTCTGTCGTGGATCAAGCAACGCACTTGGTCCAGAATGACGGGTTCACGTTCGTAAAGGCTGTGAATACTTTGATGGCAGCCCACTGTGCCCTTACTGCAGATTCACAATGGCCACCCGATAGAATAGACGAAGTATTGGCTGGTAAGCAATAATACGACATAGCGTTGCCGCTCGATATATCGAAAGACCTTTGCTCGACTACCAATAGGCCTATGCCTATCGATATTAAAGACTATTTTCGTCAACCATCGATAGTTTGACAACGCTAATACGACAAAAAAGTAAAGTACATTCAATTTAAGAAAAAAGAGTTTATTCAAATTCTTCTTTATTTTCAGATCCAACTTTTGACTTCATAATCGTAGGAGCAGGGTCAGCTGGATGTGTCCTGGCTAATAGACTTACTGAAAATCATAATTGGAAAATCCTTTTGATAGAGGCTGGTGATAACCCTGGTCTCGATACCGAGGTAAAATGTCAAAATAAAAAATAAGATAACTTCTATTTTGCTTTATTTTAAAATACTGCAATAAGCTAAACATATGTTACATATTTACGTTTTAAGAAAAAACCATTTATGACAAATAAAATACCTAAGTTTTATGATTCGTTATTAATCGTTCATTGTTTGTTATAGATAATTGGAGCCTTTTTCGATATCTTTCACTCCAAAAATGACTGGGCTTATAGAACAGAACCAGAACATAAAGCTTGCTTAAGTTCCGCAGATAAACGATGCTATTGGCCTCGCGGTAAAACATTAGGCGGAAGCAGCGCCATTAATGCAATGATTTACTTGAGAGGCCATAAAAATGACTTCAACTTATGGCGAGACCTCGGCAATGACGGATGGGGATACCGAGACATATTACCTTACTTCAAAAAAAGCGAAAGATTATATGACCCTTACATGTCAAAAGATGAAAAAGAAAAATATCATGGCCTTGATGGACTTCTCAATGTAGAAAAACACATCGGAGAAAATCCTTTTAGTGACGTTCTCATACAAGCATACGGCGATTTAGGTGTGAAAACTGTGAATAGTATCAACGGAAATAATGAAACAGGAGTGTTCAAGGCACTTGCAACTGTCAAAAATGGTCAGCGTATGAGCACAGCACGCAGCTTTTTAACGCCTATCAAAAGAAGACCCAATTTGTTTGTTATTAAGAACACTTTAGCAACACGTGTCATATTTGAAACAGACACAACCAACGCTATAGGGGTTGAAATAGATATTGCAGGTCACAGACACAATATTTACACAAGAAAAGAAGTTATACTGTCTGCAGGATCCATAAATACGCCACAACTATTGATGCTTTCGGGTATCGGTCCAAAAGACGCTCTTGGAGAAATTGGAATAGATGTTATAAAAAACCTCCCAGTAGGTCATAATTTACAAGACCACATCAGCGTACATAACATCATCAAATTGGGAATAAACATAACTTTTGGAACTAAACAATATAGCACCGCTGTTATGGAGTACCTATCAATGAAAACTGGACCACTCTCTAATCTTGGTATAACTGAAGTAACAACTCTGGTTAATATTTTTGATCACAATGATGATGAGCCTAATATGCAATTCCATCATTTTTTATCACCAGTAAAGTTTGACGAAGCGTTAAATATCTATAAGCAAAATGAATTCAACGAAGAAGCTCTACAAATAATAAGAGATCAAAATAAAGATTATCCAGTCTTAGATGTACTATCTGTGCTACTTAGGCCAAAATCGACGGGTGTCATAAAATTATTGAATAATGATCCCAGAGAAAAGCCTTTAATATATTCCAATTATTTTGACCACCCCGATGATATAGCAACTGTTATAGAAAGTATGAAATTCGTGGCCAAGCTAGCAGATACGCCTACGTTTAAAATGTTCAACGCCTCAATGGAGCCTCTGTATCTAAATGACTGTAAAGCACATGTTTTCAAAAGTGATTCCTACTTTGAGTGTATAGCAAGACACCTATGTATGTCTTTGTATCATCCCATAGGCACAGCTAAAATGGGCCCTTTTGAAGATGATAGTGCCGTCGTTAGCCCAGAATTGAAAGTGCACGGAGTAAACAATCTACGTGTTATAGATGCAAGTGTTATGCCAAAAATTGTAGGTGCTAACACGAATGCCGCCACTATCATGATTGCTGAAAAAGGATCAGACTTGATTAAACAATTTTGGAAAATTGAAACCAAATCGTAATATTCCAATAATCCGAACAAAATGTTACAGTTTATTTTTTACTTCAAGTATATTACTTTCGTGTAATCGTCTATGCAAATATTTGCTCCTGTTGTACAGACACGTCTGACAAAAATCTACCTCAGAAACGCTAAACAAAATATTTGTTTCGGTAGATTGGTTCTTCAAACGTTTAATTACTTGTTAATGTCAGAGCGTCGTCTTTACTGAAATATTTCATGCACGTTGTTTTTATGTGATCGAAGCCTTTAATCACGGATCAAACGAGTGGATACAAAACAAACCGAATAATCCCTGATTAGGAAGCAGATGGCTGTCCTAATGAATGGCTGACTAATACTACAAATGCCTCGGTAACAGGTGGCGACACGAAAGAACAACCGTGCAATAACAAAATATTTTATAATATCTGATGTTAATTAACTAATTAATGAGTTGTTTTCTGTTTGAGACAACTGGCATGCGTTATATAAGACACAAACACCTTTTATGAATTCGACACTTACACTAACAATACTTGTTACTATTAAAAGAAATAAAAATCTTTGGATAACATAATTCTAAGTTTATTTATTTATTTTATGTGCGTATTTATCGTATGTGCCCTATATAAGTACTTGTGCAAAAAATCAATGTTATGTAACTACAAACAAGCAATCTTCTAGAGAAATGCGGTTTTGCACGAAATTGATTTGGCTAGAAATTAAAGTCATTGCAGTAATCTTGCGTGAGGTTTTGCGTAACTTCTTGTTGATTTAAACCTAATAAGCTGGTAAATCTCACAAAATAATAATTAATTTCCCGAGGCAATGACTGCGCTAGTTCACCTGCTCTACCTTGTACCAAAATCAAATCACTGTATCTTATAAACAACTTATTTATTTTATTTATTTATTACACTTCACGCACAAACAAAAGGTACATAAGGTGGACTTAATGCTAAAAGCATTCTCTACCAGTCAACCATTGGTCTATACAGAGAAAATACAGGCGGTGCGAAGGAAGTGATAGAATATAATAATAGATAGTCACTCATCAAACTCGTGTCTCACACGTATTTATTTAGATGTTATATTCATTGAACTACTATTAAGCGTATAGAATGGCAACCACGAAAAAATCTCATGAATTCACGCCACTATTTATGCTCAACTCATACAAATGGTTTCATATTCGAAAGTAGAATTTCAAGGAATTTTTTGCTTGGCATACTTTTAGCATAGCTTTTCTATACGTAGTAATAACAAATCACTGATTTTATTAAAACAGTTGAATTCAAAAATTTTGTGCCCAAAATTAACATAAGCCTTCGGCGGCTATTTATGCCATTAAATAATGTAGTTTTAATCACAGGTCAATTTTAGGGTTCCATCATCACAATGTGTTTCCAGTTCCTTCTCACACGTTCAAAGGTGTATAGGAATATAAGGAAGTATTTTAGTTCAAAGCTAGAAGAAGGTTAGAATTGACTTATTTAATTTAACAGATTTTTTAAGTGTCATGGTATGTTACTTCAATCATATTTGTATCAAAGACCAATGATATATATTTTTTGATAAACAGTCTGCGGGTATTCTACCACCGTTTGGCGAATTACAGTTAAATGATTACTCGAGTACGGAATTCTACGCGGTTCGTGGTGAACGTACTTGGCCGGTTTCGAAGTAACACTTTGTATGCGTAAAATGAAACAATTATGTTTTATGTAACTGCAAAAGTCAATTACATCCTAAACGAATTAGTTTAATTTGTAGTCGTAATAATCCGTGCTGATGTTTGGATATAATAGCAGCAAAAGTATTTATTTGGTTACGTACATCCAAATAAGTGTAGGCTCGCAACGACTTGGTACTTATTAGGGAGTTTAAATTAGTGTGTATGTTTTAATAATGGCTCATTATTGCATATTTTCTTGTTCTAAGTATACATATTATGCATATACACGGTAAGCTGAAAGCAAATAAGTGGAACCTAAGCACAGAGTTGACATAATTTATTGGTTATTGAGGCGCTATTTTCTCTTTCTGAGATTTTGACTTTAAATAGTAATTATCTAAACTGAAATCAATGCTCAACTATCTTTGTACTAGCCCGTTTTGTAGATTAATATTGTCAAAAAGAAATAACTGGCAACTACAATTTGGACGTTTTTAAGAAAGTAGTGTATAAGCTGTTATTACTAGGCAGACATGGTCCATCTTAGGCAACCGTAGCCAAATGTCTAGCTATCTATTATAAATAAAAAAACAATCTTCGATTGAGATGACAATCCACCAGAGATTCTATTCTATTCTACAAGAGTCGTGCATATAAAATACGTTATCAAGTAATGCATGCGTGCGAAACGGATTATACTACTGTTTGTATTACTTAATACTTATCAGTTTAACAAGTACGCTGTTGTGCATAGTCAAATAACCAACCCACTTTCATGAAATTAGTCCGATTAGGTAGGATTCAACAAAAACACGCAGCAATGTTAGGATGCAACCACGCCTTTTGCTATAACCGGTTTCATGGCAATACCGCTACAGTAGCTCGCTCTACTATTCCACTTCAGTCAAATCAGAGACAATAAATGTTGCACAATATACACAAATATATTTTCAAGGAAGTGAAGCATCGACAATTTAATATGACGAAATACGCAAATAAAATAAATTATGTTCGGTAACTAGTAATTGGCTTGGGATTTTAACCCTAATTAATGACATGAATAACGAATAGTACCCATCGTCACGTAACTTTCATTCATGTTTAAAGGTGCTGTCACACAGTCTAAGTTTTTTTGGTGCGTTCTGACCACAGAGGTCAGTGTAAATTGAAAGCAGCCAATACTGACCGACCCAATGATTGTCTGTTTTCAGGGTCAGTTAACTTTTCAGGTCATCTCATCAGGTAATAAATAAGCGATCAACACCTACCTGACAGGCAGACCTAGTGCATTTGATTACTCGCCATCCGTCAGCCTATCCGGCATCCCATTTGTATTTTTCTGACTGACCACTCAATCCCAACGGCCTTTGACAATAAGACTTATTCAAATTGCATTTTACGCAAAATATTTATTGGAAATGAAGTTCATAATCGTCCAATAACGCTCGGATAGCGACCAATATGACTAAATCATTGATCGCAAAACTTCGCCTGTGTGGCAACTAGTTTAACATTTAAATCATATGAAATTTTAATAATGTCACCATTTTTAAACAAATATTAAGTAGGTATATGTAACATCAAGTGATTTCTCCCATAAAATAATTTCAAAGATGAGTAGGTATAGAATGCAGAAGAATAAATATGTTAATCAACTATCGTTTACATAATTTGAGCCTTTATGTGTTTGTGTGCTATTTTTAGGTAATCTTATCGTTTTGATGTTCCGAAAATATTCCTACACACTCATTTTATGGGAATAATTAATAACATTCTAAGTTAAAGGTTTTTGGAGAAGACATTATGATGGACCCAACACAATTAATGTTATGCTACAAGTATTAAAATATTATTAAAATAGTGTAGCTACGCCTACGCCATCGCAAAAATTGCAAAGCATGAACGAATGTACGTGCAACATAACTGAGCATGGATAAATGGATACATCAACATGATTGTAAGTACATACGTACAATACAAACAGATGCTAAATCAGACAAATCGCAATCGATGTACAATTTAATTAATCGCCGTGTAACATGATACGATGTACAATTACCTAATATTGACCGATAACGAAGCAATACAAGGGTAGCCAACGCCCAGTACGTAATACTTACTGTAACCGATGGTCGTACTATGTAGTCTCCTAAAGTTCATATTTATGGCTCTAGTAGTCCTTGTCATTTATGCCAGCATGGAAGTACGAGGGAACGGGACAGCTAAACCTGATTTCCGCCATTAGCACAACAACGCAATCACATGCGGCAGCGATGAGGCTGAACGAGTTATCATTCGCCAAGGATGCAACCATCACATCTAGATATGAAAGAGCGAGACATAGCATATGCCAATATCACATGCCGCATTCAAATGTCACGTTCCGCGTGCGTATGCGGCGGTAGACTAACGGCTATAAAGTCGATCGTGGTACTAGTAGTAGGGCCTTACTATTGGTTGAGTGCTGAAACGTATGCGTATTTTTTGTGTTTGCGTACAATGTATGTATGCGAATTACCAGTCCTTCTGGAAAGTGTGAGATGTGAGCTATTTCAGTGACCGTCTCGGTCTATAAAGTTTGCAATAACACACTTCGAAATCATTCGTTTATCATTATCACGTTTGAGTCCTGAAATAAATTGAAGATTTTTATTAAAACTTGAATTTTATACACCTAATCATTTCCGCGAACGATTTATCTAATTAGTTGCTTTATTTAATTGTGCAAAATAAAGTTCCCAATTAACTAATTAATAGAGGTTACGTTCTTAACTTTTAGGTAGATATGCTCGTTACTAGGCAGTATTTTTTGAATAACAATAGTTTTTGCAACCTTGATCGTAATATCCTAATACCAGATTTTAACTCGAGACAAATAAATCATCTGAGCGCTTAAGTCGGACACTTTGATACATATATATGCAAATTTAATTTGTTATCACAACGCTGATAAGTATCGCTACCGAGTTAATGTGACTGGTTTTGCTTGGCAACAAATTATTTTGCTGATTTCTTTTGACCTTATATGTGACAGTTTACAACAATGCATTGGCCCACACAAGCATTATGTTTCTACGTTAAAATGTGTAAAAATACTTTATAATATTTGTACAGTAGGGCTCATAAAGATACGAGAATGAGTCGTAGAAATATTTTCATGAATTTTAGCTCATACATCTCTACATGAATGTAATCATTGGCGTCTTGCATTGTTTCCTATGATTTAGGCTAACGGAAAGTAACATGTAAGTTTTGATCCGTTATGATGCGATATGAAAGGTACTTTGATCACGATGTTAGTTATATTTAATAACAGCTGAATGAAATTTAGTAGTAAAGAAGCTATAGTTTGTTATCTCTACGCGTTTGTTACAGCGCGATCCTTTCAGACAATCGAACAGACGGGAAGGAAATATATACTTACCTAATTATGCAAGGAATTAGGTTAATAAGATCCACTCTGAAATGCTTACTAAAACAGGTTTTCGAATCACGTGTATAAATTTATTCAAACTTTATTGCACTGTATTACGATTGGCGGACTTAACCCCTTAAGGTATTCTCTACCAGTCAACCGCTTGGGAATGCAGAGAGTTCAATTAAATGATTAGATATTCTGTATAGTATTTTTCTAAATGTTACTGCATTGCTCTCTTCTTGAATTCACAGAAAAGCTTTTTCGTTGCCGACTGTACCAACCAGTTGTGACTTGAGCCGCGGAAATCCGTTTTGAAACTTATTGTTGTATGGTAATTAAGACAATAACAAATGTTTGTTTAAACCAAAATGTGCTATATTTCATTCTAGGTGCGAACTATCATCGCCATTTTAAGGTCATTGGGCACATTACTTATGCCAATAAAATTCTAGCGTGAATATTTAACTTTTAACTACTTAACTGGTGGTTCGTAATAGTTCTGATTACAAATTGCATATTAAAATAAATTGTGAACCTGATAAAGTAATTTCTCAACTTCCCCTGATTGGCCATCCTGCTTCCCAGCAAGAAACTGGTAGTAGCTCGAACAGTCATACCTTAAACGTCACTTACCAATGCCATTCGTAATAACAGATCATTCTAACCTAATTACTACAGTGACCTAACACCCACCACAACATATTTGGTTGTTTGGACTTGAATTACTTTCTAGAGCAATTATTACGCCAGACCCACAAATTAGTCGACACGTGTAAAGCTTTACATGCCTTGATAGGTTTACTGAATGTAACCCAAGGGTACTTAATAAGGATTTCATCTCATCTTCCAATGCAAATAAAATCTGAACACCTTTTTTTAATTTTCTTGGATTTAAATATTTGTTTATGAGCTGCTAATTGACAACTTGCAAGACTGAACTAATGCAATCCTAATGACTGATTTAAAAACAAATGCATCTTTATTATTTTGTAATTTAGCTATGAGATTACTTAACTTAGCTCTGAATAATTCAAATGTATTAATTCTAGGCTAAGTTAAAAGACATGTTAAGTGTTTTAGATGACCCAATGCAGTTAAAAGGATGGAAATTTCCATTAATTCAATATTAGTCAGCAGAATTAGTTTGTAGAACGGGTCAAATATAACTCTCACTGTGTATATTTTACTTCAAATGTTTAGTAAAAATTATAACATGTTGTTTTTTCAGCTATAATTTGCTGAAAGAAACTTCCATGTATGCAAAAAATATCTGAATGTTTTCTTATATAAGTACAGACAAAATAATATTGAAATCTACTGTATCGACTGAAGGCTGTTTTTGGTTGCAATTACTTTTCAGGTTTAAGCCCGTAATTTGTTGATATTTCTTCTGATACGAAGTATGATATTTCTTGAGTTGCTTTTATATTACACAAAAAAAGCAGTTAACAAAAGTTGGACTTAATACTTAATGCATTATCTCCCAGTCATATCTTCAAGTCATCCAAATAGATCAAGGTAACCTCTCAAAAGGATAGTTTCTTATCAAATTGTTTGCAAGGCGGGGTACATGATTTCAGCAAACCTTCAGTGATCAATTTCGGTTATCGTCTTCTCAACCATGAGCTCTAAGCTGCTTTTTGTTCACTAAGCGTCTGAACCTGACAAATGTAGCTCTACCCTTAATAACGCGTATTTAACGCATCATTTAGTCTAAATTTCACGTGCACCTGAATTACTCAAGCGGCGAATTTTTGATCACGATCATGGAGATAGAAATGTTTAGACTGGTCATTTTGAGAAATAAGGGACCAAAAATGTGCATTTCTGCTTTCTCTTATACCTTTCACAAAGATAGTTGGTGTCAAAATAAACAAAAACCGAAACAATTGTAATATACAATTCAGACAGCGGATCTTTTGCCTTCATTTTCTAAATCTATTGTTTCACGGTGAATTGTTGCTAAACGCTCTTATTTTAAATGCAACAAAGCCATTTTTCACTATGGCATCTTAACACAAGCACAGTAATAAGTATAGCCCTAAAAATATGCATCAATAGTATACTAATAATTTATGACATTACTGGTGCAAAATATCAATCGAACGCTTACAAAATGAAGAATGAAGAATGGGAAATAAAAAATTTTGAATTTTAAATATTTGGACTGTTAGTCGGTTACTAAGTCTATGTTCTTCCCATGCGTGTGCGCTTGGTAGGAGACCATGTTTACTTTATATAGTGGGGGTTGGTAGGCGAAATTCAGTCGAACTGCGGTTACCACCGGCTTAAGCTCACCGGTAATATTCTGTGCCCTATTAAGTTCTTAATTTTGGATTATTTGTGCAAGTGAACGGATATACTTAGTTGTTATCAGTGTTTGTCATGAATGGAATTGGGCCCTTTTGGGTCGGAATTTTCTCGGACATGCCCTGAGGGCTAATCGAAAGGGATATAGTACCTACGCTAGCAATCAGGAAATAACTTGCGAATGACTTTGAAATTGATGCATACTAATAGACATAATTAATATTATGAAGTGACTGTCAAAAAGGGCTCGGCATACTTTTAGAAAGCATTCGTTGAAGCTGTCAATAAACCACACAGCATTGCACTGTATCTTTTCATAATAGAACATATTTTTGTACTAGTATATTGGTTTTTATGTGATTGTCATTTCATGTCCTAAATTGAATAAATTAATTCAAATTTGATTTGAAATGGAATATGGATTTAAATAACTGTTGATTAATGTACAGCACACGTTTAATCACAATTAAGCAGCAATCACTAATTTACATGTATTTCGTTCTTCCCTAGGACCCAACCTTTCTCGATGACGTGGAAAATACTTCTATTATGCCTGGTGCCACTGGCATCAGCGGCGGTGAAGTTCCAGGAGACATTTTCCTGGAATGCCTTGGACTGGAACTATCCAAACCAGGCGACCAAACAGCAGGCAATCCAGGCCGGAGCACTGATTCCAGAGAACGCTCTGCCAGTTGGTATCGAGAGATGGAGGAACAAACTGTTCGTCAGCGTTCCTAGATGGAGAGCTGGTAAGTGATAAAAATCATAATAATATTATAAATGCGAGAATGTATCTGTTGCATCAACCCTACAGTGCTTGATTTTTTATTTCGACCTTACAAATTCATAGGTTTGCAAATTTAGAGTTATTAAAAGTTTTAAAAAAAAACACTACTTAATAGATTCTAAATTATATATATTTTTGTGTATGACTCACATAAAATGACGTGCGACGTACTAGATGGCGCCACGTTTTTTTATGAGATATACTTTTTTTTGTTATGTGCTATATGTGTGTATGCGCTGTAAGATACTAATTTAGTTTAAGTATAGAGATAGTTTAAGTCTTGAATAAAGATAGCATTATGTTCCTCCTTTGAAGGGGCTGAAAAGGGAGATGGACTTTATATGATGGAAATCAGATTAGCGGGGTCAGCCTGTGAACTGCTATACATATTTATCGTTACATAAATATTACCTATCATTTTTATTGCCTGCGCTGTCTAAACATAACTCGTTTGTTTATTAATGGTTTGATTAAAAGACTGCGGATTCTTTGTGCATTTCTCATGTGCGTTTCTGTCAGATGAAATACTGATACGTTTGACGTCAATTAATCTTATTGTGGTTTTCCTTATTATCTTGATACAGGATGATAAAGTTTTTTTTAAACTGCATTTTCATGTAATTGAGTGATGAAGATAGATCGCGATGGTAACCACCAGACGGATTCCGACGTTGGTGTTACGATTTGACCAGCTTCGTGAGTATTGGAAGTAATTGGCTGCTGATAGGCACTAATGGAAAGTGTTGTGGGAGACCTTTGCCCAGCAGTGGGATCATGTTGGAAGAAGAAGGTTAAATAAATAAATCAAACTTACTCCATAAATCAATGAACAAACCTCCTTTTTCTATTTTTCATATTTAGCTTGATTGTGTTGAATATTAAAACTTAAAAGGTACAAATGGCGGACTCAATGCCTTATGACATTTTCTACCAAATACATTTTTTAACCTTAAAAACTACAATTAGATACGACGGAACGCCTTTAGTGCTAATGTTCTGTACTATTTTGTGGTTTACACAAAAAACAAGTGACTACGCCCAGCTAAGCGTTTTGTTCCACAACATTAATTTTTACATTAGGTATGCACAAATATGTGTCAGTGTGAATTTTAGTCAAGGAAAACGGCTTTCCAAATTAATTCTTCTTTTACATTACCCTTTTCACATATAATTAAGAACATGTCAATATTTACCCGACTACGGCGAAGAATAAAGGAGGGTTATGATTTTCACCTGTATGTATGTATGTGGGTATGAATGTTCATCTGTTCATAACTACTAAACTATTTATCATAATTGGACAAATGAGGTGTCGTTGGAAGCCTCTTAATCGTCCGCTACTTATAGGCTGGTTATATATATACTGGAAGTTACGTTAAATTTACTACAGCGCTCTCTCAGAGACATAAAGTAGAAAACCCAAAAAATATAGTATTTATGAAAATAGCTTACACCCATTTCAATCATATCTAAGACCAGTTATAATTGTAAATGAACGGGTTTGCCACTCCCGATTTTGCTAAACCGATGTGGGTTTTTTCCATAAGTAATTAACGAAATCATAAATGTAGATCAATAACATATTTTATGGTACTGCCTAAAAACCTTGACATGTGGTTATGGTCACCACAGCACTCTAGGCTCTAGTGAGTGACCTTCGATTTTATCTTGTCACATCATTCATGTGGATGTTGATTGTCAAAAGCGATAAAGTACCTACTTACAAAACTGTTACAATTCGTTTTTCTCCGAACTCATACATCACATAAGTCGTTATATTTCGTAACAACACGCAATGAAAAGCGGTTGAACCATTGATCTTGAACTAACCAAGTGTATGATACAATGTATTTTTACAGTCCATTACACTGTTCTAACTGTAGTATTAATGAGACACTAAAAAAAGAAGTGGAATCTTATTTTTTATTTATTTTATTTTTATAACCTTCTTTTTCTTCTTTCTTTTATCTACTTTTATATAAAAAAAATTGTCGTTAGTTCCTCCAATTCAAACTGGAGAACGGGTGAATCGATTTTCATGATTAAGATAACTAATGAAAGTCAGAGTTAACAGGTTTATTTTGGGCGAGCTCGTTCCATCTTCGACGCCGTCTTAGTTGCACTTAGCTTGGTCTGGAATAAATTAAAAGGGACACGAAGTTGACGTAAACGTATAATTTTCCACAGATTTCTAGTATGCAAAGATTAACCGAATGTTAAATTATATGCAACCATAAAATATTCTGAGTGGATAGGCTAGACTTTATAAATATTAAAGACTCTCAATTTTAGACCAATTTACGTAGTCATACCTAATCACACGCAGCAAGATTTGCCGTAAACAATATTTACACACACGGCAAAGAAAACATAGTAATGTTATTTGCGGAAAAACTAACCATCATTGTGACGTAACATATTTATTTTCATGAGACGACTGAAATACGGAATCACCTTCCGTGTCCAGTAATGCAGAGCAGAAATCATAACTGCGTAATTATCCAAATTAGACCATATTATCTACGTAGCTTTGCTCTAACCACCCTAATGGCACTGATTCGCTACACAGAAAGCAAATGTGTGGGTTTTATAATCATGGTTATTATTTTCAAGGCACTGAGACTGCCTGACTTACAATCGAGACGTAGATCTGTCCTAAACTACTACTTATTTGTTGAATTAGTTACTGATAAGGACCCATAATTAGTCAAAGTCACGAAGGACCCTGGCAATAAATAATATGATTTGGTATTGTGAAAGCAAAATCGTGTTAGCTGTAGGAGGTATCTACCTACCTACTTACTAATTTGATCTTTGATCTGAAAATATGGGCTTTGGTCTGAAAGTCTTAAATTTAAGACAATACTGTCATAGATTTATATGTATTTTATACTAGATACGCTGTTCAGAACATATTATGTGTAACATTTTCTAATACGACAAAGTATGCACACACATGGCATTTACCATTGCAACGCTTTATAAGATACTCCATCTGGCCTAAATTTTTTGTACAACAAAGTTTGTTCTGAACAGCCTGTCTTGTGTAACATATAGATAGTGCCATCCACGAAGGCGTGGCTCCACCTTTCGACATAATCATTAATAGTACATTAATGCAAGCTTTTTCCAATATTTGATGATGTTATATTTATTATAATTATTAAATGTTTATTATTTAATATTTGCCACACACCCCGCAACCCTGATTCAAAAATGAACGACGCGCGCCTTCGTGGATGGCACATCTGTAGAGGTCGTTGCAATACTGAATTGATCATGTATTATTATTCTTATTTCAGGTATCCCCGCGACTCTAAACTACATTCCTCTGGATGCGCCTTACGATCCTTCACCAAAACTGAACCCCTACCCAAGTTGGCAAGGCAACGAGTTGGGCAACTGTGAGAGCGGGCTCAACACCGTCTACAGAATCAAAGCGGACAAATGCGATCGACTATGGGTTTTGGATGTCGGCACCTATGGCTACGGTAAGCACTTTTTGCACTTATTTTAAATATGACCCTGTTACCTACCCTACCTACCTACCTACCCTATACCTTATTCATATCACCTAATTGACATAAAAAAATGCTACCTTTTACTTTTCAATTAAAGTCAAAACGTAGCCATTTATCGTTTTTCCAAGTATTGTCAGTTAGTATCTACGTTATATGAATACCTACCTTGAAGTTTATTTTAATGTCCGTCTCCCTTTGTTCAAAAAGTCCAAATCCATATGCACAATCGGCGTAAGTCCGTATGGTGAAGTTCTACCCACGCAATTTAGTGATCTAATTTAATCTGTTACTGTTCTCGTTCTTATCAAATGTAGGTCAATTTTTACATTACATCATTTTCCTATTTCAGATCCCAACGTCACGAACCTGTGTCCATACGCATTAAACGTTTATGACTTAAACACCGATGAACGGATTAGACGGTATGTCTTCCGCCCTGAGGATATCGTATCAACCACTTTCATTGCCAACATTGCCGTCGATATAGGCTCCAGCTGCGATGACACGTTCGCGTATTTCTCCGATGAACTTGGATATGGACTTATCTCTTACTCCTGGGAACAAAATAAGTCTTGGAGATTCAGCCACAGCTACTTCATGCCTGACCCCCTCGTTGGTGACTTCAACATTGCCGGTCTGAACTTCCAGTGGGGAGCCGAGGGTATCTTTGGTATCACCGTATCTCCTATCGGCTTAGACGGATACAGAACCTTATACTTCAGCCCTCTATCAAGTCACACAGAATTTGCTGTATCTACCAGAATTCTAAGAAACGAAACAAAAGTAAAAGGATCTTACCAAGACTTCAAGGTGCTAGGAACACGAGGACCTGATGGACATACTACATCTAAAGTGATGGACGATGGTGGAGTGCAGTTGTTCAATTTGATAGATCAAAACGCTATCGGTTGTTGGAATTCCGCTCTCTCACACAAGCCTCAAAACATTGGTGTTGTTGATAAGGATGATGTTGGCTTCGTGTTTCCAAGTGATATCAAAATTGACAGTGACAGAAATGTCTGGATGATATCTGACCGCATGCCCGTTTTCCTGGAAGCCGAGTTGGATTACAGCGATATCAACTTCAGAATTTACACTGTTCCATTGGAAACTCTTCTGCAGGGGACAGTCTGTGAGCCGCAGGTACAATTCCGAACTGGATCGCCCCAACCACCTCAAAACGTGCCATTGATTAAATACCCTGCCGCTAAGGCTGTCGCTCCATCTCCACCACGTACTCAGTTATACACCACGTCGTCTCTTCGGTCGCGTCCCACTTCGTCATCGTTCACTCAAATATCGCACACCCTTAACTCGATTCCGAAAAACAACGGCTACATTAATATTGACTTTCCATCGCAGCCTTCAGTAGCCTATTATACCCATGGAACCAGTGACAACGGCAACCCTTGGTGGTAATCGAACGAGTTTACGCGGAACATAATACGAGTAAATTAATCGAATTTGTTTGTGTGCTTGGTTAGTATGATTGATTGTGTGGACGGAATAACTACCTTGATATTTATTCTATGATTGAACAAATCAGCATGTGATTTCGATATAGCCATATTCCTAGCCCTACTTAAATGTTGTTTCAGTATTTTAACTCTTTCGATTACGTTTACATGATACTTTATGTAGCTGAAATCGAGAGTGTTTCATTAATATTATGCAGTGCTGAAGATATTTATTGATGTAAAGCTTTTAGCTACTGCATGATAACCTTATTTTGCATTGCATTGTTTAAAACTAGTTTTGTAATAGTAATGTACGGGTGTGTGTATGTGTATACGTATGTGAGAGAGTGTGTGTGTAATTTCGAGGCTATTATGAGGTTAAATAAACTATTTCAACTGACATCATTTTGTTTTAATTGCACCATAGTCTAATTAGTTGTCTATTAACGGAATAATAACATTAAGATATTATAAACGCGATGAAGGTACTTTATTTCGACGAGAGTCAGAATTGACAAAGTAACTTTTCAAAAACAAACAAAGGAATTGATGTTATTGTTTTCACTTTAATGTCTACCTACCTAGTACCTACTACCTGTTAGAATAAATGTCTTTAATTAGTCAGGTATCAAACGACAGCCGGGCGCCGCATAACAATGGAATTTATATTGTGTCTCGTTTACACATACTTGACGAGTTAAACCTAATCCTAATGCAGCGGTACTGTCATCGCTGCGGTGGCCATGCGGTAGCCGATGTATTTGATCATCCTTGGATTTGTATGATTCCTTCACGTGACGCCGCCGCTGCGATAAAATGTGTAAACAGCCTAAATGTTAATCAAAGTAAGTAAATAAATGAATGTAATCTTCCGAAATAATTTCCATCATACCACCTTCACCAGATAAAACGTCCTTTGACGTCGTTCCACTCGTAAAAAGGAACACATTAAGTTTATCAGCTTATCTTAATTCATTGACTATTTGCTCTAGGTTTATACATATCTCAATAAAATAATTCTGTGAAAAACAACATCTTTAGATTGAAGGTTCCGTATCGCTTTTGGCATTCTTGTAGTTAATTTATTGTTTGCCTGAAGTGTCTGCGTATTAACAGTAAAGTTATCGAATTTTCCAAAAAGCGTTGTTTGTCTGATTGATCTGTTTCCTAATGACCACTCGATGCATTGCAACAAACAGACGTAAATTACGAAGTCAACTATTGTTAGTCGCATGACAACTTATCGTTCTACTAGAAATAATGTTGGAAATAATACTGTTCATATTGTGACTTAACTGCTACGCGAGACAGCATCGTCGCACTTCTATGGTGATTCAGTGAATAGCCGTTTCAGTGACAAATTAGTGCAACCAAAGTGCTGTCGTAGAACATTCTAATGGACTGCACACGTGAGTGTGATGTAAACGAGATTTATACTGTAAACAAAAGCAAGATGCAAGCGGAAAAAAATGTGGAAGATGAGAAATATAATCCATTCGAGCACCGTGTAGTTGCAAAGCCAAATTCGTGAGTATTTTTTTTTAAGTTACATGTAGGTAGGTAGCTACTTATTTTTCAGCGTTTATAAGCCCCACGTCTAAAATCTTTATTTTTTTTTAATTTGACAATGCTTCATTACATTGTACCTATTATTGTTTTTGTACCCATCCGGCCTGGGGCTGTAAGAAAACGTTAGAATATAATAATATTATACTAAATATTATTATGTTGAGGCATCAATTATTTTCAGCGATCTAAGGTCAACAGCAAACGTTATCAAGGCTTCATTAGGCTCAGGATTATTGGCAGGGCCTCTTGCATTCTCTAATGCAGGATGGGGTGTAGGAATCGTGGGGACAATCGTCATAGGATTCATATGCGGACACTGTATTCATATACTGGTGAGTGTTGGAACTAGGTAATGTAATTTTGGTTTTATAATAATGCAATAAAAGGTGCTTATTTTTAATCTACGAGCAAGAGTGTCTTAACTTTAAACCGAAATTTTTCACATTATCTCCACATTTAACCTCGAGCCCTGTTTTAAAATCACTTGCATCAATATTTGGAGTGATTTTCGTTAGTTTTCGTTTCGTTTCGCTAAATATGATAGACGCGAGTAGTTACAAAATGGAGTTGTCTTTGTTGAATCACCGGTGTGGGTTTCAACAGAGTTTCATCCGAAAATCGAAAATTAATCAAAGAAAATCACGCCTTATTTATTATTGATGCGACTGGACGATTCGAATTCTTAAGCGTTCGTAAAATGATGACGACAAAAAATAGAGAATTTATCCGTAAATAAGATGATATTCTGATTATTATCTGACACACAAAACAATTTTCAGGTGAAAACTTCAAGAGGTTGTTGTGAAGTGGAAAAAAAACCTTCACTTGGATACGCCGAAACTTGTAAAGCTGCATTCAAGAATGGACCCAAATGTATTCGATCCTTTGCCAATGCCGCTAGGTAGGTACTCACATAAGTCACAATTAGTATTTATGTATTTAAATCGACTTTCAAACAAATCTAACAGTAAATATTCCATCATATTTTTTATGATAACAGCGTTTTTGTTATGCACATGTAGCTAGCATAAATTTTGTGCCTAATGGTTGATAATTATAGTATACTCTACCTATTTGCGTACTAGTGAATGTTTACTTTAAAAAAACACATTACTAGTAAATTTGCCCTTGAGAATATTAGACGCGGTTAAAAAAAGTGTGCTTAATTTAAGCGTTATTTTTTGAAACTTTTAATATAAGTTTCTTAAAATCTCGTTTACATATCAGATCCAGCTAAAAAAAATAGATTTTATCATTCTGAAAGAAATCAAACTCAATCTTTGAGACAGTTAAATTTTCTTCCGTAAACAATTCAATGGCGTGACAAATATTTTATCTTGTAGTATAACTATGTTGCAATTTTTTTTTTCAGCATATTTGCAGAGTTTTCTCTCCTGTCAACGTATGTTGGTGTATGCTGTATATACACTGTGCTCATATCAGACTCCATCAAACAGGTAAAGATTACACTATAAATTAATTAATTAATTATCTTGTCAGAATCCGTTAATTATACACTAATCGAGAGCAATAAATCTGAGAATTTAAAACACGTTAAGAAACTATTAAAACTTAATAAAACACACACTTTGAGCTAACAATTTACTGAATATATGACAGAAGATATAAAATGGACTAAGATAAATGCAAACATTCCGACGCGGCGTCAAGTGTTTATTTTTTACGACAATCTTAAGTTGTGTCCTAGTAAATACTGTGGTAATCAATCATGCAATATTGACGACCTCAGTGGTGTAGTGACTTAGCACCCTAGGTTTCGAGGCATCGCCGCACCAAGGTCCCAGGTTCAATTCCCGGTCGGGTCAATGTAGAAATCATAATTTTCTATATTGTTCCGGGTCCGGGTGTTGTGGTACCACCGATGTTTCTGATTTGTGCATTCTACTTTTTTTGGGATCAGAACAAAGTATTTGATTGGTAACCAATATTGTATCTATAGAGGTATTATACTGTCCTGTTTCAGTTGGTCGACCGGTACTTCGGATCAGTAATAATACCAGTAGAATACTACTGTCTGATGTTACTGGTACCCCTCTGCATACTGTGTCAGATTAAATATCTAAAATGGCTGGCCATCTTCTCCCTGTTAGCCAACATCTTACTAGTGCTGACCTATGTTGTGTGCCTGTATTACATATTTGGAGACACATTGACGTTTTCTGATAAGAAGGTTGCGGGGAACCCAGCCCGATACCCAGCTTTTATTTCGTAAGTGATATTGTGGCAGTAAATAGTTTTTCATCAATACTTCCTTGTTACACAATATATTTTTAATAATGTAATAATGCCACCAGTTCGAAAACTTTTTTTTTATTTTACTCTAAAATTCTTGAAGAGTCTAACGACCTTTTTCACAATGTCTAAGTATGAGTATGTTCCCATTATCGTTACCACTACTTCATACCTACAGAATGACCTTCCGTTATTTAATTACTCGTTGGTTAGTGGTAATAATAAATAAAAACATATGCGCCAGACAACACACCAATTGTCTGGTTGGTTTGGTGGTAAGAAAATAGCTTTCTTGTGTTACGAAGTACTAGACAACGATTATAACGGGGGCGTCTCCCGTAAATACTTAAATACATATAACATCCGTGACTTAGGAACAAATGTTCGTTATTCAACAATGGTGAAACATGCTCTAAGAGACTAACGTGAAGTACCTTACTACTTACCTATTGGGTATTGTATTAGTATAGTTAATAACTACGATTGTTAATTTCTTTATACGTTTCTATTTTCAGAACTGTCATTTTCGCAATGGAAGGCATAGGCGTGGTGATGCCTGTTGAGAATGCGATGAAGAAACCAAAGCACTTTCTCGGCTGTCCCAGTGTGTTGGTGGTGGCCATGTCTGTCATCGTCTTCCTGTACACGACCCTTGGCCTCTTCGGGTATTTCAGATATGGAGACGTGCTGAGAGGATCCATAACTTTAAATCTACCAATCGATGACTGGTACGATTGATTTAAATTTTAAGAAATAAATTTAGAAGAAAATCTGAAAAAATAGTATTAAACAAACATTTTCCAACAGACTTGCAATGTCCAACCTTTGTATGAAAACAATAAAACGTTGCAGACGAAGTACAAAAAGCATGCTAAATTCTAATACATAACGTGAAAAACTAAATTAGTTCTACGCGATTCTTTTGTTATCAAATAGAGTAAATAGGTAGTAGAGTTTGTATGCAGTGGTCTGCAAATTCATCACACACGATTTCAAATAGTATTCTAAATCCAGTATTTTAACACGTTCCGGGACAGTGCCCGCCTACAGGCGTGAAAACAATAAAACATCTATTGTGTCTGGAGTAGTGTCTCGGAACGTGTTAATAAGTGCCTACAAAAACCTACCAAGCCTTACATGCAAATCTCTTTTTAGTAGATACTACTCTATTGTCGTCAATAAAATTTACAATTTCCTCCTTTGAATAAGTTGATATCGCCCCTTAGTACTTGAAAAAATCGTCTTAAAAATTTAAATATCAGCTCAACTGAATGCGGAACATTCTTTCCACAGGCCAGCAGTATGTGCGAAAATCTTCATAGCGCTGTCAATTTTCCTGACGTATCCACTGCAGTTCTATGTGGTTATCGACATATTCACCAAGTACACTGAACCGCACATAAAGGACAATTACAAAGCAATCACGCAAGTCGCAGCCAGAACCATCGGTGTATGTTGTTGTGGTAAGTGATCTCAAAACTGCTAAACAATGTGAGAGAGACGTAGTAATCTGCATACGAACTGAGTCAAATTTTGGAAACCTCTCTGAAAATAATTTCTAATTTGTCGATAGTATTACAAATGTACTAGAGGTACAGCTGCATCCCCGTCCTATAATTATGACAGTTTATTTATTTGTTTAAGCTTTAATGCACAAAAAAATGTACAAAAGGTGGACTTATCGCCATTTGGCATTCTCTACCATTTCATCATTATTACGTATTATTTTGTTATGTTGCATGAGTACTACATTTATTTATATTATACAAAATCATGATGCATTCCAACGTTCTAATCACAAACGTACTCATTCGTATCAAATCCAAATAACGTATTGATAAAATTTTCAACTTTGCAGTTGCCATCGGAATCGCTCTCCCCCTTCTCGAGCAAATCATCAACATCGTTGGTGCTTTCTTCTACTCGACCTTGGGGCTGATCATCCCGGCCGTCATTGAGTCCGTCTTCCGATGGCAAAACCTGGGGAAATACAACTGGGTGCTTTGGAAAAACATCATCATCATCCTGTTTGGACTGGCTAGTCTAATCTCTGGATGCACAGTCACCATTTTGGACATAATAGAAATTCTTAATCGTAAAACGGAATAATTATTAGTCTGTTACATATTTCAATGGAACTAAAGATTAGATCAATTCTAGTGAATTCTTTTAGACACATTTATTTATTTGCATGAGGCCACCGCTAGACAAACAATGTGGTATTATTTTATGTAAGACCGATTCAGCTTTAATATTGTGTAGTAAGTATTCGTATTTAAACACACTAAAGTAATAAATAAATAAGTTTCACGCTGTGACTAATGTTGTAATATTGTGTGTTCGTATAAAAGCCATGTGAGTGAATATTTTATTATTTCTATTCGTACTGTTAACGTTTTATGTATACTTTATTAGATAAAATGTAAGTGAGTTGCAAGTTAACAAAATTAAACTAGCATTCAGGCTGAACTACATTCGAGTATAATCATATTATTATCTAAACTTGAAAGTTATACATGAGAGCATTTGATAAAGGGATTAAATCATAAAACAATATTAATGTTTACGACAATTCTCAAGAGGGAAGATCATTGTCGGTTTAGCTGGCTCTATTGTCATGGTGCACATTTCAAAAGCGTATAGCAATTATGAAAGGTCGATTGATCTGTTCTTAAAATAGTACGTAGTGTATTTATTTACATTGTTCAAGTAGTGGTAAGTGATGTGAAGATGAGTGTTGATCAGAAACCTAAAGATGAAGATTATAATCCATTTGAACATCGGGAAGTTGAAAAACCCAACTCGTAAGTAAATACAATAATTAATAAACGACAAAGTGATATTTTTGAATGAAAGCCTTAACCTATCATAGTTACCAATATTATTTATTTGTTTTGTTCATACTGCTGTGAACTTTCTTAAATGAATGAAAATTAAATTTTCGAGTAATTCATTTAAGTAAAACATTAAGAGTTAAAATAAAGTATGTAAAGCAGTATTAGTTTAATAAACAGATGCATTATAACCATGTCTGGTATTATTTCAATATCTTTACACTAATATAAACGTGACATTGAAACAATTTCGGTAACATAAAATACAATCACCTATTTAACTGCAATGCCTTTGAAATTAACACTCTAAAATAGCATGCGGGTAATTTACATACAGACGTCATTGGAGGTTTTTTGATCGTTTTAGAGACATCAGGTCTCTGGCGAATCTAATCAAGTCGTCTCTGGGATCTGGTCTGCTGGCGGTACCTTTAGCCTTCGCAAATGCTGGCTGGGCGGTCGGGCTCGTCGGCACCGTTATCATTGCTTTCGTATGCAGTCACTGTGTGCACATGTTTGTAAGTATACTCGTATGGTCACTAGATATAGACAAATGTCAAACGCTTTAAAAAAACATTTGGGACCTACACAGCCCTGTGGCTTTGCCAGCCGACTTGACAGATAATATGGGATTGATGCCACCGGAATGTGTGGAACTACCATAAAAAAAACTGTTTGGAAATGACAATTCCGAACGCTGACACGACATAACATCGAAATTTCGTTGCGTGAGCGTTTGATTCTTGTCTAGGGCACAAAATATCGAGTTAGTTCTACATACTATTCAAACTCTACTAATTATGAATAAATGGAAGTAATTACCATCAAGGTGTGGCTAGTTGGTAACACAATTGTATCCGTAGGTAGTTTTTTTAGATAGAAACTGGAAATAATAACTCAAACGGCTAGTCGACCGTAAAACTGGAATTTTCCATTTCGCTAATATTACCATATTGGAGCCAGGTGTCTAGCATACCTAATGTAATCGCAGTGATGGTGATTACTTAACACTTAACGCCTAATCCTTAGAAATTACGCAGCAGTAAGCACTTATCAAACTTATTAGAACGTACAGTATATTTCTAACAGTAAAAGGATGTAACTGGAATGTTTTTTTTATAACTACGAGCAGTATACAGTCACGAGATTGAAAGGTATACAGATGCCTCATATTTAGAATCGGGAACAATATTTTCTGTCACCCTTTAGATGTGTCACCAATCTGCAATACCTTAAATAAAATATTTATCTACAAGAAAATATTAGTCATTATGTTTATCAAAAGTGTCCATAAAAAAAGTGCACGCAGTCCACAGGATAAATCATCAAATTATCGGTATCTTAAATTATAGTTTGATCACTTATTTTCTGTGACCTGAATATTGTCCCTTAATTGAACACCCCATTTATTATAAAAAATATGTTAGTTTAGGTTAGAACTGTGACCACTTCCATCGTTTTTTTAAGTTCCTTATTTGGGGGAGAATGTTTATGGGAATTTGTCAAATTTTCTTAGCATTTCCAGGATAGCTTTCACTACCACGTTTAATTAATGTCTCCAACAAGCAATTGACGTCAGGTCTTTTATATTGCATAGTTAACTCTGCTAGAGCATATAACAATTTCTCAAAAATTCATGTTTGCAGAACTATAGGCATAATCGAGGGTGATATATGGGGGTTCCCCTTCTTTTTTAAGGCTTAGGCGTGTGTGTGTTAACTTTTAAAGAAAAGTTAACACACACATGATGCTCGTTATGACTATGCCTCCATAATAATATTCTCAGGTAGCAACATCGCGAGGATGTTGCAAGCAAGAGAGAAAACCACTGCTAGGCTACGCGGAGACGTGCCAAGCTGCTTTCGCGAATGGACCTAAGCCTATCAGAAAGCTAGCCAAAGCTGCCAGGTAATATTTGCTATTTTGAACCGTTTTGAGGTTTTGAAGGCTTTGAATGGTAAAATAAAACAACTATGGACTAAACCCTAACAACGTAAAAGCACGAATCTTCAAGGTTTCATCTGGAAGTTTTCAATATATCTTTAATGTAAAGTTATAAATAAATATAATATAAATAAATATGCGCCAGACAACACACCAATTTTCTGGTTTCGTGGTAAGGAATTTTCTTCCTTGCGAAGTACCAGATTAACGATAATGACGGGGGCGTCTCCCATAAATACGAAAATACATATTACATCCATGAAAAAGGTACAAATGTTCGTGCTCATCACAAAAACATTTGCCCCCTGCGGGATTCGAACCCGCTATGGCCAGCGTAATAGTCAGGAGCGATAATCAATACACCAAACGCGTCATCGATATGCAGCAGTTATGCAGCATATTTCGAAAAACAAGAGGCAAAATCAGCGTGACCAATATATCAAAATTGTACAGCCAATTTACGAGTATAAGCGTAATCAAGCACGTGTTTTTTAAATTTTCCACAGTGTATTTGCGGAATTCTCGTTATTCTTCACGTACATCGGCGTGTGCTGTATCTTCACGGTGCTTATAGCGGACTCGATTAAGCAGGTACAATCGCCAGCACATTGGACTAAACTTACTTTTTTTTTAAAATACCCATGTAACAAATTACTCAGTTATTCTGACGTGTTGTTGCCGGTTCATTTAATTCTGGTGACATAGCAAGGAGTTGCAGATTTTAAACCTACAACTTTTACTATGTGGCCATAATTCGAATGTTAATTATTTTTCCAGGCTAGTTGTTTGTATTGATGGTTTTCTATGTCACCCTGTATAGACATGCAAACACTATCAAGTACCGTTTTGCCACATTTTACACGTTGGCTACTTTTGTAATGTAATATAATATTTCTGTGTATGTTTATTCTTCATGGTTACTTAGATATGAAAATGATCAGTTACTTATTATTATCATTCATTTCTAGAAGGTACAAATAACATTATAAGTACAACTTCTCTAAACATATTTAGACTCCAAGTTACTTACTTTCTAAAGCACAAATTACTAATTATTTGAAAGTTAACAGAATAGTAGCACTGAAAGCGCAATTTTCACATTCATGCTTATCATATATCACGCTACACATAAATCAAAAAGCCCAAGCTTAGTGTTATCAGCTATCAGAGGCTATTCAGTAATTACAAAACATTGATTACATTTACAAGTTGTAAATCAAGGTTTTATTCATGTGTAATCGTTGTTAACAATTACATGGATTTAGCACTTTGCGTGTACCGCATTTGACGTCACGAAATTATATTTGCTTTCTAGATTATCTACGTATACAAAACCATAAAACAATGCAGACATTAGCCGATTTTTTTTAAAGTAAAAAGGATTAACAGATAAGATAACTCCATTTTAAGGCTAGCATCATAAAAAACATTTTGATTTCAGTAAACAATTTTCATTGCAAATAGCGCTGGAAAAAAGTCAGGATAGGAAAACAAATCTTCAGTTGCATATGGTTTCATTTTCCTTTCTTCTTAAAATCCCCACGGATCGATAGGACGCCGATCCGATCCGTAAACAAAAGAATGTTGATGGAATGTAAAATGCCAAATTGTATTATTATCATTTATCATGTGTATTGCTTATTTATGAGTTTCCGATATTTTCAGATTTTCGACACATATTTCCCCGTGTTCATCCTGTCAGTGGAATACTACTGTTTGATCGTGCTTGTGCCTCTTTGCCTCATGTGTCAGATCAGGCACCTGAAATACCTAGCGCCTTTTTCTTTGCTTGCCAACATTCTGCTAGTCACCACATTTGCAATTTGCCTGTACTATATCTTCGAAGGCGAAATAAACTATCATGACAAGAGGGTTGTTGGTGACCCTGCGAGATTTCCTGCTTTTCTTTCGTAAGTATCTTATTAGGTAAAGACTATAAACCATTGTAATAATTACATTAAAAGCTTAGAAATATCTTAATACGATCGATGTATCGGTGACTGAAATCAGCAGCGATGTGATATTGTAACAAGTCGATAAGTCTAGACTATGTGTACCTATATTTTATTATATAGGTATATTCTCCCATTCTCTCAAATATAGGAGCATGTCCTAAGAATCAGAAACTTTATCACTCTATTACTTTTTTTAGTTAGACTCACTTAATACCTACAAAATTACCAACTTTTATACATTACTAATTTGACTCCAACTTCATGATTTTTCTTTCTCTGATTGCAGAACAGTAATCTTTGCAATGGAAGGCATCGGTGTCGTGATGCCAGTGGAAAATGCTATGAAAAAGCCTCAACACTTCCTTGGCTGTCCCAGCGTGTTGGTCATAGCAATGACGGCCATCATGCTTCTCTATGGATCTTTAGGTTTATTCGGGTATTTCAAGTACGGAGATGTGCTAAGAGGTTCAATCACTTTGAACTTGCCTGTTGATGAATGGTACGTACTGAAACTAAGGATTTATAGAGATAATATCTAAATATACGTGTTTAAAAGAGAATTCCGATTAGCTGACTGACATATCAACGTACAGTCCAAACCGCTGGGTCCAGAGACAGTTTTGAAGTTTTACAGTTTGAACATCGATGATCACTCATGCATCAAATTTTCGATAAATACGTCATGCCTGGGGGTGAAAAGAGGGGTATAGACTATATTGGAACCTCAAATATTAAAAACTTCCCCTTACGCAAACGCAACAGATAGGATTGAATGAAACTCTAGAATTAAAAATACATTGCAATGGCAAATTACATATGCAGGTATAATTCATAGGTAGGCATTTAGGTTAAAGGAAGATTACGCAGGCGAAGCCGTGTGCAACCACTAGTTTATTAAAAAGGTTGCCGTGGACGACATGATTGACATAGACAGGTAATTTTGTGAAGCAAAATCTCACTGAAAAACTTCCAAGCTAATTTTATTAGGAGTTGAGGATGACGCACTGATATTAATACCTTTAAACTGCTTGGCGTAATTTATGTTACCCATAATTATTTTGTAGGTATCTACGCAAGATGACGTGAGGAAATATCACACTCGTCAAGAGATTGCATTCGGATGTTTTCAGATGCGGTTCAAACTCGCGTCGTGGCTAATTTTAAACGCAATAAACAAATCTGATCTTGGCCAAGAATGCTGCTCTCAAAACTTTCAGTTGATAAAGAGTGACACATTTTCGTATTCGGTATCTTTTAGCCATGCCTTAAAGAAGATAATGTAACGTAGTATTAAGTGACACAAATCCCAAATGTTTATATAAATTGCACTCGTAAAAAGCAATTGTGTAGGACGAGGAATCGAACCCCGTGTCTTACGCTATCCGGGCGCATGCCTGTCGTCTCGTGCCTCGTCTGACACAGTTGCTTTTTACAAGTGCAGTTTATATCATTAGGTTTGTATAGTAACATAACATTATAAAAACAAAAATGTAATCCCAAATCTTCTTTTTCAGGCCAGCAATTTGCGCGAAATGTTTCATAGCGCTATCGATAACGTTCACGTATCCTCTACACTTCTTTGTTGTGATAGATATCATCACAAGGTACAGCAAACCGTATATTAAAGAGGAACATCGGAATATCGTACAAATAGCCTCCAGAACAGCGATAGTTATATTTTGTGGTAAGAATCAAACACTGCTTATTTATGCTTCATTCACGTGCTTAATCATCGAATATTGAGCTGAGCTGGATTACCTATCGGATAGTAAAGAGCGTCAGATATAGATGTAACTGCTGCAACAGTAATATCTCACGTTTTTAAATAGAGTTCGTTTCCTATCTGCTTTACGGGTACATTATTTTCTATCTGAAATCAGTTAAATAACTTACAGCTAGGTTTCTAAGAGATCTTTATCGACGAAATGGTCTTTGTTGTATAGATCAAGGCCTAAAGCCATCAAGTTTGTTTTCAACAGCACTCGTGAAAAGTGATTGATTATGCGATCCATTGTAGATTCACCACCATCAGTTCATTTGATACTTCGTAGTATCAACGTGTGTCTAAAATTGTATTGTCTCCGACGGAATTGAAGCCGTGACCTCATTGTCAAATCGTTTACTAACTACTGAGCCAAGGACGCAGACCAATGAACCGAACCGAAATATACGTCTAGCGAAAATAAATTTACTATCTCTTTCGTCATAACTTATAACAAACAGATTATTTATAACTATTTAATCTCCTAACATATTTTGAAACTTTTAGATGAATAAAGAAACAGTCGCTGTAGTAACGTATCTGATAAAAATATATATCACTAAGATTTTTTTCGTTTCTATCCAATCATGAATTACTAACGTTAAAACGTATTAATCGCTTAGTAATTCTAGGATTAATACTAATCAGTTATTAGGTAATAAACTAATACATACTCGTAGTCGTATGGTCGATGGAAGACAGCATAGAATTATCCTGAAAAAGCTTGGAACTTAGGGTTAGCTCTGTTTTCGGACTTTTCAAGAAGAGTCATGAAGGTATTGTCTAATATAGTTATTACTAAAACTCTATTCCAGGTGGAATAGGCATAGCCTTGCCGATGCTCGAACAAATCATCAATCTGGTGGGTGCACTCTTTTACTCCATCCTCGGCCTCATCATCCCTGGAGTGATTGAAACTGTCTTCCGTTGGGAAGACCTGGGACGGTTCAACTGGATCCTGTGGAAGAACGTCCTTATAGTTCTATTCGGCCTGCTGGCTCTTGTGTCAGGCTGTGCTGTCACAATTTTAGACATAATTGAGAAGTTGAATAGCAAAACAGTATGATGTGCATGTGTATAGAAACGGTTGATACTTTTTACATTAATTAAAAAATAAAGACTGCCGACTGTTGTATGCCAATATTCTTTTAACAGACAGAATTGTGATTCATAAAGATCGAAGTAAAGGGAGATAGATGTCTCGGAGATCTTAAGAGTCTTTATGTAAAAAGTCTGTATTAATTTATTTATTTTATTCTTTCCCTTATTGCATTAAGCCCGCCATTTGTAATTTATTTTGTCAGTCAAAATAAATTACAAATGGCGGGCTTAGTGCTTGAAGCATTCTCTACCAGTCAACCATTGGGTGAAGCAGAAATGATTGAGGCGACGTAATAGAACACAGAAAAAATATAGCATGCTTTACATAATTTATATGTATAATTATTTGCTTATAATATAATAATGTGTATTGTCAACTGCCAAAATAATATAAGTATAACTTACGTAATAAACGAACCTAATTCTTCATCAGATATCTTAGCACGTGCGTTCATTCATTGACTCCGAATCTGATTCAATCGCGTACTGTAGCTGCGTCTGCGCAGGCCAAGTGCGCAGTAACAAAATACTGCTGGCAAAATTTGAATAAGGAAAATTGTGATTTCATTATTACATCAATTAGGGCAGCATGCACATTGGAAAGTGTTCGTAAAGGAGATTTTTAATCTTATTTTTGAGTAACTTTTAAAAACCTTTATAAATATTTTTAAGTCTAATTTGAATTTCGGGCGGTACACACGTAGTAAATATTTATCTTGAAGAAAAGAAAACAAGCGTTTGGCAAAAACAGTTACATAAAAAATACGTAGGTTGCTGTTCTTAATAAATACACTCATTAACTCTGGCCGGCATTCCTGGAGCCAATAATAATGTATTCCCATCCGTCAATACCTAGTGGATATTTGTTACTCCTTCACGCGAAAACTACTAAATGGATTTTGATGAAACTTTACAACTATTAAAAAAAACTCTTAGGATATAACTCATAATGATATTTGAGGTTAATATTTACGCTAGTGAAGCCGCAGGGAGCTACTAGTTGTGTCAATAAATAAATAAAATGTTGTAAAGTTAATTATTAATAATAATAATAATAAACACGCAGGGCAGCTTGTGGCGAGCTGTTGGGCAGTAGCGACCCCACGTACCTGATTGCTCCTGGGAGAATCCCTGGTCCTCATCTCTGTCTTGCCTTCACTGGCCGGGCAGAGTGAACACTGACGAGGGACAGGATCTCCCACCTCTTGCTTGCCTTCATTGGCTGGCCTGAGTGGAGACTCGCTAGAGCAGAGATGCTCGGGGGAAGGAAGTGTGCCAGTAAGGTGCTTGTAGGGATCTTGAACGATTACCGGAATTGTCCTGAGAGCCGTGGTACACCTCTCCACTCCCCTAGCACTTCAACTGGTGTTGCCCCCTTGTTGTCTACGTCACTTAGTGCTAGCAACCTATTTGGGGGGCCCATCGACTGAGTGTGCAAGTCACCCCCTGCCATTTCATCCGTGTGAGAAACATACGACAGGCAGGGGCCATAGTTTTTTAATAGTACCAGTTACCCGGTCCACCTAGCACCTACACCCATAACCCAGGTTTTTTTTGTATCCATATCCTGTAATAGTCCTACACGAACCGAGGGTTGTCCTTGGGTGCACTTGCATAGTGCATACAGGGATAATCGTCGCCTCGTGTCACACTGCATTTAGATTAATGTTGTCTTACGGGCCTCTGCGTGTTGGCTTCGGCCCCATGTACGCCTTCCAAAGGTCCGGGACCCCATGGTCCCGAGAATGGAAATGACACAACATAATAATAATAATAATCATTTATTTATTTTCTCAACACATACAAAGAAAATTGAATGGACATGGGGCTTAATACTAAATACAAAAGGCCAGTGTATGTGTGAGACTGGTGCCTATGCTAGGTAAAATACCTGTGTTACAGGTCACCAGCCTCCCACTACTTCGAACAGCCGTAGGTTATTCAAAAGTATATAAATGGTAAAAGTCAAAATTATACAAAATAACGGTAAGTATGTGTAGTTAAAGTAACAAGACATTATAGTAGATGATGATGAGAATGATCTAGTAGTAGTATAGTAGTTAATGATAGACAATTAGATAGTGCGGTAGTAGTAGTAATAGAATGTAAGTGTGTGTGTGCGCGTGTATATGTGTGTGTGTATGTGTATATATGTGTGTGTGTGTGTGTGTGTGTGTGTGTGTGTGTGTGTGTGGGTGTGTGTGTGTGTGTGCGTGCGTGTGTGTGAGAGAGTGTGTGTGGATGTGTGTGTGTGAGTGTGAGCTTGCTTGCGTTGTTTATGTTATGATAGCAATAAAGTTTTTAGTTCTCTCATAGTCCTGGCCTCAGAGCCACAGAACAATTTTTTTCTTACAGTTATATCTGGGTAAAGAGTATATGTTGAGTTTAGGGTTGAGCTTAGAGTAAAGGTAGTCACTGGTGGCGCCGAAATTGAAACCACCACGTGGAGCGGCTGGTTCATTGAAAGATATGAAAAAAAAAATGGACTGTATGTTTTTATTTGCGGAAGGCTCTAAAACTTGCAAAAAAAATAAGTGGAAATTCAATGGGTAATAGGGTGAATTGGAGCGCACTTACTATTTTTGTAGGCCGAGCGTCTTGATCTGCTTTGTGCACTTTCACCTTTACAAGCACGATTGTCCCATTATCCTTTAATAGGACAGCACTATGACATTTGTTCTGGATTTTGGTTGGTTCTCGCGGCCACGCGGTCACACGCGACGACGGTCCGGGGCGCGTGCTTTCCTCGTCGTGTCAGTTGTTCAACAGTCCAACGGCGGCAATCCGAAGTTCATCGTTTTTGAACGAATGTCCGAATGATTGACACGATGACTTCGTGAGATGCGGCTATATGACGATGTGCGCATAGGAAAAGGACGGGAGACAGGCAGGATCGAAATATTTTGCAAGTACCACAGTAATCAGTTCACAAACATTAATTACGAAATCCACCATCCCCCCGGCCTTGAAGTAACCCTTCAAAACAAGAGAAAAGATCGCTCCATAAATAGACTACAGAGCGAGACAATCAAATTAATAATAAATAAAAAAAATAGAAATATTAAAAAACTAAGTTGCGTCAACTTGGAACGCAAGCTACGAAAACTAAAGTTTGATTACTGAGTTGGGAGCGGGCATAGCCGTATGACTGGACGCTTATACGTGCCAGTTTTTGTTTTTACTTCCGCAACGCGAGTTATTCCATCTTTACCCGGGAATAGGTTTGTGATTATTCCTAATGGCCACTGTAAAGGTGGAGCGTTATTAACATTTAAAAGGACCACGTTGCCAACTCTGATTGGATTTGAAGGCGTATTCCATTTTTCACGCAATTGCAAATTATGTAAATACTCCGATTTAAACCGCTTCCAATACGATTGAACAAGCGAATCCATTAATGAAAAGCGAGACAATAAACTGTTTCGTTCTTCAGATAAGTCAGCCGCGGGTAGATACTCGAGCGGTGCAGTAGATAAAAAATGTGAAGGTGTCAGCGCGAGTGGCTCTGATGGGTCAGAGCTTAAAGTATAAAGTGGTCGGCTGTTCAAAACTGCCTCAATTTGCGCAAGAACAGTCGACATCTCCTCGAAAGTAAGAATTTGATTTCCTATCACGCGAAATAATAGGGATTTAGCACTTTTAATATTGCTTTCCCAAATCCCTCCAAAATGGCTAGCAGTGGGGACATTAGTCTTCCAAACAATACGGTGTTTTGCGAGTTCATTATGAAACGTTAAATTATAATCATCACCTTTAAGAAATTCGTGAAGCTCATTAAAATAAGATCTAGAAGCAATAAAATTTGTGCCATTGTCGCTATAAAGAAACGAACAAGGGCCGCGTCGTGATATGAAGCGCTTAAATGCGTCTATAAAAGAAGCGGAGGTTAAATTAGAAACAAGTTCCAAATGAACTGCTCTAGTTACTAAGCAGATAAATAAACATAAGTAGGCTTTCACACTACGAACGCCACGCTTGCGATAAGGAGTGATGTACAGCGGTCCTGCGTAGTCGACACCTGTGTGTAAGAAGGCCTTACTTTGTTCTAACCTACACTTAGGCAAATCAGCCATTGGCGGGAATGTAGACTTCGGGTTCATCCGGAAACAGGTATTACATTTATGTATGCGCTGTCTTACGACGCGCCTGGCGGATATAATCCAAAATTTTGATCTTAATATGGAAATCAAAAGTTGTGGACCAGCGTGACAATTATTCCGGTGATAAGAGTCTATTAAAAGATCTATAATGTGTCCTTTTTTAGGCAATAAAATTGGGTGTTTAGATGAATAATCCAAAGAAGAGTTTGCGAGGCGTCCTCCGACGCGAAGTATTCCGTCCTTAATGAACGGGAATAGCTTTAATAATTTGGTGGAACATAATTGGCCACAAGAAATTCTTTTAATATCCTCAGAAAAACTTACAGACTGCACGACACGAATTATTTCTAATTCGGCAGCATTTAAATCGTCTGCGGTAACCACACTATTTAGCGGCAATTTCTTTATGAACCTCAGCACGTATACAGTGCTGCAAAGAAGTTTTTTCCAAGTGGAACATCGTGAAGCGAGTATTAGAAGTGGATGTTCGATAGGATGAGCGGGTTTAGTAACATGAGAAATAGTTTTTTCCTCGGGCAATAGCGATTTATTTGGTTCGAATTTTTGCGGAAGCCAATTAAGTAACGGCAACGAAAACCAATGCGGCCCTCTAAACCAGATTTCATTTTGAATTAACTGCGCAGGTGTCAGTCCGCGAGACACACAGTCTGCGGGGTTTTGTACACCGGGTACATGAAATAAATTTTCAGGTGAGATATTTTCCTGAATTTGCGAAATGCGGTTGGCAACATAAGAATTAAACCTATGTGGTGAAGCGACTGACCAACATAGGGCAACTTGTGAATCGGAGAAAGCGAAAATATTATTTATTTTATGTCTTTTAGACAAAGTGTCATGGACTTCCTTTAGAAGCCGAGAAAGTAATAGAATCCCGTTTAGTTCTAAGCGAGAGAGAGTGATTTTTGGTTTAGCAGAAGCCACACGAGATTTGGAGCAGAGAAGCGAAACAATTGGCGTCTGGTTGCCGTTCTCAACGTGTAAGTAAATAACACAGCCGTAAGCGGACTCGCTCGCATCTGAAAAGCCTACTAAGGAAACTTTTGAATCGGGATCTATACCTACATGACGCGGGAATGAGATGCGGGAAATTAGCGGTAGCTCAGATAAATATTGTTGCCATAAATTAACAATGCGGGATGGGGGCACGTCGTCCCAATCAAGACTGAGAAGCCAAAGCTCCTTTATTATTAATTTAGCGTAGAGAATAACGGGCCCGACTAGTCCTAAGACATCGTACAGGCGTGCGGTGGCGGATAAAATAGCGCGTTTAGTACAAGTTAGCGAGGAGTTAGAAATTTCGAAAACAAATGTGTCTTGTGCTGGTAAATAACGTAAACCTAAAATCTTAAATGTACTTCCGTCATCAAAGGAAATAAATTCAGATTGCCGGTGCGACTCAGGTATGTGTTCGAGCAATTCAAGTGAGTTAGAAGTCCACTTGACTAAATCGAAACCACCAGACTTGAAAAGATTAATCAGATCGTGTGCTATCTTGACTGCTTCCTGCGGGGAAGAAGCAGAAGAAGCCAGATCGTCCATATAAATATCGCTTTCAAGGACGGCTGCAGCTTCGGGCCAGTTATGTCGCTCGTCATTGGCAAGTTGACGCAAGGTTCGGAGTGCCAAAAACGGCGACGATCTGAGTCCGAACGTAACTCGATTAAACTCGAACACTTCCAGCGGGTCATTGTTAGAAAAACGGTATAAAACACGTTGATATTTGCGGTGTGGTGAGTTAGTATGGATACACAAGTACATTTGCTTTACGTCTGCAAAAAATGCAATGCGAAAGAGGCGTACATTCAAAAGAATGTGAAAAATCTCAGCCTGTAGGTTACAACCGGTGTGTAAAATATCATTTAGTGACAGGCCAGTGTCAGTTTTGGCACTGCCATCCAGAACAGGGCGAACCTTAGTCGTTGACTTGTCGTCGCGCACTACAGGGTGATGCGGTAAATAAAAACCTGGAGCGTCACATGACTCAGGTGCGGTGCGGGAAATAATACCCTTATTTAGGTAGTCAAGAAAAATATCATCATATTTTAATTTAAGATTAGGATCCTTAGCAAACTTCTTTTCCAGAAGTAAAAAGCGTTTTTTAGCAGTGGAATAAGAATTGCCTAAATTTTGAGGGTCATCCCTAAAGGGAAGATCAACAGAGTAGCTGCCATCAGCATTACGAACAGTGGTAGCAGTATAAATATCTTCGCACTGTTGATCGTCAGGGCTTAAGAACTTGCGAGAGGGCAATTCCTCGACGGCCCAAAATTTTTCGACAATCTGATGTAGCGGGTCAGATGTAAAAGCACAAAGTGTGCGAGAAGCGGGTTGTGGAGAAACAATGGGTGCGTCACCCATAATTAAGTAACCTAAAGTCGTTTCAAAGGCGGAGGGCATCTTATCATTTGAATTTTTAATTTTGTTGAAAAGTAAAATTTCACAATAAAGTTTAACTCCTAAAAGTACGTCGATAGGTCCAGGTTGTGAAAACTCATCATCAGCAAGTGGAAGGTCATTAATAAAATCTATAGCCGATGCATCGACGTGCGAGTCGGGCAGCTGAGACGTAATCTGAGTTACAATCAAGGGCTTTATAGAATATTCGCACTTATTATCAAAGCGAGAAGTAAACTTGAGCGCGGTGATACCTACAATTTTTTGCGTAGCTCCTCCTATACCTTGAACTTCTGTATAGCGGTTTTGTTTACTAATAGGAAGCGATAAGCGCTTGCAACAATCAGCGGATATATAATCACTCTGAGAGCCAGGATCCACTAGACATCTCAAGAAATGAGTTTGATTATTACAATCAGTAACTTTAATTTTAGCGGTACCTAATAAAGTCGTCGTTTGAGAACAAGAAACGCGATCGTACGAAACTGTACAGACAGAGGCGTTATTATTTTCAAGAGAGTGCGGTGAGTCATTAGCGTAGCGGGTATGAGTAGATAACGCGATATGACCGCTCGGCACAGTGCGAGTAGGTTCACATTCACGGGCGATAGCGGTTGAAGTAGCGGGTTCGGACACCGTTGCTCCAACATTACATGAATTAGATTTAGCGGGAGAATTAAAGTGCAATAAGGAGTGGTGTCGCATAGAACAATAAGAACAATTATGTTTTGAAGTACATGCAAAAGTTTTATGTCGGATACTTAAACAATTGTTGCAAAAATTGTGCGTTTTAATAAAGTTATATCTATCATGCGGGGTTAATTTCATAAAAGAAGGACACGAATAGACGTGTTCGTGTTGTTTGTTTTGACACAATGCACATTTATCACTAGCGCTGGTACTGGCGCCCGACCCTAACTCCGTATTTACAAAGGTTTTAGTTGACGGCGTAGGGTTGTGCTTAGCGGGTGATTTATTGTTTTGCGGTTGAGAAATATGAGTTTTATTATTAGTGACAGACCGGGATAAAACTTTACGTTGTTCCTTTACGAATTCGATTAAATTATGATAAGTAGGAATATTATCTTTTCGATATGTGATTTCAAACAATTTAATCGTGTCTGTGTCTAACTTCTGCAAGGCGAGATGCAAGAAAATATAATCATTTAAGTCACTAAGCTTTAATTGCTTGAGTGCTTCAACAGATGAGTCAAAATTATTAATAAATGAATCTAATCCATTTGAGTTTGTGTTTGTCAAAGGTTTAAAATGCAACAATTGATTAAGGTATGCCGATGCGAGAGAGCGAGGATCATCGTACTTGCGCACGAGTGCGTCCCATATAATTTTATAATTTTCAGCGGTGGGAGGCAGCCCTGCGCAAACGCACGACGCCTGCCCGGTGAGCTTACCCACCAAGTAGAATACTTTTTCGCTATCAGTAAGCGACGAATTTTCATGTATCATGCTTTTAAATTGTTGATAAAACAATGGCCAGTTTTTGCTGTCCCCATTAAAGGACAGTAAATCAATGGGCGGAAGACGAGGCTTAGAAGTTGTAGAAGTTTGCGTTGGCGAGTTATGAGCAATATTAGACTTTTCAATGTCGACTAAAACTTGTTTTATATAGCAATACATGTCCTCAAAGGAAGTCCACGAATCATAATCGACACTAACGTCCGGATTGATTTGCAAATTTAGTAAGTTATATGAATCTAAAAGTTCTTGATATTCATTACGGAGACTGTCGATGTTACATGCAGAGGCACAAAAAGCCTTTTGATGTTGTTGGTTTTGCTCAGCCTTTTGTGCAAGGGAAAAAATGATTTCTAAGCGTTTAAATATGACATCGCGTTTAATACCATATAAGGTAAGCTGATTTTTATCAGTATTTAAAGTTTCTTCTACAAATTGCCCTGCACTTTCTCTTCTCTTAGCTGCTTTACCCATTGTGAATAGCGGTTGACCAAATAAGTTGATCTAAAAATAGCTAAATAGCGTGTATAGTTATAGGAATAGTAGATAATTGCGGTGCGTAATATAATGAATGCGGTAAAAGAATATTAAAGTTTGCGGGTGCGAATAAAAAAAGATTAGCGAGTGGCGAAGAACTGAAACGACCGGACCTACGCGCGGCTGAAGTAGGGAGCGGACGGAATCGAACGACAAACAAATGGAATGCGAATAGAACACGCATTCAATATGGCGTCCTTAGTATATATATTTTTTATTACGTTATGAAATGAATTTAGGAATAATCACGATGTATGTACTACGCAGATGCGGTGCGGAAGTAAAAGAAGAAAAACTAAATAGTTATCGGGGCGGTTAAATATGAATAGAAATCGACTAACTATTTAATCTACGCCATACAGTGACCGTATGATTATGTACCTAAAATGCGAAATTAGTGAAATATAACGTGCTTAAGCGTGATAATTGTAAGTAATTAAAGAAATGACCGAAGAATTTAAGAATTATCCGGCTCGAAGGACCAAAAAAAAAAGGGGTGGTGGCGCCGAAATTGAAACCACCACGTGGAGCGGCTGGTTCATTGAAAGTTAAGAAAAAAAAAATGGACTGTATGTTTTTATTTGCGGAAGGCTCTAAAACTTGCAAAAAAAATAAGTGGAAATTCAATGGGTAATAGGGTGAATTGGAGCGCACTTACTATTTTTGTAGGCCGAGCGTCTTGATCTGCTTTGTGCACTTTCACCTTTACAAGCACGATTGTCCCATTATCCTTTAATAGGACAGCACTATGACATTTGTTCTGGATTTTGGTTGGTTCTCGCGGCCACGCGGTCACACGCGACGACGGTCCGGGGCGCGTGCTTTCCTCGTCGTGTCAGTTGTTCAACAGTCCAACGGCGGCAATCCGAAGTTCATCGTTTTTGAACGAATGTCCGAATGATTGACACGATGACTTCGTGAGATGCGGCTATATGACGATGTGCGCATAGGAAAAGGACGGGAGACAGGCAGGATCGAAATATTTTGCAAGTACCACAGTAATCAGTTCACAAACATTAATTACGAAATCCACCAGTCACCCAGAAAGCAATAGAACCGCCGTTCTATTGCTTTCTGGGTTAAAAGCCGTTCTGAATGGCGGTAAATTATTACGAGCCAGCACTTTCCTCCGTAGATTGAGCATTAGTTTGGGGTCATACTGGATTGAGAAGTGTTTGCGAAGCATAATAGATAGTATAAATAGCTGTCTAACAGTAAGCACCTTCCAGAAGTTATAGACGTCGGTAGTGGGATGTAATATAGGCAAGAATGCAGAAATTTTAAGGACAGCTCTTTGGGCTCTTTCAATTCTCAATAAGTGAGTTTTGGTGGCACCACCCCAGGAGGAGATGCAGTATGCCAAGAGAGACTGACATAGGGACTGGTATACCATTTTTAAGGTCTTATGATCAGTGAGATGACGCAAAGTTTTGAAGATGTAAATCAGTTTCCTTACTCTTGTGGATACGAGATCGAGATGGTTGCTGAAATTTAAATGTCGGTCAAGAGACACGCCTAAGTACTTGACTGCGGTAGAGTGGAGAAGTTCAGGACACAGACAATGCGAGTAACTTCGGCAGTTACTAACGTGAGATTTGAGTCTGAGACCAGTTGGCTGCCCACGTATGTTGATAGAAAATGTTAGATATGAGGTCTTAGAAACATTCAGGGCCAGTGAGTTGGAAGATAGCCAGGCAGACACCCTATTAAGTCCCTCCTGGGCACAGTGGTAGGCTTCCGCCCAAACACCAGCACGAAACAGCAAGGCAGTGTCATCGGCAAAAGCAATAAGTTTACCATTTTGCAATTTAATGTTGCACAGTTGATCAACGTATATCAGGAACAGCGTTGGTCCAAGGACGCTACCCTGCGGAACCCCAAACGTGACCGGGAGCTCACCGCTTGTCCAGTTATCAATTTTGACGGCCTGTGTTCGATTTGACAGGTAACTGGTGAAGAGCTGGTGGGCTACGCCACGAATGCCGATTCTCGATAATCGTACCAGCAACCTTGGGATAGAGACTGTGTCAAACGCTTTGGCCAGGTCCAGGAAGACACCAACAACTCTATCCCCAGCGTACAAACCCCTGGTCACATAATCAGTCAGTTCATGGACTGCGTCATCAGTTGATTTCCCTGACCGAAAGCCATATTGCGATGGAGACAATAAGTTGTTACCGTCAAGAAAGCCAACCAGACGCCTGTTCATGACCCGCTCAAGTATCTTGGACATAATTGGGAGCAGCAAAATAGGTCTGTAGTTTTCAACCCTGGACCTGTCCCCACTCTTGTGGATAGGCGTAATGATTGACCTTTTGTAAATATCAGGGAAAACACCTGTTTTAAGTGATAGGTTGCATACAAAAGTAATGGCTGGGATTAGAATTTTCCGGTGTTGTTTTAATAGCCGTCCTGATATCTGATCATAACCCACAGCACAATCATCCCTGAGATTCACAATAAGGCACTCGATCTCTGCCTCATCAGTAGGCAACAGAACCAGAGAATTTACCGGTGACAGGGTGTCAACGACATAACAATCAATGCCAGAACAGCCGGTCACAGTAGAGGCAATTGTTTTGCCAATGTTGACAAAATATTCATTAGCTCTGTTAACACTATCCTGTGGATCACCCCCGGCCACCAGGCTTATGGCAGAACTGTTAGCTTTGCGATAATGCGTGATGTTATTAATAGCCTTCCAGAGCCTATTGCTGCTTTTCAGGGATTTATGTACTAGTTCCTTATCATAATTCCGTTTAACTTTCTTCAGTAAAGCATTACAGTAGTTTCTGTATCTCTTGTATGTAGTAGCCATGACCATATCATCAGGATTATTATTGGCTATTTTATGCAGGTGGTCCCTGTTGCGCATACACCTTAATAGACCCGGGGTTATCCAAGGCTTGGTGATGCATTTTCGCCGAGACACTTTGGTTTCCGTCGTACAACTATTCACTAGTGCACAAAGTGCACGTCATTTACCTTGAGTCACGTGTCACCTCAAGCATGATGCATAAGGAAGGATGCTTCAAACAGAGGGGGCAACAGACCGTAACGAAATGCAGCAACCACGCAGCAAACGAGAAAATCTCGCTAATGACATAAAATGTAGACGACAAAATATAAATAAACAGATAAAAAAATCATCTAGAGCAGACAAGGTAGGTCAAACAGCGTGATGATGACTAATCAAGATAAACGGTACATTTCTAGCAGATATTTATGGAAACTTACTTTACGAGACTCTACCTACATATCGATATAATTAAGAGATCTTCGCCTGCTACCAAAGACCGGTTTTGGTACATAACAGATGTTTTTCCTTATAAGTTCCGCTCATACTTGTGTAAAGCCTGACGCGTTTATGATTTCGAAATCAGGCCGTAAGCCACGTTAATGTAAGGATTCACGTGCATTTATACAAACGCAGACATAATATTCAATCTATGAATTTTAAAACGAGGATCTTAGAAAGATACAAGCAATATTTTATTCTAAAATCTTTATTTTGAGATTCATAAGATTTTATTTTTATTTTATATAACCCAACAAGTCACCGATAAAGATAGTTAAGAAAAAAAATACTTAGTTTAAATTATTTAGGCAAGCTTTACCCAGGAAATAAGTTTGTCCTAAATTATATAGGAGTAATTTTCCGAGTATACTGGTTACATTGTTGCAGATAGTTCAACCTATATTGGTTGCACCATGATTCTAAATTATTGTAAATACCAAAGACCATCTACGAGTAAATGTCTAATTTTGCGAACCAACTATCTTAACCCTACCCTCATCTGCCAAGCTCAGTATCACGTGTAAATTTTCTCAAGCTATTTATAAAAACACCCACAGTGCTGTCTGTGCCAAATATTCATACTGTTTTGTATTCAGTTCAGACTGATAATTGAGAAGAGAGTTATCTGGTGCTTTCGCTAACAAAATAAATGTACACGGTTAACTTGATCCTACAAAAAAAACAATCGACCACATACTTTGAAGCACATCACAAAATCGTAGTTTTTTTTTCTTTTTGTTCTAAAATAAAAAGGTGTATTACACACTAGCCCATCATTTCTGGCACCTATCTGGCTTTCCCACTAGCAACCGATTCTCATTACGACAAACAGAAGAGAAACATAATAAATTGTTATGTACTACAGTTAAATTCTATAAATGTTTCTTGCTTCTTACAATAATAAAATTATTGTCTCTGCCCAACCTAGCATTCCTTGACGTCTTGGATTAGAAACAGAAATCACATATTGCAATTTTATTTACAAGGGAAATAGAAGCTGTGGTACTATGGTAGTATTGATATTTTTAAGGAAAACCCGTGCACAGGAACTTCCCTATCAACACTTTTTAAACAATGTGAGTACTTAAATATTATACTGTAAATAGGTAAATATTGCTTATAACCTTAACGTGAGTTGTATCTTTAGCCAAGAACGTCACATGGAAAAAATATACTAATCGTTTTTACGGACGAAAGAATAGGAGCCCTATTTTTGAATCACTCGCTTCAAGATGGCGAGTGATTTTCGTTCGAAGATGAATTAAAAGTCATAGAAAAAAACTCGTTTTCGAACGAAAATCACACGCCATATCCAAGCGAGTGATTCAAAAATAGGGGCCCTGGACCATAAATGTAGACGTGGGAGGTATTTTAATAATTCAATTTATTGGGTTTTTCTCTCAATCGGATCTCTCTTGTGAGTTAAATGCCTTGCTTCTACACGTTATCGTTTGAACTCAAGCGTATCCAAATTCGTGAAATCGCATGAAGTATTGTTTGTATTCGGAATAAGAGTTTTAAGTCCCAACACAGGGTACTGATTAGGTGGATTTTTGTATCCACTGGACTTGATCAAAATCGGGGAACAGATAAGTATGTATGTCCGTGATCTCCTTTAGTAAAACTTGCCTGAAACAACACCTTTTATTCCTATCACTACAATGTAGGTGGTAGGACCCATTTTTTTACAGAAAATGACAATGACAATGAAATTGTAACCTGACGACTGAGGAAAATTTGATAACATGATTGCATTTCTATACAAATAAACTAAATCGTCCTATGACCAAAGGTAAAGTTCAATAAAGGCGATGACTCACAAACTTTCTTTCCTGGGATTTCAGTCAAATCAAACCTGTTTTTAGTGTAGGTAGAGCATTTATATTTCTGCACGATCACATGGTCATCTTTCCTCAAATATCTTTAACCAGTTTGGCAACTAAAGCGGCATTGTAATATAAAATATGAATAACGAGTTATCATACCGTCTCTTGAAACATAGCAGTCATATTTCTCCTGTTAATAAGCAGTCTGGAATACGGTTGTTCATGCCAAAGGCGCATGTAAGAGAGGTATAATACTTAAGTGTTTATAAACCTCATCACATCATAGTAATACATAGGCGATCATTGACTGTAACGACGCGACGCGCGAAACATGTGCGGCCGAATACAAAATAAAAAATACAAAGTAAATAAAACGCGTCAGTGTGTGCTATAAAAAGGTTTTGGAGAAATTAACGAACTGTGATAATGTCGAACAGCTACAACATGAAGGAATTCAGTTCGACGTAAGTATTTAGTTTTTAATCAAAATGTTACTCTCTTATCAGATTGCGATGAGTCAATCCTCTCTTATTGCTTTCCGTAAAACTTAAAGGCAAAATGAAACTAAACCATTGAAATGTTTAAACAGTATTGTACATGCAATTCATAAAAACTAGCAAAGTTGCTTCATATACTGTAACTTTACTTACTTTAATTAACTATCCAATATTCTAAATTAGAAGGTACTACTAGCTAACTACTGTGGCATTTAAGTGTAATTTGAAGACATTAAAAAATCATTTTAGGTTCCAAACAAAAGAAGATGTTGGTACTTAAGGTCTGACGCGTGTATTATCAATGAAATAAAAACCAAAGTCAGACTCATCAATATAATAAATCATTGATGGAAATCAATCTAGTAGTACGAATCCTTTGCACATTTAAATAGAATACAAAAGACGGAATGATATACGAACTCATGAAAATTGTTAAGATAGGTGCGTGTACGCACCAAAAATGATCTTACATTGATAGACAACCTCTACTATTCGTAGAGTTAGTAGGTAATTGGGTAGAGTCAGGTAGTAAAATATATTTCATGCGTTTATTTGCGTCGTTTTTCAGAATTTAAAATTATTTTATTTTTACATTTCCACGTTTATCTCAGCGAATTTTGGTGAAAAACTATCGGCTGTACTGTAACGTACGCAAGGCATTGTTGCTGAGACCATGGTCTGCGGAAACATTAAATGTTAACGGTACTAAAGTCAATCAATCCCTCAGGAATGTGACCTAAGCCTCTTTAAGGCAAGAGTTAGTAGGTTCCTACTAGGCAAATATACACCTCATCCACACCATCAGGTGCGATTGAGTTCAAATATCTGCTGAACATTAAAAAAAATAAAAGAACATAAAAATATGTACTAATATTTCAATGAGTTCATATTCAATTATTTAATGGAGTAATCTTTAGTAACAATGTAACGTCAAGATAGAAATTTATAATAGCCTCATAGTAATAACACAGAATTTCGTTTTCTACAATGTACCTATGTTCGACAAATCTGCGGTAAAACTATTCGCAGACTAATGTAGGCGTGTGAAATGGCGCCAAACTTTGTGCAACGCGACATATTTATTGCACGTGGTCTATCCTATGACGAAATAACTAGCAAATCCATAAGAAATAGCTCTGAGTTTCATCGCGCTGTTTTAAATACCTGAACATAGTTTCCACTTAAATTATTAAATAATTATGGGTTACGTGGATCATCATACTACATAATATTATAAAGGCGAAAGGTTGTGAGTGTGTATGTTTGTTACTTCTTCACGTCTAAACGACTGGAGCGATTTTATTAAAATTTGGTGTGGCTTTAACTGACACCCTGGATTAACTCATAAACTATAATTCATTGTCATGTTTTTCGAGATCCGATATTTACGCGGGTGAAGCTGCGGGGAACCGCTAGTTTGAATATAATTCTGGGAGTCTTGATTTAATTGGTTAAAAATCGCTACGTTGAGGGCTTGGTTGAGGGCCATACATTTATTTATTTTGTATAACTTACTGGAAAGATCCTTTAAATTTATTATTATTTATTATTTTAAAAAATAAATATTATTATATAAATATTTTGAAAATGACACCAATTGTCTCGTACCGTGGTAAGGAAATTTCTTCCGTGTGTTCCTTGTATAATTCCTTACTTATTTTATTGCAATTTGTACGGTATAAATAAATACTCATATTATGTTTTGTAATGAAAGTCATAAAAGTCATAAAAGTCGTTTATTTTTGCATATAGACCCACTGGGGGCACTTATACACGTCCCAACATAGACCCTACCACAGCTTCGGGACAATTGTGGGCAATGCAATATGGATTGATACTATATTCCCACCGCAGAGGTATGTTAGAAATTCAATGTTAAGTTCAGTACTATGTTGGTGTAGTACGTACCTTCATCTTTGTACTTATAATATGTTTCACGAACGCAAATAAATGCCTTAGTTTTGCTAACTAAAACCTAGAACTCTAAAATAATCCAGTTACTAATGAGAATAAACTAATCGTTTTACGGAAACTCACTCCTAATTTTCCATAGCAAATACAAAATTATCGCAGTCGCTGTGTATCATCATCACTTATAATTAGCATATTTATTTAATTATCCCAAAAAGAAAACTATTACAGATACTCTGGTTAATATGAATGGTATATTGCCTCGGTGGCGCAACTGTTAGAGGGTCCCATTCTCCCGGGTTCGATTCCCGGGTCGGGCCAAAAATAGATACCTGGGTTTTTCTGTTTAAAAGTTCTCAGGGTAGCCCGGAGTTTGGAAGTTAGCGGTGTTTCACCCCCGTGTCTCGGAAAGCACGTACAGCCGTTGGTCCTGCTGATCTCTCTCCGGTCGTGTCAAATTGCTGTCCCATCGTGCTATGAGAGTGAGAATAGAGAGTGCACCTGTGTTTGCGCACACACTTGTGCACTATAATATGTCCCGCGCAGTCGGTAAGTCGTTGCGACTGGCCATCAAAGTCAGAATCGACTAGGGGACTATTATAAAATTATATTAATTTATATACACAACAACAAACAAACTCTTCAGCTTTATAATATTAGTATAGATACGTAACAGTTTCCAGATTACAGGTACTTAGAAAATATTACAACTTGGCCCTCTTATCAAAACTTAATGAGCTCATTACAAGCATAATTAGGTATAACGAGTAACGATTTACCCCGGCTATGGCACTTATTATGTGAAACAAATGACTTACCTATTTATGGTTTACTTTCGCACTATGTGTGTAAAAAAATACCCTATCATTAAAATAACCATTCTGACATTTGGTTAAGGTTATTTTTCTTCAAAACACGCACAATCGTAGTAAATATTCAACCGGTAGTAACGACATTAAATTAAATTTTAACCATTCGTTTAGTTAACTAATTAAAAATCAAAACATTACCACGGAAATCACTCAAAATCTAGACGTGAGTACTCACTAAATTGAGCAATGATTTTTCAAATCCTTTTTGTGTAGATTACAACTGGTTTTTATTCCAAAATTCGACTTTAATCATTGAATATTACTCGCCATCTTGACGCGAGTGATTCAAAAATAGGGCTCCTGGGGCCCTATTTTTGAAACACTCGCTTCAAGATGGCGAGTGATTTTCGTTCGAAAACGAATTAAAAGTCATAGAAAAAAGCTCGTTGTCGAACGAAAATCACTCGCCATTCCGAAGCGAGTGATTCAAAAATAGGGGCCCTGGGCCTAAGTGAGTCAATGATTTTTCCATAAAACATACCTAATGTAAGCAGGTATGCAAACGTAACCTTTACGGGTAATTAATGTCCTTATAGTTCTTGTTGTTAGTACCTAAGAAGGTAATACAAATATCTTCCTCAAAGCCTTCCTAATCCTAAGTCTAACTGTCATGTCATTCACGAATGTTTAATATGATATTTAATTACTTTATCTTCGGATTACATGATGATGATACTAATTTTATCAAAATTATCTCTGAACAATTAAAACGATCATATCCTTAGGTACACTACTAACCATCTTATACGTACCTATAGGAGTACATAATTAATTATGGTCTCGGTCACTGTTGCCTAACCACTTATAAACAAGCTTGCACTTGTCACGTTAAAACAAAAGACGAAGCCAAGTGCAAGTGATTTTGGCGCTGAAACTGGTAAGGCGGTGGTGTCCTTGATAGTACTACACGTCAAGCAAACCCCTAAAACTTCGCATTTCAATCTTACTTAAACTACAGTCTCTTCTCGCGTCAATTCGCTCGTCTTGAAAACCAATGTTCATCCAACGAAACCGATCCATAGCATACATTGTACAAATTGAAAGGAATCGACCACTTCATCACTCGTATTTGTTTCTTTTTTAATTATTAATTAGTATCTAAGTAGGAATTAGTACTTATCTATTACAACCTCATAACGATCACGAGTGTTAGGTACCTCAAATCACGATTGCATGGATTTCTTGCAATTTTATACGAAGTATGTATTAAGCATCATCCATTACGTAATACCTTATGTCTTTGATTAAATAAATTTAGGAAAAATAAAAAAAATAAAACTAGCCCGTTTTTAAGAAAAAAAATGATAGGGCCCGGTTTCTCTTAAGTAATTTGAAGTTCTGTTAAAGTTTCACCCGTTTATAGAAAAAACACCTTATATATTTAGCTTCAAACTCGTTGAAAGTCAAGTTAATCATTAGGCAGTATCCACGAATTTACATAACTTCTATCTGTATGCTGTCTCTACGATTATTAAGGTCCTTCTTCTTCTTGAGGTACCATTTCCTACCGGAGGTCGGCTATCATTAGGGCTATCTTTCTTTTGGACACAGCGGCTCGGAACAGGGATGTCGTGCTTAGGTTAAACCACGTTCGGAGATTCTTAAGCCACGAAGTACGCCTTCTTCCAGGCGGTCGCTTTCCCTGGATTTTCCCTTGCATAATGATTTGGAGCAGATCGTATTTTTCATTACGCATTATGTGGCCAAGGTATTGTAGCTTGCGTTTCTTGACGGTTTTCATGATCTCGACCTTTTTGTTCACCATCATATTAAGGTCCACACCGGCAGAATGAGCCGTTGGCCGTGCCGCCATCATTGCCGCTGGCATCTAAGTATAAAGCAGTAATCCCATAGTATCGTACAAGCCTTGACGTAAGCCAGCAAAGCCGCGGCCGATGTGACCGCACCTTACGATGTAATTTTTTATTTCAAAATAGGTACTTAATGCCTGAAATTATTTGTTACAGGGCCATAATAACTGAGAATGTCAGTTATCCGTCAACTCTTACTATCAACACAATCAACACAAAATGCAAAGATGATGAACTGGAAAAGGCATACGACCCCTTCGAAAACAGAAAACTGGAGCATCCTAATTCGTAAGTAGCATTTAATATGAACTTACATTTTTGGACGTTGTGTTAAATTGCCAAGCGTTCAAAACCTTGGTGCTTAACATTGGCGTGTTGTTGTTCAAATGTTAATTCCGTTACTGGACTTTTAAGAACGGTATATTTTATGCTATTCAAATGTAAATTTCATTGATGCGTACAAGTAAAAAGTAAGGTAAATTTGTATGATTCTTTATTTTAGTCAATTGCGCAAAGCAACTCTTAAATTCTTGTTTCATACTTCAGTTAATACTCGTTATGACAGTCCTAAGACTCTTGTTAATCGCCACAGACTCTGTTATGACGATTATTTTGTATTTAGAAACAGCCTAGGAGCTACGCATTTTTATACATCGCTAAATGCATAATTATTTATTTTAAAGCTTTTTTTAAATAACGTAACGACATAACTAATATGTTCAAAATTATTTTCGTCTTTCACGATTCTAAGTCTTCATAATCCACTTTGCAGGGATATGCGATCATTCGCGAATCTCCTGAAATCTTCGCTTGGGTCTGGTATCCTGGCCATGCCGGCTGCCTTCAAGAATGCAGGCACCATAGTCGGCATCTTTGGCACCATCATTCTAGGGTACATTTGTACGCACTGTGTTTTCCTTCTAGTAAGTACTAATTTTATACATACCTAACATATATTAAATCTATTTCCCGAATTGAATTTTATCACGTTGCAACAGCACCTCGAAACTGCCTGCATTGAACAGTTTAAATTTTCACAGAAAACATGATTTAGTAAATAAGCCTTAGTAAGTTGTTAAAAATAACATCTTCAGTGATGGCTCAAGTTTTTAAGTAGGTCCTTAATGGTACTTGATCTTTAATTTAAATGTCTGGCAATACATTTTCTTGGTGCTACCGACCGATACATTTGTTCACGCACCGTTAGTTAAAACGATTACGATACTATTACGCTATTACATACAGTGACAAATGTTTAACTGTTCCTTTTTCTGAAATTTTCAGGTGAAAACGTCGCAAGATGTTTCAAAAGTGTCAAAAGTGCCTTCGCTGGGATATGCTGAGACGGTAGAAGCAGTTTTTGCCACAGGTCCACGACCTCTTAGAAGATTATCACGAGCATCAAGGTAATTATCATTTCTACGTATTCGTATACTCCCAGCATTTGCCCACGATCTCACCTATGAAGATAAGTGACAATGCAATCTGAGATGGACCACTGACTAGTAAATAAAAAATATTCTAAATAGGTACGTACAGGTACTCGATAGAGTCAAGGTTTATGATAAAATAAAATACCAATTTATAAAAATCTCATTCCTACCTACATCAAGACATGCATACAAAATTTTATCAGCAGATTAAGGTCAATGATGTTAGATAATAATAATATATCGATCAAACCTAAATACTTTTAAATTTTTGGTAATGCATCTTTGTGTAAAAGTACCTACTTAAAGTCCCAATTAAAATAAAAAGACAAATGTGACCGCCTCTCCTTGAGTTTGATATAATTAATCACAGTCGTTCAAACGACCAAATGGTTTGAAATCAACTTTAATTTGTATGGCGTTGAATTGACTGTTATTTTACACAGGCACAAACATAACATATCTTGGGATAGCATTTTATGCCCAATGCATTCAACACAATAAGTACCAAACTTACCTACCTATTTACCAGTCATCCATCAGTGGCCATCTGAATACTCTCAGATGGTCACAACAATCCAATTTTTAGGGTTCCGTACCTCGAAAGGTAAAAAACGGCACCCTTACAGGATCACTTCGTTGTCCGTCTGTTTTATTATTACTGGCAACCTAAGAGATACATAAGTTGCCAGTATCATGAATGAAACCTTCTGCTGCTATGATGAGCTATGACCATGATTTTTATGTTCTTTTTCCTCAATCTCTCATTTTGTTCCAGAATATTTATAGACTGGGCGATGGCGTTTACCATTCTTGGCGCCTGCGCCGTCTACGTTATTTTGCTCGTCGACTCTGTAGTACAGGTAATTTGGAACATTGACAACTCAGTAAATCACTTTTAATCGTTTGTAACACAATGTTGGTGTTACACGTGAAATGAAGTCATTCAACTTATCATAATTTGATATAGAAACAGACTCTTTTAAAAAATGTTGCTAGGTACTACTAATTAATTAGTTCTACATGTTGCGTTTTCACCAGAGCTGTGCGAGCATGCATGCCTAGCGAAGGATGTTTGTGTAAAAAAACCACAAGGATCACTAAAATTATCAAACCTAGTCCATTGCAGCTTCTGTAAGAATGGCTTAGCAGAGCGAGGCTTTTGACAAAGGGTACAAGAAATGGATGCGAGTGAGATTAAGCGCGCCGCTTAGATTCAGATTCATTTATTGCCAGTCACAAGTTGGGTATGGTGTTACAGGTATATAGGCAGTACAAGTGACGCCCTGCAAGGTCATTGCAAACATGAAAACTATTAACTACCTCGCACATCAATATTCTTTTGTCATTATTTTTTTGATGCGACTGCCGGCGTCCTATCAATCTGTAAGGCTTTAAAATTAGAGTTTAGGTAGTATTACCTACCAAATAAATTTGTGTATACAAATTATGGATAAATAATGATCATTGTTTAGTTCAATGACACAAAATTTTATCTATAGACTAAAGGTAACTTTCATTTCTTCCAGATCATCGACCACTTTTACCCAGAAAACGGTATAACCAAGACAATGTACTGCCTCATGTTCCTGGTGCCGATTCTGCTGTTTACCCAGATCAAGAATTTGAAGTACCTTGCGCCATTCTCTGGTTTCGCCAACTTATTATTGGTGCTGACGTTCATGATCTGCTTGTACTACATTTGCGATGAATTCCCTGATGTCACTGCGCAGCCCATGTCTGTTGATGTCGGACGGCTACCTCTTTTTATCGGGTGAGTTATAGTACATCGTCGGTAAACATTGCATAAACTTCAATGTAGCATCATAAAAAGAGGCCCTGTTTACGTTAAGGCCCCTTTATTGATTCGCAGAGGAACACTTTATAAAATGGCAGTACGGCCGCGGTCTTTTGTTTGAAGTGGCCCGCTTTTGTGTCGTGTGTGCAAGCAATCGTACCTACTTCAACGTTACGAAAAAAGAGTAGCTGTAAATGTGTTAAATTCAAAGATTCTATTTCTTTGAGTGAGTACTTTAATTTCACAGCTGCACTTTCGATTCTCTTCATATGAATTACTTAATCAATCAAACTGTGCTTAATGAATTATCTTCATAATCCCTAACTAGGTTTAGACTATAATCGTAGGGAATATCTATGCCTACCCACAAAAATTTTCAACCCAAATTTTTATCCTATTTCAGAACAGTGATATTCGCAATGGAAGGTATCGGCGTGGTGTTGCCAGTGGAAAACACCATGGCCAAACCTCAGCACTTCCTGGGTTGCCCTGGAGTCCTCAACATCACTATGACCGTGGTTGTGATGCTTTACATGCTGATGGGTTTCCTTGGCTACATCAAGTATGGAAGTGAGGCGAAGGGCAGCATAACGCTCAATCTCCCGATGGGGCGTGATGAAATGTAAGTAGTCAGTCTACTGCTAAAGAGACCCTATTTATAGCCATGACTTTAATTACGATTCGAAATCAGAACGTGGAAAGAGATTAAAAGCTACACCTTTGGCCCCATTACCTACATTTTAGTAGACCACCATTAAAACCACCAGCCAAAACGTCGAGCAGTGAGTAGTAAAATTACTCGTAAGTTTTACTGTCTTTACCATGTTTTGCTTAGGGCCTGTTTCTCAATCAACAAATGATGATGATGACGATAATATTGACCTCTCAGTCGTATCCTTAGCCTGGGCTCTTGCACAGGTGCGAGCGTGACTTACAAACCCAAATTTGCTTTTAAAAGTCCGGTTGCAAGAGGCACAATAAAGAGTCCCAGATTTATTGTACGTGTACCGATAGGAGGGCTTAGGCCAAGTCTTGCGGATCAGCCTTCCTTCAAACGACAAAGCACTAACCAACGAATAAAAAGTTTTTAATCAGTAATTTTTTTATTTTAGTCCAGCTCTAATGGCCAAAAGTTTCATCGTCCTGGCCATTTTCTTCACATACACCCTGCAGTTTTACGTTCCGATGGAAATTGTATGGCGCAATACCAAGGAACACGTGGCCAAGAAGTACCACAACCTCGCCCAGTCCGCTATGAGGGCTTTCTTCGCCATTCTCACTGGTAAGAGAAGAAGTTTAAACTTTTGATTGTACGTCCTCCAAGAGTCATTAGTCATCATCATCATCAGTCATTAGACATTTCAAACAAAAACAACTAACAAAAAAACTAACAACAAAAAACAACACAATTCAAACAAAAACAACTTAAAAACACTTGCACACACGACACAAAAACTGGCGTTACTTTAAACAACAGACGACGTGATTTGCAAGTACAATTTATCTAGCACGGTAATAGTGCCCTTGATATTACTTAGTACAAAGAAAGCATTTCCATCAGAAGCCAGCAAAGGTCTTAGTATGTTAGGTGCCTACCTAGTCTTTTCGAATCACCTGTCTGATGACGCAATATCTCCTAACGATAAAAAAACAATAATTCAAAGAGATCATTTTCTTCCAGTGATTGCAGCTGCTACTCTTCCGCGGTTGGAACAAGTGATAGGCTTGGAGGGTGCGTTTTTCTACTCGTTCTTGGGCCTCATTGCACCCTCACTCATGGACCTCATCTTCAGCTGGGAGCGAGGTCTCGGCAGATTCAAGTGGATCCTCATAAAAGATGTTATCCTGATAGTATTCGGATGCTTCGTCCTCGTTACAGGTGTGACACAGAGTATCAGAGAGATAATCCGGACTAATGGCGTGTGAGATAGTAAATGTGATAGTGCTATGTTATTTGTAAATACAGTATTATAATTTTATTTTAACGTTAAAATTAAACTGATTTAAATGATAAGCAAAATTTTATTGCACCTGAACTCTGCAAACATTTACTTATGTATTATCTTTTGGGCGTTGTAAGACCACAATGAGTAATGACATTTATAAATGGCCACATCTTGAAATGACTACTTAGGTATTTCTACAAAAGCCTATTTCGTAAAATGACTGGTTCTAGAAATGACTAAATACTTCTTTATTTAGCCGCTATATTTAATAGTTAATGGAAAAAAAGCTACTTGTCTTATTATTAACTGAAGAATGTTAGGTAAAAAAAAACCTTTTTTAAATCAACTATAAACACATCTATAAAAGTAATGATGTTAAAAGAATGATAAATTATAAAATAATCTGAAAGTCTGTGATACCATGTGGAATGCATATTTCCCATCCGTGCCGCGTGGTAAATAGGTACCTATCACTATACACTACCTACACTACCTACCTTAGGCCTGGACCCAGAATATAATAGTACTAAAGGTACTATCGAGGTCATACATGTGCAGAACAGACCCAGAAAAAGAGGCAGAGACAAAATTAAATAAATACTTCGGAATTTTCTGTCGAACTAATTCGGTATTCATATATAAACTCCAAAAAATAGAAAACCGGAGAGGGAAGATGCTTGGACACTTGGTACGGCACGATAGCTTGATGAGGATCATCTTATAGGGAAAGATTGAAGGGAAAAGGAAAAGAGGAAGACCTAAAAGAGCGTATATGACCCAAATAAAGGAAAAGTTGGACGTCGAGTCGTACCAAGAGGTCAAGGAGATGGCTCCGAATAGAGATAAATGGAGAAAACTCCACCGACAAGAGCAAAGCTCTTAAATTACAAAAGAAGAAGAATATATACTTTTCAGCCAGCAGAAATCGAATAATTTTACAACACCAAAAAACTTTATCCAAGGATGTTGGTGTAGCAGCTGGCTGTTCCTGGCCTGTGTGTGTAGACTGTAGCCTTCCTTCAGCAAAGAAACTACCTACGCCAAAGTTACCTACCTACCTTTAGCAATAGCAACAATTTTTGGTGGCTGTATAGCTATAAATACCCTTGCCAAAAAAAACAACGACAGCACCACAAATGGCAGCCTTTCTTGGATGACATTGACAGCGCGCAAAATTTAAATTTGTACAAGGCGTAGAAAATTGATTTATATTTGCCGTTTTCTTGCGTTCTTTTGAAATTGTAATTCAACAAGCTAAGTAATAATAACAGACATGTTTAAGAAAGAAACATGTTCAACTGGATATGTATAATACGACTAAAGGGAAAACGGCATAATACTGTAATAACAAGTGCTGCAGATGTACAGAAATTTTCAGACGAACTTTCTGAAAAATCTATTTTGGGAACATTGTCATCACTAAAAACAGTGAAACGTAAGGTTGGTTAAGTCATATATCTTGACTAAAAGTTATCTCTTTCTGCTCGCCGGAATTAGAAACAAACTTATCTAACTCTAGCGGTACATGGTGCGTTCGGCTTCGTTAGTAGTTCATTCGAGTGCGTTGATACTTGTGCCGTAGTCAGCTGATTTGAATGTGTTAAAAAAACACTATTCCTTTTCAAAATTATAGAATCTGGTGATGTTATAGTGATCTTCTAACAAAAATGACGCTGTCTCATAATTCTAAAATAGTGAGTACATACAGTTTTGTAGGAATTTACGCTAGTGATGATTTGAGGTTAATGTTGACACTATCAGTGTTTACGTCACGTTATAATAAAACTAATTATTTGATAAATTGACTGCTTATCGGCTAGATATCCTTATTGATAAAAGGTAAGTATGGCTTATTTCTCAAAATTGACAATATTCTTGTAAACACTATTGGTGAGGAAGCATGGCTGTTATAGGCTTAGCAGATGGTTCGTCTTCCCCGGTTAGTATTGTGAAACTAATCAGTAAAGCGTGTCGTTCGCCACATATTCATCGGTGATTTCTACTAATACCACAAGAATTCGTGAACGCTGTAAAAAAATATTGTGTAACCAGTACTTACTTTTTGCTCTAAAATTGTGTGTAACCATTACGATTCACGATTGATATCTGTGAGATAACAAGTTCAAGGCTCTCTCTCTACTTAACGTTAGCAAGAGCTCTATCAATTAATTATTTGCTACTAAGCAGTTGGCTGTGTAAGTCAAAAAGGACTGATTTGCTGTTCCAAAGTGCACAATTGTTCTAAAGTAAATAACATGAGTAACTTAAAGTTTGCTGTGACTGAGTTTTTGGAGAGATTACCAGTATGTATAACAAATAACCCAAATAACCTATAACATGACCTTCATTGATGTGTAAAAAAATACTTGGTATTTAATTATTGTTATTCAGTGCCTGCTTATTAGCAAACCTGTTTTTTGTGTATTGAGTTTTTGATATTTTATGCCTGTTACTAACACTATCTTTTTTGACCTTAGGTATTAACTTTATTGTACTAATTTGCAGTAAAATTTCAGCCATTATTTACAATTACTGAGTCAGATTTAACTGTGACTTTTATGATGAAAAGGAAGTGTATTAATTTTATATTTTATGTTAATTCCCAGGCCTTACCATTAGTGGTAGGAATCGGATCAGCAGTGGTCCTAGTGGCAGTGCTTGCTAACTGTCTGTGGTTCAAGAAAAGTAAGAAGCCAAAGAAACAGATTGTTCTTGTGGACCCTAACGTGAAATATCCACTACCTTTGATTGAGCGGGAGGAACTGAGTCATGACACAAGAAGGTTCCGGTTTGGTCTCCCAACAAAGGAACATGTCTTGGGTTAGTAACAAATGCTTTATTTAAAAAAAGAGTAAATGATCTTAAAACAACATACTATACAGTTTTTTGTCGTGTAATAGAATAGCTCTGTTGAAATTTGGAATTCAACTTACATTTGCATACTATTATTAAACTACTTATTGTCTTCAAAGAATCAAACCTAATTTAGTATTAACAATTCACTACTTAAAATTCATTTCATTCTGTTAGTAAAAGTAGTAAGATAATTCAAAAGTTTTTATACCTACAATATAAATCTCCTTTTTTTTCAGGACTGCCTATTGGGCAACACATCCACTTATCAGTCAAACTTGATGATGATCTTGTCATCAGGGCATATACACCAGTATCAAGTGATGAGGAAAAGGGATATGTCGATTTGGTCATCAAGGTAATTTACCTTTACTATACAACACTATCTCTCTATCATCACTTGTTGGCCTAAAATTTGTTTCTTGGTTTATCTGTCTTGAAAACACTCTGAAACAGCTCAAAGTCAGGAAGTTGGTGGTCATGATAGCCGCGTGCCTCAGAAAGCATGTTAAGCCATTGGTCCTGCACCTGATCTCTCATCTGTCATGTCGGACTGCAGTCTCACCAAATTAATGAGAGTGAAGGAACCGAGATTGTACTTGTGGGTTGCGCACACATCTCTACTGTAATATCTCCTGCTTACCTGGCCTACCTCCGTTAAGAGGGGCTCATGGGATCATGAATAAGCTGAATTCTGTGTATGGGATTAATTGGTATGCAAACATCACTCCATCAAGTATATTTTTTCTAAACTTTAATTATTATCTGCTTTAAGGTTTACTTCAAGAATGTCCATCCTAAATTCCCCGATGGCGGGAAAATGTCTCAATACCTGAACAATATGAAGATTGGAGACACTATTGATGTCCGAGGGCCGTCGGGCAGGCTTCAGTACACAGGAAATGGTACATTCCTCATCAAGAAGTTAAGGAAAGACCCACCCGTCAAGGTTGTTGCCAAGAAAATGAACATGATTGCAGGTAATATCAATAATAAGCTTTGACATAACTTAGTGAAAATAGACTTCAATAATAACAAGATGAAATAAGAAATAAAAAAATTGTGCATGGGCTGGATTCGAACCAGTGCACAAATTTATGGTTTCTTATTACATCTTGTTAGAATAAAAGTATAGAATACTTCCTACATAAATAGCATTTTTTACAAGATTTGCTTGATGATAGCTATAGATGTAATAGATCATTATTACCTACTAAAATTGCATTGTAAAACCTGATTCATATTGGCATTAATTAATTTGTATGCAAACGATAATTATTAAAAATAATATACACTTTTCATTATCAGTTTACCTGACTGAATGTTTTAAGGTACTTATGTAACTATAATGTCAATTGTCATTCCCTCGTAGACCTAATAATGCTTATCACTCAAGATATGGTACTGATACCGAGATATTCAGTCCCTTATCTGGAATTTGAACCAAATGAATTATATGTAATGTTATCCTGATTTAAGAATCTAGATAATGAATTGTTTTAACCATTATGAAGTACTTAAATAATACTATCTTTGTAAGTAAACATGTGTAGTGGACCACTGTTAGTTCTAAAAGATAACAAGAAACTAATGTCATTAAACTCAAAAGAAGGCATTCTAATAGTATTAATATGCCTATTATAATAATTTTTAAGCCAAAATATGAAAGCATAGAAACAAATAATTTATTTTCATTTCCAACTAAATATACTAATGACTCAGATATTCTATGGCTAATAGAGATTTAACTGTATTAAAATATAATTAGCAAAGCGCATCACCATGCTAAACATAGCTACATGACAAAACTATGCAGCACTAATCCAGCACTATATCTTTCATCTTACAGGTGTCTATGAGTCGGCGAGAGTTAATCTATAATTTGTTAAACAATCAGCATTTATGTTGCAGGTGGTACTGGAATCGCGCCAATGCTGCAACTGGTTCGTCACATCTGCAGAGATTCCAACGACAGTACTGAGCTACGTCTGCTCTTCGCTAACCAGTCAGAGGATGACATTTTACTGAGAAAAGAACTGGAAATGTACCAGAGGGAACATCCAGGACAGTTCAAATTGTGGTACACAATCGACAGGCCTAGTGAAGGTGAGTTAAATTACTTTGATTTTACTCATTTCTCTTATTACAGCGAATGTTTGAAGTACTCGGATTATTTCGCGGTTTATTTACATTTAATTTATTAAAGCTAGCAACACTTGATCACAGCGTCCATGGTAACTGTGCTGTGCTCAGCGGTTTTAAATCGTCAGGTTTTTATAAATTGCGAATTAACGTGTAAAAATGTGTTTCTCAAGCCCCGAGATTCCAGACACAATAGCCGATCAATTGTTATCGCGTCCGATATGATGTCGTTGGGATTTTACGGATATGTAGGTATAATTTGGTGGTTTTCTGTGTGCGAGTTAGTCGCCTCTGTACTTAATTATGCAGGTCATCCATAATTCATAAATTTTCTCCAAGGTCGTATCTATCTGTTAACAAGTTTAGTACTAAGGAGGCAAAATTGGCGTTGTATGATCATGACATTGCAAATATCTGTTGCTAGCTATTTAAAGCGCTACTTGATATCCGAAAACCATCAAGAAGATTCTAGTATACAAGAAATGTAACATTAGTCATCAATTTTGTAAAGAATAAACTCCTAGGGATTGTTAAACAGTGCGTTGGACTTTATACACCTAATTTTACGTCATGATTACACAATTAGTTAAATATATTAAAAATACAAAGCTGTTCTGTTTCGATAGTCAAGAACTCAGAAATGAATTTTAATCGCAAGTTAAAACACAATGCATTTTTGATAATTTTTTAAAGTCGGTTCAATACACCTTTTTGTACAAGCGAGCTTTTCAGTCTTCATATTCCGACTAGTCGCTGAATTTTAAGATACGGTCTGTCGCGCTAACCAACTTAAGAGCCAAAATTAAAGACTATCACCAGACCTCGCGTAGTCTTTTGTTCTCGTTATTTTTTTGTGTCGTATGCAAGCGATTTTGGTTGAAAAGTGGTTAGGTGCGAGAGAGGGACTACGACCGTAGATACCTATCTATTGGCCGTTATTAATTTGTGCAAATAATTGTATTGAACAATTTTATTTTAAACTTGGTGATTCAAAACCAACTTATACTTATGCCAACGTAAAATTATGTAAGCATTATTGTTTCTCTGATACTGCAATCAAAGACGAGGATATAATTTAGTTATGATTACTATTAGTGAACAGATAACGTATCTTTATGTAACGTACGTTTATGGATGCATACAAATCGATAAGACATACATGGGCCATAGTGATCGCTTTGTGTAAGGCAACTAGAGGTCAAATAAGCAAACAAAGCATGGCAAAAATTATAAATATTTATTTAACGCACAAAAAAATAAACAACGCTTCAAGGTCAAAGACGTATTTAAAATCGTATACCTATTTGAAATTTAGAACCAATCATCGTAAAGGCCAAACTATTAACATCTTGCTGAAGATTCGGTACCTACTTAAGCTTTGCTCATCTGTCGTCTATTCTCTTATTTACAAAACCCCAAACCTAGGGGTTTAGGGTTTTGTAAACGTACTAGGGTACGTCCGTACTGTCACTATTAGGTTGTAAAGTCCGTTTTTCTTCGCTTGTCGAATATTGTCAACAATATTTTTATATCTTTTAAAATAATATGCAGTAAACAAAATTAATTGCTTCAGTTAATCTCATTGTTCAACGACGTATGTAGGTTGTAGGTTTTGTCATTATCGTATTTTAAATTGGATCATTTCATTAAAAAATATGTTAAGATTGTTTGGACCAGCAAAGAAAACGGACTTTAATGAAAAAGTTAATACGACTTCTTTAATTTGCAGGTTGGTCGTACAGCACCGGCTTCATCAACGACGAGATGATCCGCCAGCACTTGTTCCCGCCCGGCAATGACGTCATCACGCTGATGTGTGGCCCCCCACCTATGATCAACTTTGCCTGCACACCGGCGCTAGAGAAACTCGGATACTCCGAGGATCTCCGCTTTGCCTACTAAAACTGCCCTGGCACTTAAAAGGGCGAAGAATAAATGCGACCGTGCAATCTAACAAACGTTACATCGACCCAAATCGAATTTTGATTCGACGTACACTTTGACAGAGAGGTACGCGCCACAAGACATATTTTCGTAAGCTTTTTAAGTATTCGTTGGTTGTATTTATAACTTAGATTTTATATTTATTTATTTACTTATAAATGTTGACGCATAAAGACATTTTAAATGGTGGTGACTTTTATAGTTGTTTGTTAAAATAGACATTACTACTTTTCGAATGCATTTACACATTTTAAGTACCACTTAATAAATACCTTAGCTTATGGTAAAACCATTTTAAGTACATATCTTTTATAATGACAACACGTTAATGAATCTTACTGTGTTTTACCTAATGATCCGATAACTGACATGATTGAGTGGGATATGATGACCTTAATACTGTTTTTGTTAGCTGTTATGGGTAGTTAATGATATGGTTAAAATTGTCGTATGAACAACTAACTCTTATTTGTTGCTTTGTAAATTGTATAGAATATAGATTAAATTGTTTAAATAATTGTATTATTTATTATCTATCGCATATACAAATAGTGTAAAGCCCATTCAATTTTGTTTCTATGATTCTTATCACCCTAAGTGGATAAAAATCGTAATCTGTAAAAACCCTCTGTGGAATAATCGTTGAATTGAATATTTCAATCATGCCAATCATCGTAATGATTTGTAATCAATCCTTCAGATATTAAAGGCATTACGTCAGAACAGAACTAAATCCAGAGCCATCATGAGTTTTAAAAAGGTTGACGGTCTAGCGGCGGATATTTTGGACGACGAATTTATAAATATTTTTCGACCAGTACATTTTGTACAGAAAATGATTGGTTTCCACAGGGTGAATATCAATTACAGATTTGTGACCGCTCACTCGATCTACTATAAGTTATACAGCAGCACAGTATGGGCTCTCAACGCCATTGCTCTCATCTACTATATTGCTCTGTGCCATTCTATTTTTGGTTCAGTTCTTCTAGATACAATGATAAAACGGAATTTGATAGTAATCGGAGTGTTGAATACCGCAATATACTGGAGAAACAACTTTAGTTACGAGGACTTAAACAGTCAACTGTATGTAAAATTACAAAAAATTGATCGCAATTTGAAGCACGGTGATTCCGTTTTTAATAACAAGAGGTTTGCTCTATTTTCTGCGTCGACAACGTTTATCGTCACTGCTGTTTGCATCTCTTGGACTACGTTTTGCAGCTTGTTTTTTTCGAGAACACCATGTTTCCCGTTTAGCTACGCCATGTTCTTGGCGATGGCCAACTGTTTAGAAATGCATTTGCTATTTCTCATATTACTATACATATTAATCAGAGTCATTTATATTAATGACATTCTGCAATCCAAATTATCAATTTATAATACAAATGTAAACGAAGATATAAAGAAAGAAAAGAAAAAATATATCTGGTCAGGAAAATGTAATGAGTCGGAAAGTGGATTTCAAGAATTAGTTAATGGTGTACATAGCGTATTAGACACCCTCGCTGATGTTGTCACTCTTTTCAGATTTCCCGTAAGTATAAGCATTTTTATTATAAATAAATATTTGTTTTGATTTTGCAAATTCATCTTTTCAATATTTTTTTTATAAACAGGTATTGGCATTTACGTCCCAAGCGTTTCTTTGTAATTTAAATCTAGTTCAAAGTGCGGTGGACTCCATGAAAGAAAAGGTACTATTTTAGACTGATTTAGTTCAGCATGGCTAATTACTACGACACCGTATGAAAATTGATGAATTAAAAAAAATGAATTTATATACAACTACATAAATTAAGTTGTTCACTTAGCATACTAATAAATACTTATGTAGTACTTACACGTAACAAAAAAAAAATATAACATAATAAGTGACCAACATGAAAGTGAAAATACTTGCTTTGGGCTCCACACTAAGCCACGCCTGTGTCGTGGAAAAGTTCTCTACAGTTATTTATTGGCGATATCGTTCTGGATAAGGATCTTCTCTTATTACCAACAAAATATAGCCCCTGTTCACATAATAGTAATATTTGCAGACGACCACTAGTGTGCTTTTACGGGCTGCAGCAGTTGTAACAGTCGCAACTTTAATGTTCATGTTCTTCATAATTACGATGACAGCAGGATTCTTGAATAAGAAGCTAGAAGTTACTAGAAAACTCAGCTTTTACATCAAGTTTGCACGATATGACGGTAAGTTGATGGTTTGCCGTTACCTGTCTACAAGTCTTCTTAGAAAAAGCTTAGATTTCATTCGATATGTTACATCATGACGTGTTAAGTAATGGTAGATTATTCATCTAGGGCGTAAAATGGTGTCTTTCGGCGCGGGCGTCACCTTGAATCACGAGCGAAGCGTGAGGATTGTAGATTTTAGGCCCGAAGGCAGGGCGAGGGCATTAACGGGTTTACGGAGGTAATGGAAAATCCTGAGTGTAGCGAGAGATTTAAGTTCGCCCAGACTGACACCTTATGCCCGAGGTGAATACTCTGCTTCACGCTTTCTGTGAGGCAAATAAAATGATGTTAACTAATAAGTCGGATATATGGACCGGTGCACCACGCTGCGATGTAGCAAATCATTTAAAAAAAAATGTACACATCAATTGAAATTAGCTGCCCATCCTTGCTTTTAACAAGTCATTTCAAATATTATTGTACAAATAATTTCGCAATATTTTTCTGATACCGGCGCGTGGTGGCGTTTGATTTTCGAACTATCTCCTCTTCACTGGATGAAGGTGCAGACGAATTTTGCCACATTACCGACTATCGAGTATTGGATTTACATACATTATTGCGGCCCGTGATGAGGCACTTTACATCAACATTACACATATATTACGGCCATTATATTTTACGGCTTTTGAGCTTAAAAGGGCGCTTCGGTCACTGTATAAGTCAATGTAACCATTTTTGTGAAATAAACTTATTTATTTATTACATGACATATAATTCAACTTTGCCGATCAGATAGCGTTAAAAAAGATTTTAGTTTGAGACTGAATGCCTTCTTTTGGGGCGCCATTATAATTTTAATGTGAAGTCAGTGTTCAAACAAATCGACAGAAAATCAAGAAAGATATTATAATGTGGCAGCAAATGAAAGCCTAACCTCGTGTTTTTGGAACAGCAACATGAATAATAAATGTCAATGTGACAGGGTAAATGTACAGGGTATGACGAGTTCTTAGTTTTGCAGTTTTTTTTTTCATTTATTTATCGAATAAAATAACAGTTACATAAATTAAAACTAATAACATTCAATATACCAATGAGGTTTGTGACGAATGTCGTGATAAACTACGACGCTATAAGTTAAGTTATGAATAAGAGAACAAAATGGACATGCATTCATATTTTTCAAAATCAAACTTCCTGTTTTCTTTTCTATATTCGGGTCAAAATGTATCATTTGTAAAGACCTTTCATTTTCATTGGCCGGTCCGTTCTTTGAACAACTAATTGGATATTATTACCTTAATAGTGGTTTTCGTATTTTCTATCTATATGTGTAATAAGAAATTCATTAGATGAGTAGTGGAAAACAATAATGTAAATTGGTGTAGGCAATAACCGTCTGACTGATCATTATCAGGTATTCTTTTCATCAAAATCACATTATAAGTATTTTACTTATCCAATCATACTTACCTACAACACAACGTTGTTTTCTTATCTATCTAGTTCCGATAACTATCAAATATCAACAATTATTAGTCACAAATGATATGTCTTTATCATGACATCGACCAACAGATGTCCTCGTTTTGTGTTTAATAGATTTTTTTTATTTATTTAATCGATCAATAACTCACAGTTAGGTTTTTTTACAGGTGCATCAACAGAACATTCTAAGCAACTGTTAACATTGCTGACCAAAGAGAGATGCAAATTATCTATTTACAACATTTTTGACCTGAATTATCGACTGCCGCTTCAGATGCTAGCTCTCGTAGCAACCTACACCATCGTTCTACTACAAATTGCTACTTTATAAAAAGCGATTGCTAACATTATTTATGCTAAGGCGTAGCAAAAAGTAAATAATAACTAATATTGATTGCAATAGTTAATGTGACGGGTGGATCCCCCTATTTCCATTATGTGTTTTCATTGATAGAAATACTGAGACAGTCTCCCACTATTACTATTGCGGCGCGGCAAAAAAAAAACGCTAATATTACCCGACTTGCACTACACAACACTATGTTTTTTTGACGCAATGGAAATAATGTTTTGCTGCCGTTTATTTTCAAGTGATTTTATTAGTCATTAATTTATCAGGCCGTCATAAATGATAAAGTGGGAACAGATTCTCAAATAACACAACTGCGTTTTTTGACACAATGGATTTAATGGGATATAATATTTTTTAAACGTTACCCATTTTTTCCATTTTTTATTTCCATGAAAATAGCGGGATCTACCCAATGTAGTGTCAAATAGCAAATAAGATTTAAATCCACGTGAAACGTTCTCAATGTTACCTACGCACCGTCCAGTATTGCTTGGTTCTTGCAGAGTCAATGTCAAGGGAAAATTTGTGTGTACTCCTATTGTATGTCAAAAAGTTAAGTTAGTTAGTCAAAGGAAAACTTTTTTTGTTATTGTAATAGTGTGTTTCACATTTGAAATAAATGTCTTCAATATTTTTTATTTATTTATTTAAACTTTATTGCACTGTAAGTTGTACAATTGGCGGACTTAATGCCTTATGATGGCATTCTCTACCAGTCATCCGATTATTATATAAAAATTTTAAAGAACTTTAAAATAAATGTTATTTTACTCTTTTAAAGAAATATAAACGTGATTGCACCTAACATCATTTGAAAAGCATTCAAGGAAAATACGTCAAAATCTAGTGAGAGGGAAATCTGAATTTCTCTGACAAAGTCAAGGGGAATCAATGCGAACATAAAATTTAGTTAACCAAAGTACTTTTTAATTGCTAAACTTGAGTTTTTGAATTCGATTAGCTTTAACATCATTTAACTAATTACGTCCCTATTTGTCATTTAGTCAACTATTAAAATCCAATTTTTGTATCATCACATCAATAATTTCATGGTTTATTATTACTACTAAACCGACTTTGCCAGTGCTCTAGACAAACGGTGACGTGTGTTTGGTCAAAGAAAAGTTGTGTGAGTTACGCGACTATATAATCATCGAGATTCATTGATAACGACGGTCTTTTAAAAAAACCTGAATATCAACAGACGAGTCAAGGAGATCCAATAAGACATAATTATGATCGTCCCTGAGAATTCATCAAAATATAAGTCAGATTTGAAACTGCACGGAACATTTTCGTTGATACGAAAAGTACAAAATTTGTTAGGTGCATGTAGAGTCGATTCCAGACGAGTTCCATTGTCTCCCCCGACCCTTTTTCAAAAAACATATACGATTTTTATGTCAGCGTGCTTCGTTGGATTATACTTCACCGTTGCCACAACTTATATGGTTAAATACAAAATCAGTACGAACTTTTACCGCGGCGGTATTTCTGTCACGCTTTTACATTTATTTGCCTATTTATTCAATTTGGTTCATGTTCGATTTATGAATAACAATCGTAATGCTGACTTTTTCAACTCCATGGTTCAACTCGATCGCTATATGAAATTGGATACAATAATTGACGATTTACTCAAGAAAATAAATAATATTTCGTCCGTAGTAATTATACTTGGTCCAGTATCAATTGTATTGATTTCGGTATTACTTTTCGACCTGCCAGTGATAGTAACCATTGCCGCATTCACATTAAGTGAATCGACACTTATTTTGGAATTGTTTTTTTGGTTTAGTCTCATAGTCTTCTATACCACTCGTATCAGATTTGTAAATTGTATAATTGCTAATCAAATGGAGCGCATCAGTAAATACGAGTCGGAATATTCTTATTTTATGTACTTGTTTAATAGTGTTTCGGGTCCATCAATAAGCAAAAACTCACTCAATATAATTTAGAACTTATTTATTGTAAAACGGACATTCGGGCAGTTACATTGTTCAAAGAGAAGAGAGCAAACATAGATAATGCAACAATTTACTTAATGTCGCTACAAATAGCGCCATCTACACTAAAACTGTTGAACTACAATGTTTGTAGTGTCATTAACAGCAAGGTTTAGTTCCTTATTTACCATACACCCGCCCCATTGAAATTACATTTTATTTCAATTTACAGAAGAAAGTAAACAACAAAAAAATAGTTACGCAGAACTACATATTTCAAAGTTTAACAAAAAACTAACAAAATAGTCAAACCAAACAATAGCAAAATGATTTGCATTTGTACATAGTGAAAGAGACTAAAAACTAACATACATATTAAGTGCTCTTGGCATCATACAAAAGTACACAACCCTAGGGCGTCCTACGAGCATCTAACATTGTTATAACTAGTGTTAATTTGCATACCTGTTGCAAACTTATATGTATAATGTATTACACATTAGTATAATATACAAAGTAAAGATAATAAAGAGAAGCATAAGCCTCTAAAATAAAACATAACATGCATTACATATGTATGCTGTTGTGAAGCCTTGTTTTGGAAGTTTAAGTTCACAATATTTGTAATAATTACCTTTAGTTAGAGAAAAACATCTAAGTAAGAATTACATTTTAAATTATTTATTTTGATCAAAAGGTAAGGGGACAATTTTAGTAATGGGCCTCGAATACAAACCAGTTTTAGTTTTAACAACAACAGCTCGAACATGGTTATCTTTACCCATAATAAGTTCAACTACACGACCTAAAGGCCAAGATAATGGTGGCTGATTATCATCCTTTAACAATACAACAGTGTTCAACATTAAATCAGGATTTTCTTTGTACCATTTATATCTTACTTGTAAAGTGTTTAAATAATCAGCCTTCCATCGCTTCCAGAAGCTTTGGCGCATTTTACATATTTGGTTATATATGTCTAGCCTGTTGTCAGGAAATGTAGTAAAATCACCTTCTGGGAATGATGTTAGGCTGCTCCCTATTAAGAAATGAGCTGGTGTAAGACATTCGCCTTCATCATCCAAGTCTGTTAATGGAGTTATAGGACGGCTGTTTACAATAGCTTCAATTTGAGTTAAAAGCGTATACAAATGTTCATAAGAGAGTACAGTATTTCCTAAAACTCTTTTGAGATGGTGTTTTACTAGTTTTACAGAGCTTTCCCATATCCCCCCCCAATGAGCTGAATGAGGAATTATAAATCGCCACTCAATGCCTTCAGAGGCTACAAAATTTGAAATATGTTCAAAGTCCTTCTTAAACATTTTAAATAATTCATGAAGCTCATTTTTGGCTCCATGAAACGTCGTGCCATTATCACTGAATATTTTTGCGCATTTACCGCGTCTAGATATGAATCTACGCAAAGCATTTAGAAATTCCTTAGTTGTGAGGTCTGAAACTAGTTCAACATGAATCGCTTTAGTGCTTAAGCAAACAAAAAGACAGATATAACCTTTTGTGATGAGGGGCTTCCTTATACGTGCGATTTTCACAGACAGAGGTCCAGCGAAGTCAATACCTGTAAACAGAAACGGCCGAGAAGGATTTACCCGACACGCAGGTAAATCAGCCATGATTTGTGAAGCAGATTCAGCTTTAAACCTGTAACAGCGAACACACTTGTGTATGAAATGGCGTACGCTATTTCGTGCATTAAGCGGCCACACATATCTCCGCAAACTAGACAACGTCGTCTGGGTTCCTGCATGCAAAAGCCTCTCATGCTCATATTTAATTAATAAATTAGTGACGTGACATCGTGCAGGCAGCAGCAAGGGAAACTTTTGCTGGACAGGAATATCCGCATGACGGAGGCGACCACCAACTCGCAGCATATCTTTGCCATCTGAAAATATATTTAAATATTTCAAAGACTTTGAACCGCTACCAATCTTAGCCGAAACGCAACCATCATCATTCTGAAAATATGAATGCTGCACACATTTTATTACAAACATAGATTCTTGATTGAGTTCTTTGCTAGTCAAAAAGCCAATGACTCTATTGCTTTTACTTCTTGCGTTGTTAATGAACCGGCGAACATAAGCCATAACTCTAAGCAATCGACCCCAATCAGAAAATCTATCAAATAAGTCAAGAAGGTCATTTCTGGTCTCCTCGTTTGTAAGCAACGACACGCTGGGCATACTATCACAAGAATCAACGCATTCAGAGTCTACTAAGTTAATTTTAGGAATTACCTGAGGTGACTGAAGCCAAGGCGAGTCAGTTTGCGAAAGCCATTGTGGACCATCAAACCAAATTTTACAATTTGGGAGGCACTGTGGTTCCAAACCACGTGAAGCAACGTCTGCAGGATTATCTGATGACTTTACATGGAACCAGTTGTCCTTTTGAGATAAACTTTGTATTTGTGCGACTCTATTTGACACAAAAACATCGCGCTTGGCGGGATCACTCTTAATCCAACATATTGTAATCATGGAATCAGTCCAGTAGAATAAATTCTCAGGAGGAATTTTCAAAATGTCTGAAACCTTTCTCATAAGCTTGGTAAGCAACAGTGCAGCGCAAAGTTCTAACCTGGGCAATGTTACAGGCTTGAGAGGAGCAACTCGTGTCTTCGCACAGACTAAGTGGACTGTAGATTTATTAGCATGACTGCAACGAACAAACAAGACGCAGCCATAAGCCTTCGTGGAGCTGTCAGCGAAGCCATGAAGCTCAACCTTCTCTGCATCAGGATCCAGTAAGAGGCGAGGCACTGAAACATCATTCAAACATTTAAGCTGTGCACAAAACAACTTCCATTTACAAGCAATATCATTAGGTACTTTTGAATCCCAATCAACATTAGATTTCCAGATCTCTTGCATTATTATTTTTGCATAGACTGTGACCGGAGCAATAAATCCCAAAGGATCATATACCCTAGCAATGTCAGACAAAATGTGTCTTTTGGTAAAGTTGGTAGAAGCTTGATAATTAGGTACTTCAACCTGGAATTTATCCATGGTCGGTTCCCATTTTAAGCCTAATGTTTTTAAACAAGAACCTTCTTTATCATGAAAAGAGAATTGACATTTCTCATGTCTCTCAGGAGGAATTTGCGCAAGCAATTCTGGACTATTTGCATACCATTTATGCAACTCAAATTGACCTTTACTAAGCAACATTTGTAACTCGTTGATGGTATTGCATGCAGAAGACAAATCATTCTCACCGTGCAGAATGTCATCAACAAAGGTACCGTCAATCAAAGCCTTAGAGGCAGCGGGGAAATTCTCACCTTCATCTTCAACCAGTTGAATTAGCGTCCGGGTAGCAAGATAACTTGCAGATGCCGTTCCATACGTAACAGTACCTAGCTGAAGGCACTTAATATCATGCGACGGATCATCTCTCCAGAGAATCCGTTGAAGTGATTGATACTGGGGCTTTACTCGTATTTGCCTGTACATTTTAGCTATATCAGACACGAAAACATAAATATATGTGCGAAATCTAAGCAGGATGGTGAACATGTCAGGTTGAACGACAGGGCCCACAAAAAGAACATCATTTAAACTTAGCCCAGAGGTAGTAGGCTGCGAAGCATTGAAGACAACTCTTAGTTTAGTAGAAGAGGAACTTTCCTTTATGACAGCATGATGAGGCATGTAAAATTCAATGTCTTCATCTTTATGCGGATTTACATCAACAAACTTAGCATGACCTAAACTTACGAATTCATCAATAAAGGCTTTGTATCCTTTAAAAAACTCAGGATTTTTCTGGAACTTATTTTCCAAGGACATAAGACGATGAAAAGCAACATTATATGAGTTACCTAATTTCGGTAGAAGCTCCTCATTGACTGGCAAACCGACGCAATACCTGCCATCCTCATCCCTTGATACGGACTCGATGTAGGTTTGCTCGCACTTTTTCTCCTGAAAAGTTAAAGTATTTTCATTAGGCATTTCTTCCAATTGCCAAAACTTTTTAATATCATTATGTAGGACAGACAAATGACAGGGACTCTTTATGTTTGAAATATGTTCGCCTACCACAGATAATTCACCACAAAATATCCATCCAAATGCGGTGTTTATTAATGTAGGCATATTGCGGCCTAAATCTATCTTGCCTTCTCTAAGACATTTCGCAAAACATGAAACACCAAGTATCATATCAATCTCTTTAGATATATTGAAATTTGGGTCAGCTAAATGCAAATGCATAAGAGACGGCAGTGCCTCTCTGGACACATTTACCATTGGTAAGGGATCAGTAATAAAATCTAACACACCAAATTCTGAACTAAATTCAAAATCAGAACAGTTAGAATAAACTGATAATGCAACTTTATGCTTTAACTTATATGAATGACCACCTACCCCGGCCACAGTTTGATTTGTATCTTCAAAATCAACACATTTTAAACTATTAGCAAAGGCTGAGCTAATATAGTTCTTTTGGCTACCTATGTCCAAAAGCACCCTGCAATCATATCTCTTACCTTCCTGATCACACACATAGACTGAGGCAGTAGGAAGAAGGGATACCTGACAAACAGAGGTGTTATTGTTCTGAGTAATTATTGAAGAAGTCATAACAACATTTGTGGGGGAACTGATCGGGGGTTCATTACAAATCAGAGTATTGGAGTCTGTACTCAAACTATGTGGTGACACTGTATCAAGGTGCAATAGTTGGTGATGTTTTTGTAAGCATTTTTTGCATACAATATTACTTGTGCAATTACTAGCAGAATGCTTATCTGATAAGCATACAACACACAACTTAGCTTTGTTAGCAAATATTTTTCTGTCATTAGGTGTTAGTTTAATGAATTTAAAACACTTTGAAGTTGAATGATTCTTGTGACAATACAAGCAAGAAACTGACTTACCATTTGCATTACTGCCACTGCCACTGCCAACAGTTACATGTGAGGTGTTTTTCCCCGGAGTGGAAGTCTTTGAGTTGGTCACCCCTTCATCACGGCTAATCATGTCTAATGCTTGACAGCGCTGTTGAATGAAGCTAAGGAAATGCTGCAAACTAGGGAAATCATTGGAGTTTCTTTGCAACTCAAAATCACGTAAAGAACTATAATCAATTTTAGTAGACAAGATATGTATCAACATGATATCCTGCAAATTGGAAATATTCAGTGATAATAGAGAGTTATAATGTTGCGTAAATTCATTCAAAAGTTGCCTTAAAGTGTAAACTTTATTATTAACTTTAGTTAAGGACAGAATGTGCTGTAAGTGGTAATTTGCTATTAGCACCTTGTTGTCATAGCGTGATAATATTGCCGACCATGCTTTAGAGTAGTTCTCAACCGTACACTCCAATGTGGAGATCAATGACGCAGCTTCACCAACCAGGCACGACTTCAGGTAAAAGAATTTTTGAACAGCACTCACGTCATCATTTTCATGCACCATTGAGACGTATAGATCTTTAAAATCCAGCCAGTCGCCATAGCTTCCACTAAATTTGGGCAGTGATATCTTAGGCAGATTGGGCGTGTGGTTGCGACGATTTCCAGTCTTTGAATCGGAGTCGCCGCTTTCCGATGCTGTCTTCTGCCTCAAATTTTCGCGTTGCTCTCGCAATTTTGCCAGAAAATCCAGGCATTTGCTTTCAATCCGTTCTCCCTCTTTGGTCTCGGAAGGATTTATGGTTTCTAAATCGAGGTTGACGTTCTCCAACTTCTCGAAAAGACCGCTGAGTCGTTCTGATGCAACATCAAGCTTGGCGGTGGAAATCACGTCAGTTAGATCTCCAAGCTCATTCTCTAAGAGCGTTATACGTCCTTTTATATATCTACGTTTGTTAATGAGCCTTTGCTGTTCCTGACTTATGTCGCTCACAGCGTCATCAAAATTTTCGCCCGTCTTCGCCATCTTGTTCAACCTTTTGTTCAACACGTAGTAAGACGTAGTACGACGATCGTAGTATGAAACGATGCTATGCACGAAAACTAGCAGACAAAGGACTCCCGGCGTTAAAGGACCATTTTTAATAGTGTGTCGGGTCCATCAATAAGCAAAAACTCACTCAATATAATTTAAAACTAATTTATTGTAAAACGGACATTCGGGCAGTACATTGTTCAAAGAGAAGAGAGCAAACATAGATAATGCAACAATTTACTTAATGTCGCTACAAATAGCGCCATCTACACTAAAACTGTTGAACTACAATGTTTGTAGTGTCATTAACAGCAAGGTTTAGTTCCTTATTTACCATACTCTAAGCGGTACATGAGGCAGTTGGCGAAAACGCATGACCTCAAATACTGTGACATCGATGTTTATTTCGAACAAATTTTCGCAAATTTTTCAAACTGTCTATATCTATACCAGTTTCAGGTACCTATATAATTCAATGAACGTAAATATATACTATAAGTGAATACTAGATACCAGTTCATTAATAGTAGATTATTTACCCAGGGCGTAAAGTGGTGTCTTTCGGCGCGGGCGCCACAAATGAGCACGAATCACGAGCGAAGCGTGAGCATTGTAGATTTAAGGCCAGAGCGAAGCAAGGGCAAATTGATAGGTTTACTCCCGAGCGTGAGCGGTGGAGGTAATAGAAAATCCTGGGTGTTTAAAGTTCGCCCAAGACAAAGACACCTTTATGCCCCGGCTGAATACTCTGCTTTTCACGCTTTCTGTAAGGCAACAAAATGACGATAACTAATAATTCAGATGTATGCACCGGTTCGCCACGCTGTATCAAATCATTTCACAATATAAATATACACATCAACCATATTTTTGTGAAATAAACTGCCCAATATTTCGGCCTGTGATCCGAGATGAGTCATTTTGAGTCAACATTACATGACATGTAAATTGAACGTTGCCGATCAGATAGTGTGAAAAAATTGATTTTGCACTACATACCGGGTGCATTTTTTATTGAACTTTACCTAGAGGGAAAGTAAACTACACTCAACAAAATCTAATGAAGTCTATTTTATTTACAGATAAAATAGAAGTACCTATATTTCTTTGAAGTAAAATTAAATCTCAGCAATGAAAATAGGTCAACCGCAAAACGGAGGATTTTCTAAGGTCACTTTTGTCGTCTTCTCCTCCCAATTCATTTACTATCACATTTATTATTAAGAGTATAAATGAAATGTCCTGCTTTCAGGCAAAAAAAAAGATCATTTGATTCATAATAATAATATTGAGTAAGTACATTAATTAAATTGGGAGGGAAATGAAAATGAAGGCGGCTACAGTGACGTCAGAAACTTCTGTTTTGTGGCCTAGCTATTCTATACTTCCCCTCTGGGTTACGTCAATGCCGTCCGTAGTGTTCAAAAAGTGACTAACACTTACAAAACTTTCTTTCAGTTATTCCTGTACACTTTCAAATTAATAATAGGGAGTGCAATTTATTTGCAAATATTGGTAATAAGTTTCCAAATAAATGTAAGTTATACATCAAGTAATTAAGTTTTGAAATGTCAAGTTTTGTGCTAAATGCAACACAAGACTACAGCAAAAATTGCCGGAAAGTTTAAAAAAAATACAATTTCCTATTATAGATGATCGGGGTTATGGAATGGATGAGCGTTCTAAGCTTTATAACTAGCAATGCATCTATCGCAATCGCATTGAGTGTGCGTTGCGAAATTTTCTTGAGGGAAGTTAAGGAGACGAAACAATTATGCATAAGAATCATGGCTGAGTATACTGAAGGTATGTATGTGTTATTCGTTTGCTGCTGCTTGAGAGTTGAGATTGCGCTAGAGCAAGAACGTGGAGTCGGAGTGGACGTCTTTTTGGCAAAATTAACGACTGAATTTTATTTACCAATAGTTTACCCACAAGCTATGCATGCATAGTCTGTGGCTTAGTCCCGGAATAGTTAGTAGGTAACTTTATATTTTCAATTAGGTAAGGTTACTATGTGTATGTGTAATGGACGAATTGTTAACTTTGCTAAATAATAGCATGGAGCGATTGTGGCTACAAGTCTGTGTATTTTTAAAACTTTTTTTCCAGGACCTTTCAGGGAAAAAGCGAGAAAGACGCTGAAGATAATAGAAACCAGACCACCTAGGTTCACCGTTTACGATATGTGGACCATCGACGGGGGGTTTCCACTTCATCTCTTCAGTATCGTCACTGCTTTTACCGTGACCGCACTGCAATTCTATCTTCTATAAACACTTAGTGCATGTCTTTTTAATAAATACAATCTTAAAAATATTAATACATTTGTTTAATTGACACCTACTTCTTCATAGCAAACTAAGTTCGTATTTTTTTAAAAGCAGAGGAATCTCGTATCAATTAAATCAATAGTTACCACCATGAAAGAAACTGTTTGAAGACAACATTGTTGTTTTTTCTTACATACTTGCGCCACTTAGGTTTTTATACCTATTATGTCTTACAGGTGAAAAATGATTGAAAAATTAAAACGCTTTTAAAAAACTCACTAAAATTAAAATATTTCTCCTAAATAGAAGAATTATGCGCTATTTTAAGTTAGTACAGAACCCGGTGAGCGGGTCCAACTCGCACTTAGCAGTTTTATTAACAAAAACCCGTATCTCGCAAAACATCGATCATAAGTTTAATTAGATAGTCATTCGATACAGCGCATAAAAATATACAGAAAACCGGAAATAAATATATAGAAAACCGAAAACCGGCCAAGTGCGAGTCGGACTCGCGCACGAAGAGTTCCATATCTATCTACTAAGTATTTAAGCACTTTTATTGCTCTAATAAATAAGGTCCTGTAAAACATGATTAAGATTGCCTTATAAGTGTTTATTTATTTACTTTTAGAATATGACAATATAGATCCAGATAGGGTTAGTAAACATATTTTTATTATTCCCTTAAAATAACAAAATACTTATCCGAAATTATGAGACAAAACCGGTCATATCTTTTGATGGGGCTGACTGCTGGCTGACTCACAATTTTGTTTTTTTTTCACAGCTAAAAGACACAATCAAAATAATTATTTGACTACAGTTTTAGTTTCTCATGATAACGGGTTTTTAAAGTAAAGATTTTTAAAGCGAAAATTTACACGAAAAATATTTTGCTTTAAGTTTATGGACTTCAACTCCGAAATTTGTTTACTTATCATAGTCGTGATAGCTTTCCCTCTAAATTCATCATATGCTAGTGCTGATTTTTCTACTTATCTACCTACATCGTTTAATTTGGGAAAGGGTGGGGACATAGGACTTTAACAAATTTTTATTTTACCAAAGTACACACCCAATAACAATTTTCTAGCACCTCAGGTCTCTGCGCTGAACTGCGGGCGGACGGACAGACAAACATGGCGAAACTATAAGGGTTCCATTTTGGACTTTGGAACCCTAAAAACAGATGGCTTGTGTATGTTTTTGTGATATTACCTAGTAAAACAACAAAATAATGCTCTAACATACAATATTTTTATATTGAGGAAATCAACAGCACATAGATTGCCATAATTTAATTAATTTTTCATGCCATCTGATCGGCAAAGTTCAATTATAATTTCATGTAATGTTGACGTAAAGAAGTGGCTCATCTCGTCTCACGGGCCGTAAATTGTATGACAATCCATTACGCGATAGGTAATGTGGCACAATTAGCCCGCTTAATAATCAGCAATGCGTCTATCGCAATGGCATTGAGCGTGCGTTGCGAAATTTTCTTGAGGGAAGTTAAGAAGACGAAACGATTATGCATAAGAAGAATCATGTTGGAGTATACTGCAGGTAAGTACCTATTATTCGTTTGCCGCTACTTGAGATTGCGCTAGAGCAAGAACGATTCAGATTCATTTATTTGCTTGAATTATGGTAAATAATAGAGATGGGCCGAGTACTCGGTTAATACTCGGTACTCGGCGTACTCGGCAGGTTTTTTGATACTCGTACTCGGCCGAGTAACTCGGTTTCAGTGCCGAGTATACTCGGTTTAAGTAAAGCAATATATTTAGGTAGATATGATCTAAACGACTGGGAAAATCTTTCACAACCTCAATTAATGATAATGAATGAGTAGAAACAAAATGAGGAAAACGTTAATAAAAATAATACTTATGTTAAATTTTATAAAGTTAGATTGTTTTGTGGTGATGCAAAGCTCTCTGTTCTAGTAACAGACAATTCCATTTTTCTTCATAGACTTTACCAGCCTCCGAAAATAATCAGCTGTGAATGGTGCTTGCAGGTGCTCATAGAAACACTCCTGTTAAGAGTGCTAGTTCTAAATACCTTGTTAGGGCCCTGCCCACCACTCGAACGGACACTTGTCTTTTTTTAGCAAATTTTCTTTGTAATAGCGACCTTATTTAAATTTATTAAATAAAATGTAAATTCGTCATTGGCTATAATTCTTACATGTCTATATTATGTTATCATCATACTGTGGATTTTGTAATACAAAAAAAAGTCATGGGGCTTTTAGGATCATCGCGCTCTAGTGGCTTGATGAAAGCTTATTCTGCGCGAACCTGGTTTTTACTTGTTTACACACCCGAAACAGGAGTTTGATTGAACCGAGTTACTCGGCCGAGTACTCGGTTGGAAAAAAAATGAACCGAGTAATACTCGGTACTCGGTACTCGGCAAAAATGCTACTCGGCGCATCTCTAGTAAATAATGATGGTACATACAAACAAAGTCAAAGTTCGCACAATTCACCAGAAGCTGGAATGCAAATGTTTCATAACACATAATTGTAATTTGAAGCATTATTCAATTAATTATTAAACCATTAAAAATATATAAATAATAATAATAAGAAAAATGACAATGCGAACAAGAGATACATATTCTTACTAATCTGTGGTCCACGTTATAAAATATTGCAACATTAAATACCAATCACTGACAAAAACTAGGTGGTTACAATTTGGTTACAATCGGAATTGAAAGAATTCAAAATATTCTTTCAGAGAATAGAAACTTTTTTCTAACAACCTCAGTTTCTTTTTAAATATATTCAGCGGTAATGACTTTATTTCTTCATCTAACCTATTGTAAATTTTTATGGCCATGAATATACATTTTCGCTGTAAAGAGCTGTCGACTTTGTAGGAATATTCAATTTGTTTGGGTACCGTGTGTTAAAGTTGCATACATCTTTTTTTCTTTTGAAGAAGTGAGGGTATGTTTTGACAAACACGCATATCTCATAGATGTAAATGCAAGGGACAGTAAGCAGTTTCAGCTCCTTAAAAAGTGGCTTGCAAGATGTTTCAATCTTTGCGTTACAAATTGCTCGAATACTTACATTGTTATTGAGCTATTAATACTCTGTCAACGTGACATGAGTTGCCTCGATAATCGCGTATCTCAGAAGGGAACACACATACCCATGGTATGCCTGTATAGCAACTTTCTTGTCACTGATATTAGTTAAACGCCATAGCGCATAAGCAAAGGAGTTTATCTTAGTTAGTTAGTTAGTTAGTTTAGCTGGGGTAGTTTCCGCACTTAGCCTCACGATTGGGCCATTGTACGTGTGTCCCTCCTTTCTTATTCTAACCACCCCAGGCTCTCCCAGAAGACTAGCAATCCGCCTAGATTGCTAAAGGCTTCCGGGAATGTGGCCGGAGATTTGAGAAAGTTTGCCCGTTGTTCCGCCACGCCCATGCACTCCATGAGCACATGCTGTGGTGTTTCTTCTGCCCCCATGCACCCTCTGCATAAGGGACTGTCTGTGACACCTATTGTGAATAGATGTTTGTTTAGGAGACTATGACCGGTTATAGTGCCTATAACCATACGCAGTTTGTCTCTTGGTAACCGGATAAGGTTGCGGGTAAGCTTTTTCGAAGCTTCCGGAATTGCGTTCTTAGTTTGCCTGCAACCTTCACCATTTCTCCACTCTGCTTGGTGTGCTGCTTCGGTTTCTGCACGTAGCCACGTTCTTATTTGGGCCTGCGGTATAGGCAGTAATGGTTCCGGGCCATATACTGTTGTCGCTGAGCCCCTCTTGGCTAGTTCGTCGGCTGCGTCGTTGCCTAGTGAGTTACTGTGTCCTTTGATCCATTGCAAAGTTACCTCATTTGTGTTTGCAATGGATTGGAGTGCTTCATGGCACTCCCAAATAAGGACAGATTTGATGCTATTGTTTTGTAGGGCCTGGAGCACCGATGCGCTGTCCGAGACGATTTTAATGTGTTGGTCTTTTACGTCTCTGGCTGCAACCGCCTGTGCTGCCCTAGTGATGCCGATACATTCTGCTTGAAAGATTGTGTTTAGCTTGTCTAGAGTAGTTGATATGTTAATGTTTAGGTCATTCGAGAAGACTCCAGCTCCTGTACCCAGCCGGGTTTTGGAACCGTCTGTGTATATCCGAACCTCCTTTATGCCTGAGCTGTCCCTAGGCTCTTCAGTGAGTTGGATATTGTATCTTCTGTCGAAGACATGTTGGCCTAGTGTTCTGTCCATGGGTGCGTCTAAAAGCGGTTTTTCTTTTAGGGTCCTATCTAAGATTTTTGAGTGTGTAGTCACTATGTTTTGTTTCCATAATCCGTTCGCTCTGAGTCTGAGGGCAGCTGCCTTTGCTTCTTCCTGGATTACCAGATGAAGCGGTCTTAAATTCAGGAGAAACTCTAGCGCGGCTGATGGAGTGGTTCTCATACATCCTGTAGCTGCGATGCTTGCTAACCGTTGTAGGCTTTGAAGTTTTGATTTGATCGTGGTCAGTTGTGTTCTGGGCCACCATACAACCGATCCATAGGTAAGTGAAGGCCTGATAACTGATGTGTATAGCCACAGTGTGATCTTTGGGTTAAGACCCCATTTCTTTCCAACAAGTCGCTTACATTGATAGAAAGCTATGCAGGCCTTCTGCATTTTATCGTCGATATGGCTCCCCCAATTCAATTTACTGTCTAGAGTGATGCCCAGATATTTCACTTGTGATGAGAGAGCTAATTCGGTGTTAAACAATTTTGGTAGCTGTAGTTCCGGTAACTTCCTTTTGTTGGTGAAAAGGATAAGTTCTGTCTTTTTCGGGTTTACTGACAGCTGGTGCTCGTTACACCATTTTTCTACTATTTGAAAAGCGGCACGCATTATGCCACATAGGAGGTTTTCCGCGTTTCCGTTTATCAGTATGGCTAAGTCATCCGCATATCCAATAGTAGTATATCCTCTTTCATTTAGTCTACTCAGGAGGCTGTCTACTACTATGTTCCATAGGAGCGGAGATAGGATGCCGCCTTGTGGGCATCCCCTGACTACTGTTGCACGCGTGGTGGTGTGTGTGGTTATTTGGACTGCCCTTTTGCTTACCAGCTCGTTTATCCATTTTGTTATTACTGGTTCTACCTTTAGTTTACTTAGGGCGTGATTGATACTGTTGTGCATGGTTTTGTCAAAAGCCCCTTCTATATCAATGAAAGCGGCCAGTGTTGATGATTTGTTGTTGATGGCCGACTCGATTTTGTGCACTACCATGTGTAGTGCTGATTCTGTCGATCTGCCTTTCCTATATGCGTGTTGTTGTGGGTGAAGTGTTTTGTTTCTTAGCACCTCATCCCTTAGGTATCTGTCTACCAGTCTTTCTAGCGTTTTCAGAAGAAATGAGGTTAGGCTGATTGGCCTGAACGATTTGGCCAGCGTGTAGTCTCCCTTACCGGGCTTAGGTAGGAAGACTATCTTTGCCTCTCTCCATGGCTTTGGTATGTATTTGAAAGCTATACATGCTCTGTATATTGGTAGTAGGTAGGTGATGATCTCTTGCGAGTTCCATTGGAGAAGGGCTGGGAAAATCCCATCTAAACCCGCAGATTTGAATGGTTGGAAGCTTTTTAGGGCCCAGGTGATTTTGTCCGTTGTCACGATTTTGGTAGCAACTTCCCATTCCTGTGGTGTTGGTGTCTCTGCGAGTTCGTCTGGCCATTCAGGATCTGGTGCGATTTTACATCCTGGGAAGTGGGTTTCTAGAAGAACCGTGCAGGTTTCTTGGTCTGTGTTTGTAAATGTACCGTCTCCTTTTTTTAGGGATCCCAGAAAATTGAGGTCACCTTTAGACAGTATTTTCTTTACCCTTGCGGCCTGATTTGTTGAATCAATGCTGTTACAGAAGTTGTGCCAGGCTTCCGTTCTCCGGTACCTGATACGTTTCTTGTAGTGTTTTTGTGCTGTCTTATACTTTTCCCAGTCCTCAGTGGTTCGGGTGTTTTTGGCTCGGTTAAACAGTGTCCTGAGAGCCTTTCTTAACCTTTCTAGTTCTGGCCCCCACCATTGACTATTGCCGGAGTTATTCGGTGTGACGGTGGGACAGGCCTGCTCATAACTGTTAAGTAGGGTTGTGGTTAGGGATTGAACGGTATGCTCTATGTTAGTCGTATTGAGTGTTACATCGGCTGTTTTAAGGCCGTTTAATGTTTTTGTTAGTATGTTGCCGTATTTTTTTACATCTGTTTTCCGAGGATTACGGTATGGAATGGGGTCTGTTAGTTTAAAGTTTAATTGGAAGCATACACGCCTGTGATCAGCGAAGGATGGTTCTTTGGATACATGCCATCCATCGATGAGATCTGCCGCCTTGTGTGTAGCTAAAGTGATATCTATAGTGGTTTGGCACCTTGAGGTCACGAACGTTGGTTCCGTGCCCCTGTTCATGATGTTGAGGTTAGTTTGTAATAGGTATTCAGTAAGAAGCTCACCCCTCTTGTTGGTATCCTTACTTCCCCACAGAGGATGATGCGCGTTGCAGTCCGCGGCGATGACCAGGTCCCAGTCCATTGTCTCACAGTGTAGTACCAGCTCGGCTAATTCCTTGGCTGGAATATCGCCTTCGCTCGGCATATACACCGAAGCCAGGACCAGGGTGGTTTGGTTCTCAACGAGGACTTTTACTGCGGTAAGATCTCTGGAACAGAATTGGTTAAGCAAGGTGGTATTTGTGGTTTTAGGCATTATAATGCAGGTTCTCGGTTTTTCAACTGGTGTCTTGAGTAATATCTTACCACTGATGTTGTTGAGGCCGCAAATGGTGTTGTTCCTGATCCAGGGTTCCTGGATCAGCGCGACGATCCTGTTGTCAACCTCCAGCACTCTGCGTAGTGTGGCCGTCGCGATCTGTTTGTGCTGGAGGTTGGTTTGTATGATTTTGAGACTAGGGGGGGGTGGGGCTACGCAGGACGCCATCTTCATCACTCGTGTCCCCCGCGCTCTCTGTGTGTGAACTCATCATGTCCAGCCAGCTCAGACCCGGTTGGGGAGCTGCTGGAGTAGATGGTCCCGGTAACTCACTCGGTCCTGCGACGCTGGGTTCGGCCGGCGCAGTTGCCTCTTCATGTGCAAAGAAGCGGATATATCCGCTTCCCGACATGTGGGCAATGCGTCGTTCTCGGTCCAGGATGGTCTGTCGCTGGTCTTCCGGGATTCCCAGTATGAGGTGGACTACTCTCTCGCTGGACCCTGGTTCACCTGGTTTGTCGTCGTCCGTCATGTCATACAGCAGCCAGGAGTCAACTCTGTACCAAGGGTTCTGGGCACTGAGGACTCTCTGAAGCGTGCTGGAGTCTGTGATACGGGTGTGCAGTAGAAGCCCTGCTTTGAGCCTCTTTTTCATGTCTGACTGTCTGATGACAGTCAGAGTGGTCTGGGGTATTGGTGAGGGTATGTTTCTGACCTCCCTCTCCAGCCAGTTGAGGGCGTTTGCGTTCTCGCACCACATCGCTAACACCCCATCCAGAAGGAAGGGGCGTCCGCGGAAAGATGGAGCCTGCGAGCCCGGGGACGGTGGGGACAGAACAGCTTGAAGGATTCTATCGTCGATAGCCTCCCTAAGCTGCACTGCCTGTTCCTGCGAAAGGTCGCGTGGCGGGACGGTGATAACCGCTACTCTCAGGTGCGATTGACTCGCATCTGCGTAGCTCTCCGCCCGCCTCTGCCTACCGTCGGTTTTCGGACGTTTGGCTTCCCCCCTGGGGGACCGAGTATCGTCCAGACGAGCTCGCTTCGTAGAAGCGCGGTCGTCCGGACCATTCCCGGCCCCAGGTTGCTCACCTACGGGAGCAGTGGGAGCCTCCGTCTCCGACCTTCGGTTGCGGCTACCCTTCGGCTTCCGTCTCCTCTGGCGAAGTTTGGGTGGTCGTGTTGGTTTGGTTGGTGGCGGGAGAGTCACCGTTCCATGCCGCCCCACCCCCGCAGGGGTCACCCCTGCAGAAGTGGAGGGCACGGGCTCGCTGGGCATTGCTGCCACTGCGGCCGGCGTCTGCGTTTGGTTGGTACTAGATTGGTCCGCTTCCCTTCCCGCGTGCCCCTGTGGGGGCATGCGATCTGTTTGGCTTCCCAACCCTTGTTTGGTGTGTCGGTCAGTGTGCCGCGACTCTGCGGTCTGGTGGGCCGACCCCGACGCACACGCGGTGGGGTGAACACGTTGGGGCTGACCCACCATCCCTCGGTTTGTCGTTGCAGCATTGGGCTTTCGGGTTCCCACTGTAGCACGGCCGGTATGGCGGTTGCGGTCGGGTCGGCCTTCTTGCCCTCTACTGCTGGTAGTTGCCGCCGGTTTGGCGGTCCCTTTGCAGGGGCGCCTCCGAGCGACAACAGTCCATTCCGACACCGTTGCAGTGTCGGCGGTGGATGGTATGGCCTCTGCCAGACCTGAAAGGTCAAGGCTCGGGCCGTGCTCTGTGGACAGGGTACTCCCTGTCGGTGTGTTTCGACCAGTAATATCTACCAAAGGAGGGGCCTGGGTCTCCACCCGTCCTTGGTCGTCGGTAACATTACAACTCCCAGACCCGGGTATCTGGGAGAGCCGGGCGCTAGCCGGATCGCATGGCACATCGTTCTCAATATATTTGTCACTCATTTTACGAAAGGTATTTAGGGAAATAGCTACAGGGGTTCCCCATGTCCCTGCACCCAGACTTTTAGAGGTTATTTAGGCCTCACGGTTCCTGGTAACCGGGTTTTGATTGGGTTATTTACTGCCGCCCACTGTTCGGCATTGACAACTATTTACGGCTGGACGGTGTGCGGGTGATAGTGCACACCGATAGCGTTGTCCGTCAGCCAACCCTCCTCTTTTCGCATCTGGGCTTGGGACCAGCAAAGGCAGAGTTAAAAAGGAGTTTATCTTACTACACATTTTATCGATATGACTCTTCCACGAAAAACGATCATCTAATAATGTGCCCAAGAATTGGGTTTGAGAAGACTGCCAAAATGTAGATGAAGTGGGATTTTGCTCGCATTTTTATTTATAAATTGTATGAATGTCGTTTGATTTAAATTTATATGTAAATTATTAACGTAACGTAACGTGGAGTGGGAGTGGACTTTTTTTGGTAAATTCACGACTGAATTTTATTTACCAATGGTTTACCCACAAGCTATGCATGCATAGTCTGTGGCTTAGTCCCGGAATACTTAGTTTAAATTATCAGAAAAAAATATTGCGTCATTATTTGTACAATAATATTGAAATGACTTGTTAAAATCAAGGATGGGCAGCTAATTTCAGAAGATGTGTAGATTTTTTTAAAATGATTTGATACAACGCAGCGTAGCGCATCGGTGCATACATCGGACTTAGTGGTTAACATTATTTTACTGCCTCACAGACAGCGTGAAAAGCAGAGAATTCACCTCGGGCATAAAGGTGGTATTTCATTTCATTTAATTTCTTGGGCGAACTTAAATCCCTCGCTACACTCAGGGTTTTCTATTACCTCTTACCCGTAAACCCGTTAATGCCCTTGTTTCGCTCGGGCCTCCAATCTACAATCCTCACGCTTCGCTCGTGATTCAAGTTGGCGCCCGCGCCGATAGACACCAATTTACGCCCTGGTTGAATAATCTATTATTAATTTGGCACACGATGTTACCAAAAACCCTTTAGTATACAAAAATAATTACTCAAATAAGAAAGTACGAGTAACCCATCTATAAATAAAGGACCAATTAGGTTAATAGACAAATTACTAGAGAAATAAATGAATGCAATTAACCTGTGGAAAACGAAAATCAGATAAGGTTTACATAATATCATGCTCGTAACGTTTTAAACTAGTCCATTGCGTACACTTAACGGTTGAAAACATCTGAAATCAAGTCAAATTATCCATATCTTTCTGCAGAAATGAAATCTTCAGAATATCTTTCGAGGGATATTTTAGAAGATAACTTTTTAAAAACTTTCACCCCGTACCATTATCTCCAAAAAATATACGGTTCTTGTCGCGTTGACGCTAGAAATAGATTTGTTACTGCTCCGACCATTGGTCAAAAACTGTATACCTCATTCTGTATGACGTTAATTATATTTTTATACGTGAGAACACTATCGAAATTGCACGAGCAATATAATGATGTATATACAAATATTTTCTATTTGCTCGCTACAATATTAACGATGCAACTTATTGTATTCTTGGGAAATTTATTTCACGTGCGTTTTATAAACTGCAAAGAAAATGTAGAGTTGATAATTAAAATGCAAGAAATCGAGCGCCTCATGAACCTCGATAAAAACAAGAGGTTGAACACACTTCGGTTTGGGTTTAGTTTATTTACTGTTACCTTCTTGGTGGTAACTATCTCCGTGCATTTTCTTATATTGTGCTACAAAAGTGGCATAGCTACGGCTTTCTCGTTATATACATTTATTTACTGTGGGGCTCCTTTCACATTAGAAATTAGTCATTGCTCTAATATTATATTTTACTTTGCAATTCGCGTCCGTATAACTAATGCCATTATATTAAATCACCTAGACGGTGGAAATAAAGGAAGAAAATCAATTTTCCCATCAACTTCTCATTTGAAATACATCTTTTCTAAATTACATGATTTCAAAACTAGCAAAACAGATATTTTCTTAAGAGAAATAATAAAAGGCTTCAATTTTTACAAAGAACTTTACAGATTTCAGGTAGTACTTACTTTATATTTTATAGTAATTCCTACAACTGTTTATATATATTTTTTGTTGAATTGATTTAAAAGGTATAAAAGGCTGTTATTTCGTTCTTTTCAGATCCTGTTGTTTAGTATAAAAATATTTTTTTACATCCTATTAATATTTGAGTATTTTCTCCTTACAATGAAAAATAATGTACGTACTAAGTTCGAAAATTAACAGAAGGATACATGGGATGAACAAAGCATGTCACTAAAACAGAAATTCGAGAAAAATGGACCGAAAAATACCATGCGCTTAGTATACCTAGTTCACCGAAATTACATTGAGTCTACATTATTGACTTTTTACAGCTCTTAAACAAAACACTATGAAAACAAGAAATATTTTAACATTTCTTGTGAAATATTTAATATTATTTATCAAAAAGAATTCGCTTATCTTTTGCGTATAATTTTAGGTGTACTATCTTCTCCTATCCGGATTTATCTTTATACAGAGACATAAGTACTGTATTGTGGCATTACCTATAACATTTTTAAAATATAATTTGGACATTCCTTCTTCTGCCCCTGTACCCTTCGAAATATAGATAATACTCATTATCCTGATCGCCTGATCTCTCCGGTCGTGTCAGATTGCTGTCCCATCGGGCTATGAGAGTGAAAGGAATAGAGAGTGCATCTGTGTTTGCGCACACACTTGTGCACTAACTATAATAGGTATGTCCCGCGTAGTCGGTTAGTCGTGACTGGCCACCATAGTCGAAAATCGGCTAGAGCTAGGGGGACTATTATTATTATTTACTTTAATATTCATTAATGACGATTTCCAAATTTTAGCAACGTGTTTCTTAATAATTGCTGGATGGAATATTTTAAAAGACTTATACTTTTCAGATCATTGATCCAACACAGTTAATAGTATACGTTTCAGTAATAGCCATGGATCTATTAGCTGCCATAATGTTGGGCCTACGATGTGAATCGCTTCTCCGATCGCTTAAACAGACAAAGGTGCTGTCGATCACTATAATGTCTATTTATTTAGAAGGTTTGTAGTTTTTTTTTTACACTGTATAAGAAATAAAAACATTATTAATAAGATAATGTCCACGGATCCCTAAAATTCTATACAGGGAGTAAAAAACTACTTGCCCAATTCGAGGTGGTTAAGAATCGCGTCTAAAACACAGCAAAAACATAGTTTTTTTTAAATAATTATTTTCTTTAATATTTATAATTATTTTCTGTATTCTATTCTCGATTGAAAACCATCTTCTTACATTTGGCTTGTACTTTTTTTACATCCTGTATTAAATACAACACATTGATGAACACAACGAATTTTTTCATGGTTCTTTTTTATAGAGAAATTCCTGCTTTGTTAAAAGCATCAGAATTTAAGTCTTTACTGTTTTAGGACCACTTCGAGAAAAAGCGAAAAGAATGTACAAAATTATAGATGAAATGCCTCCTAGCTTCTCCGTATACGACATGTGGTATGTGGATGCGCGCTTCCTGCTTGCACTGTTCAACGTCATGACGAATTTGATCGTCACGTTATTGCAGTTTGCGTTTTTGTAATTAACTAATTATGGAACTTTTGGCTCACTTATCGATCCGCCATCTAATTTTGTTTCAAAGATTTGGCCTTCAATAAAACTTTTAAAAATCGATCCTTGCATTATTTTACAATTGAAATATTTAATAACATAACAGGCTGTGAAGGACGATAAAATTTTAATTTTAAAACTTGTCATTTTACCACAGAACAAGTTTTACCAAAGTTTATTTTCGATTTATATATTGGTGATCTGTCGATTTTTGAAGTTTCCCGTCGTTGCCGTCATGTGAGCATTCATTAAATATAATATACAGGGTGTCCCGTAAGTAGTGGTTCAACCGAAATCCGTAGATGGATGAGGTCGTGATCTATCAAAATAGGCCAATATGGTTTAAGAAAAGTCTCATGGTTTAAGAGTTATTCAATCATTTATATTTTTTTCAAAATATTCGACTTACGTCACACGACTTGACTAAAATTATTTGCTGTTTGAGGTTTATCTGGTAACATTGTAATGACATTAATTGATAGTTTTAATTATGAACTGTGAGCTTTTATGATGATCCTGAGAGAGAGAAATATTAAGCATTTTCCAAAAAATACGGTCCTTTGCCAATGTATTCAGTGTAACTTTTTTTTCCACCCGGAACGTAGCACTATTTTAGTATTATGTAATTTGCATTAAATGTAGAAGTTTTTAAGGTGTTGGACACAAACTGTTCAGTATATATTATTTTCAACACAGGTCTTTAAACTTTGAGTTAAATTTTATCGGGCCAAAAAAAATGCAAAATATTGTCATTTTCTGACTAAACTATTGAAGTTATTGAAAAAAAAAGGTTTTGGCTACATATGACAATTATGCAAAAAATATAATAATTTAGAAAAACATTAATTTTCGCAGTATTAAAATAATGGTGACAACGAGAGTAACGTATGTCGATTAAAAAAAAATATTAAATTATTGAATAACTCTTAAACCATGAGACTTTTCTTAACCCATCTTGGCCTATTCTGATAGATCATGACCTCATCCATCTACGGTTTTCGGTTGAACCACTACTTACGGGACACCCTGTATAATATAAATACATATATCAGTATGATTTGCATAAGTATGCTTAATTCAAATCATACCCATCAAGTAAAATTATGCTTGCTAATAATTTTAAAACTTTTGTTGGGCAATAACTCACTAACTAACTGAGTGACAAATGAAATTCATGAATATTTTCATTTTATGTAAAATTTATTTCTCAATAAAAATGGGTCTAGAAACAAATGTTTACTCGTAGATCAGTCAAAGACTATAAAATGACAAAACAGATATTGGTCACATATACAATAAAGCTTTTTATCTAATTCACAGATTTTCTTAAAAATAATAAATGTAATCCACTGCTGCCATTATTAAAAAAATATTTTCTAGTTACAAAAAAATCTGACTTAATACGTAGTTAAATAGCTACCTACTTACTTCCTAAAATGGACATTAAGTTATGGACGGAATAGATTATTATTACAGATGGTAAAAATATAAATGTAAATGAAAATTCATACCACTGAACATAGTTTCATTTTAGTGATCAAAATATACATTTAAAAAGTTCTTGCAAAAAGCCTTTGTAAATGAAAAGATATTTGATGTAACTTATAAATAATACAACCAGTTCCATGAATTGTGTCAAAGCACACTTTGGTAGAAGTGGACGGCGTCAAAGAAAAGCCACAAAACAACATGCAGTTTGGCCGTTTGGTACATGCATACTATGGGTCAAAATATTTGACTTTATTTTTTCGAAGTAAGTGCCTAAAAAATGCTGTTATCATTCGTTTGCCGCTACTTGAGATTGCGCTAGAGCAAGAACGTGGAGTGGGAGTGGACTTTTTTTGGTAAATTAACGACTGAATTTTATTTACTAATGGTTTACCCACAAGCTATGCATGCATAGTCTGTGGCTTAGTCCCGAAATAGTTAGTTTATATTATCAGAAAAAATATTGCGTCATTATTTGTACAATAATATTGAAATAACTTGTTAAAAGCAAGGATGGGCAGCTAATTTCATAAGATGTGTAGATTTATTTTTTTGAAATGATTTGATACAGCGCAGCGTAGCGCATCGGTGCATACATCGGACTTATTAGTGAACATCATTTTATTGCTTCACAGACAGCGTGAAAAGCAGAGAATTCACCTCGGGCCTAAAGGTGTCTTTGTCTTGGGCGAACTTAAATCCCTCGCTACACTCAGGGTTTTCTATTACCTCTTACCTCCCTCGCTGACGCTCGGGAGTAAACCTGTTTATGCCCTTGTTTCGCTCGGGCCTCCAATCTACAATCCTCACGTTTCGCTCGTGGTTCAAGTTGGCGCCGGCGCTGATAGACACCAATTTACGCCCTGGGTGAATAATTTACTATTAATTTGGCACACGAATTCACACGATCTTACCAAAAACCCTTTAGTATACAAAAATAATTACTCAAATAAGAAAATACGAGTAACCCATCTATAAATAAAGGACCAATTAGGTTAAATTACTAGAGAAACAAATTAATGCTATTAACTTGTGGAAAACGACAATCAGATAAGGTTTGATAACAATATGAACATATTGTGATGGACATATCATGCTCCTAACGTTTTAAACTAGTCCATTGCGTACACTTAACGGTTGAAAACATCTGAAATTAAGTCAAATTATCCATATCTTTCTGCAGAAATGAAATCTTCAGAATATCTTTCGAGGGATATTTTAGAAGATAACTTTTTAAAAACTTTCACCCCGTACCATTTTCTCCAGAAAATATACGGTTCTTGTCGCGTTGACGCTAGAAATAGATTTGTTACTGCTCCGACCATTGGTCAAAAACTGTATACCTCATTCTGTATGACTTTAATTATATATTTATACGTGAGAACACTATCGAAATTGCACGAGCAATATAATGATGTATATACAAATATTTTCTATTTGCTCGCTACAATATTAACGATGCAACTTATCGTATTCTTGGGAAATTTATTTCACGTGCGTTTTATAAACTGCAAAGAAAATGTAGAGTTGATAATTAAAATGCAAGAAATCGAGCGCCTCATGAACCTCGATAAAAACAAGAGGTTGAACCAACTTCGGTTTGGGTTTAGTTTATTTACTGTTACCTTCTTGGTGGTAACTATCTCCGTGCATTTTCTTATATTGTGCTACAAAAGTGGCATAGCTACGGCTTTCTCGTTATATACATTTATTTACTGTGGGGCTCCTTTCACATTAGAAATTAGTCATTGCTCTAATATGATATTTTACTTTGCAATTCGCGTCCGTGTAATTAATGCCATTATATTAAATCACCTGGACGGTGGAAATAAAGGAAGAAAATCAATTTTCCCATCAACTTCCCATTTGAAATACATCTCTTCTATATTACATGATTTCAAAACTAGCAAAACAGATATTTTCTTAAGAGAAATATTAAGGGGCTTCAATTTTTACAAAGAACTTTACAGATTTCAGGTATAGGTAAACCGCGAAATTGAGACCTCGCCTGCGGGGTACAGGGGCGCGGGGGGTGACGAGAGCGGGGCTTGTGAGAGGTGCGGGCGGCAGGCACATTATTTTTAAAATTCAGTACGCTCGCTACACAGGTAGCGATAGCATCTGTTGTCAGTTGCGGACGCTTTGACAGAAGTACACAAGAGAATACTGTCTGACTGAAGTCTGAAGATGAGTCGCAGTATATTCGGACACAAAATCTATATTTTGTATTTTTTGTCGTGTTTTTTTTATTTCTATTCTACACCATTCTCCTGCACCTGTTACAATCTTTGTACATGACCTAAAGTTGTAGTACTTTTATTTATTCAATGCTAAGGTAGGTATAACTGGGGAAGAGAATGCTCTTAGCATTAACGCCACCGTTTATCACTGTAAAATAGCAGTGTTTTAATAAAGGCTCATATTAAGAGCCTTTATCAAAACGAACTTTATTAAAATACGAATATTTTAGAATAAAATATAGATCCAAATTCAGTGGAATATGAACTAGATATACACTGAAACAAAACAGTCGCAAAAGTAACCAGGGAATGTTATTTAAAGTTTTTAATTTTGCCTTAAAATTAATCTAATTTTAAGATTTCATCTTATTTATTCAAAATCCACGGCTCTGGATAAAGATATATAGAATTAATTCACTCTCATTTGTGTAATTGTATCGCATCGAATATTTTTTTCCAATATGTTATGTAATGCTAGAAAGTGTCGACACTGACGACTACCATTGTGACCACTGACGTCACATATCTTAAGAACTGTCGCGGCAAATTTCGTCTCTTGTGTATCGCCGCCGCCCGCACCCCTTACAGTCCCCGCTCTCGTCTTTCCGCCCGCACCCCTGTACCCCGCAGGCGAAGTCTCAATGAAGCGGTTTACCTATAGTACCTACTTTATATATTATAGTAATTCCCTCAACTGTTGATATATATTTTTTGTTGCATTGGTTTAAAATGTATTAAAGGCTGTTGTTTCGTTCTTTTCAGATCCTGTTGTTTAGTATAAAAATATTTTTTTACATCCTATTAGTATTTGAGTATGTTCTCCTTACAATGAAAAATAATGTACGTACTAAGTTCGAAAATTAACAGAAGGATACATGGGATGAACAAAGCATATAACTTAAACAGAAATTAGAGAAAAATGGATCGAAAAATACCATGCGCATGTATACCTAGTTCACCGAAATTACATTGAGTCTACATTATCGACTTTTTACAGCTTTTAAACAAAACTCTATGAAAACAAGAAATGTTAAATATCAAAAAGAATTTGCTTATCTTTTGCGTATAATTTTGGGTCTACTTTCTTCTACTCTTCGGATTTATCTTTATACAGAGAAATACCGTATTGTGGCATTACCTATAACATTTTTAAAATATAATTTGGACATTCCTTCTTTTGCCCCTGTACCCTTCGAAATATACGAGGTGTGGTCCGAAAGTTTCTGGCTGTAAAAATTTGGCGGCTTAAAATAAAATAAAAAATATGTCATCGCGATTGTCATTTATTCCGCTGTTTCGTGTATGATTTTGGTGTTTCTGTTGCTTGGCTTGTGGTTTTGATATTACGGCGTTTAAACTATAGGAAGTTGGTAAATTTTCGATAATGTTCAAATTGGATTATCGTTCCGTGATCAAATTCCTGACCAAGGAAAGAATCAGTCCAACCGATATAAAAAAAAAGGTTAGATGCCGTGTACGGGGATTCTTCTCCATCGTTTTCCACCGTTAAATAATGGAGTAAGCAGATTCGTTTAGGACGGGAGTCCATTGACGACGAACCTCGCTCCGGCCGGCCTGTTTAAGTACTCACCGAGGACTGTGTCAAATTAGTGGAAGAGGAAGTTCTGAGTGATCGAAGACTTAAGACTAAATAAATAGCGGGAAGAACCGGGCTTTCGAAAACTTCAGTACTTAGGATTCTTCATGAACATTTTCACATGAATAAAGTTAGTGCTAGGTGGGTACCCAAACTTCTTTCGAGCTTTGCAGCGAACAGAGCGAAAAGCGTTTTCTCAAGAAGTTTTAGACGCGTATAGGCGTTACGGAAAAAGTTATTTATAGTCGATTGTTACGAAACCATGGTTTTGTACTATGATCCCCTGTCCAAAAGGGAATCGATGGAGTAGCGTCGTCTTGGTAAAAAGCCGCCTAGAAAGGCCAAGGTAACGCAATCCACCAAAAAGATAATGGCAACGGTATTCTGGGATTGTCACGGAATACTGATAATTGACATAGAAGAAAGGAATACCACGGTAAATGGCAGCTACTACGCTACCCTTATTGAGCAGTTACGAGAGGCGTTCAAGCAGAAGCGACGTGGAAAAATCAGTTGAGGTGTGCGGCTTCTCCACGACAATGCTCCCGTTCACACTGCTGCAATTGCTAAAGCTGCTGTAGCAAAATGTGGCTTCGAGGAAATTCGCCACCCACCTTACAGCTCTCACCTGGCCCCAAGCGACTATTATTTGCTCTCAAGACTTAAGGCAGACTTAAGGGAAGACGGTTTTCTTCGGATGATGAAGTCACTCAAGCGGTTTTCGCCCATTTTGAGGACAAAACTCCAGAGTATTTTTTTAAGGGGATAGAAATGCTTATCACGAGATCTGCAAAGTGCATTGTAATAGAGGGGGACTATATAGAAAAATAAAAAAGGTTTTGTAAATATATCTACTTGTTTTCATTGTTAGGCCGGACGCTTTTGGACCGCACCTCGTAGATAATACTCATTATCCTGATCGCCTGATCTCTCTCCGGTCGTGTCAGATTGCTGTCCCATCGGGCGATGAGAGTCTCATCGGGCTTTGAGAGTAAAAGGAAAAGGAATAGAGAGTGCAACTGTGTTTGCGCACACACTTGTGCACTAACTATAATAGGTATGTCCCACGCAGTCGGCCACCATAGTCGAAAATCGGCTAGAGCTAGGGGGACTATTATTATTATTTACTTTAATATTCATTAATGACGATTTCCAAATTTTAGCAACGTGTTTCTTAATAATTGCTGGATGGAATATTTTAAAAGACTTATACTTTTCAGATCATTGATCCAACACAGTTAATAGTATACGTTTCAGTAATAGCCATGGATCTATTAGCTGCCATAATGTTGGGCCTACGATGTGAATCGCTTCTCCGATCGCTTAAACAGACAAAGGTGCTGTCGATCACTATAATGTCTATTTATTTAGAAGGTTTGTAGTTTTTTTTTTTTACACTGTATAAGAAATAAAAACAGTATTTATAAGATTATGTCCACGGATCCCTAAAATTATATACAGGGAGTAAAAAGTACTTGCCAAATTCAAGGAGGCGGTTAAGAATCGCGTCTAAAATACAGGAAAAACATAGTTTTTTTTTTAAATAATTATTTTCTTTAATATTCATAATTATTTTCTGTATTCTATTCTCGATTGAAAACCACCCCCTTACATTTGGCTAGTACTTTTTTTACACCCTGTATTAAATACATCACATTGATGTAACACAACGAATTTTTTATGGTTCTTTCTCTAAAGAAATTTCTGCTTTATTAAAAGCATCAGAATTGAAGTCTTTATTGTTTTAGGACCACTTAGAGAGAAGGCGAAAAGAATGTACAAAATTATAGATGAAATGCCTCCTAGCTTCTCCGTATACGACATGTGGTATGTGGATGCGCGCTTCCTGCTTGCACTGTTCAACGTCATGACGAATTTGATCGTCACGTTATTGCAGTTTGCGTTTTTGTAATTATATTTTAATTTTGTTTCAAAGATTTGGCCATCAATAAAAACTTTAAAAAACGATCCTTGCATTATTTTACAATTGAAATATTAAATAAGATAACAGGCTGTGAATGACGATAAAATTTTAATTTTAAAACTTGTCATTTTACCACAAAACAAGTTTTACCAAAGTTTATTTTCGATTTATATATACAGGGTGTTTCATGTAACGTGTCAAGCCGATGCGTGGTGATAGGTGAGGACACTAAATATCAGATTTGATAAAAATATGCAAAGGTAACAATAAAAATAAAAATTATGAAAATCAAGATATTTCCGATATGCCACATTCAACGGCCGATTTAAGCTAAAAATTACCTATTAAGTAGATCGTTTTTTGTATTGTATTGAAAGTTTATGAAGTCAAGCAGTTTTTAAAATTAGTCAGAAACTATGGAAAACCTTTTTTATATTTTTAAATTTATGTTGAAAATTCTATTCGGTTCTGCTTAATGCAATATTTTTTAGTATCGATCAATAATTTTGTATCTTGTGTCAAAGTTAGGATGGCGATTATTTTACTCATAATATTGCAAATAATAGGCATTCTATTGAGATCAAAATATCTGAGAAAAATGGACTCAAAAAAAAGTTATAATTTTTTAAAGATATCGTCTAGGTGCATCATGAAAAATATCGAAAAAAAAATATAACTCCTAAACTATAAATATTTGTATAACATACATGGGGGTGAAATGGATAGGTATGGTACTCAACTATCACCACGCATCGGCTTGACACGTTACATGAAACACCCTGTATATATTGATGTGAGCCACCACGATTCATAGTAAAAATTACAAAGTCTTTGTTAAGAGTCTTTGAACAGAAGAAAACTGACAACATTCGTTTGATTTATTATTATTATGAATAAAATATAATATAAATATACATATAGCAGTGTGTGTGAAGTGATTTGCATAAGTATGCTAAATTCAAATCATACCCATAAAGTAAAATATGCTTGCTAATAATTTCAAAACTTTTGTAGGGCAATAACTACTGAGTGACAAATGAAATTCATGAATTACATTTTATGTAAAATTTATTTCTCAATAAAAATGGGTCTGCAAACAATGATGAGACCCATTATATTAAACTGGTAGATCAGTCAAAGACTATAAAATGACAAAACAGATATTGGTCACATATAAAATAAAAATCATCAATCAAACATCTAATTCACAGATTTTCTTAATAATAATAAATGTATTAATTATCCACTGCTGCAATTATTATATTATTATATATTTCCTAATTACATAACTTCAGACTTAATACATATAGCTACCTAATTACTTCCTAAAATGGTCATTTATTATGGACGGAATAGATTATTTATTCCAGATGGTAAAGTATAAATGTATAAAAGAAAATCATACCACTGAACATAGTTTCATTTTAGTATTCATAATTATAATATATGTACTTTTATAAAAATATTTGCAAAAAGCTTTTGGAAATGAAAAGATACTATTATTTGATCTATCTTATAAAATAATGCAACCAGTTCCTTGAATTGTGTCAAAGCACACTTCGGTAGTTAGTGGACGGCGTAAAAGCCTACTTTCAAAGAAAAGCCACCAAAGAATGTGCAATTTAGTCGTTTGGTACACTTGAGCACTCGTACTAGAGGTCAAAATAAAGTTTTCGATCCAAAGTACCTTAAATCATCTTCAGTACCCCAATCACGAATAATTGTGTCAAAGTATGCGTATAGTAACGTAATCATTTGTATGAGTATTTGAAAGCGCCTCTATCAGACGTTAAACAAACTAAAATTTTGACAGCCGAATAAGATAATTTCAATAATTTAAATAAGATAGATCTTTTAACTTGTTTCTGGACGTGCCATATTTACGTTAGTATGACGTCATCTGCGGTAAGGCTTTCGAGCTTACGACACGGGAGTGCTTCGTGCTGCAAACTTACGTGAACTCGATTACGTGAGGAATACGTCAAATGTTCGTGATTGGGGTATAGGAGTACCTAAAAAATGCTGAGTTATCATTTATTTTTATAGAAAAGAAATAAAAAATCTGCAGAAACCTATCGTGTAGGATAGGTTTCTGACTCCCGAAAATATACCACATTATTACAGAGAGGCAGAGTTGCATCCTTGTCGGTCTTTTATAGGCTACACTTCGGCCACTGTGCAAGTGAACTGCATGATGTTGTTCCACCAGCTCCATTCCATCACAAGGGGACCAGACGTAGGCTAGCTTACCATCTCTATGTTGTTGACATTCCACCTGCTCGCACAAAGCGCTTTGCTAACACTTTTTTAATGCGTGCAGCTAGGGAATGGAACTCGCTGCCTACTGAAGTTTCCCTAAGGAATATGACCCAAGTCTCTTTAAGGCAAGAATGAACAGGCTGCTACTAAGCAGATATGCACCATCCTAGACCTCATCTACACCTGAACACCGAGTGCGATTGAGGTCAAATATCTGCTTAGCCGAGAATAAAAAAATAATAATTACATAACAGCCATTCCTATAAAATTAATACAAAAATAATTTTTAAAAACATACCAAGTATGGGCTCCTCCTGATGGGATATGGCTAATGTGTTTTATATTACAAATGATACATAATATCCTCATTTCTAAACTCAAGTAAGCATTTTTTAAAATACTATGTTCTTTTTAATTTTTTGATACTGCAAAATGACACAGTTGTATTACCAACCGATAACCGAACATTTTTTTAGGTACTTCAGATCAAAATAAATAATTTTTGACCTCTAGTATGCATGCTTGTGCCAAACGGCTAAATTGTACATTCATTTGCGTTTTTTTAGCGTACAGCTTCCACTTTAGGTAATAGTTACAGGATAAATATTAATGAGCTTTGTCATGAAATTTTAGTGAAAACTTACTAAACTGAAACACAATTGCACTAAGAAAGGCCTTGGCATGTTTTTTCTGAACTGATAATGGGCAGCAAGAGCTATCATGAGATTCACATTGTCATGATATTCACAATACCAACAATGACTGACTGTCAAACAAGGCATATTTTTGTGAATGTCAGCAGTAAGGTTGAAGATATTAGTAATGCCATTGAAATTGGCAGTATAGAGGCACTGTTGCACCGATGATCAAGAAAGCAGAAACACCATGTTGTTTCATCATACCAGTCTCTGAAAACAATACAAGTTTTATTTATTTAAGTACCTCTTTTTTTTCAGTAAAAAAAAGTTTAGGTAAATAACTTATTATTATAAAATTATACTTAAACTACTGTTTTATTATAGTAGTCAGCCATCAAGATTTGTACACAATAATCAATCAATTGCAATAGCTGGTCATAAGGAGTCATAGAGCTCAAAGAATTTGTTATTTGCATACCTTTTTATATCCAGCTCTTTTATTGTGTTATTCACATAGTTGGCCAAATTGACATCTTTGGCTGCTGGTCTACAACCTTCGTATGTGTCCGCTGGTATATCAGTTCGGAATGCTTTAAAGTTACTCAGACAGTCTCTGGTTATAACTTTTTGCGCTGTAATTTTTTTTTAAATTATTTCTTTTAGTGCAAGATATTATGAAAAGTACAATTATTCGAATCTGTGCCAACTGTTGGTTGGTTTGTGACGATGATAAACATAAGTAATAATATTGTAATGCCGGTTGTTTGTTTATTTAAATGCACCTAAGCAATATACGACAATGAATTGGAAAATTTACTTTTGTTTACCCATGTTCTCATATTGAAAGTAATATTATGTACTATGTCTTTATGAAAATAAATGTCTTTACACCTAAACCTACAATGCCAAAATTTTTGGGATATAATTTTAATTTGAAGAAAAGATTAATTTGGAGAGAAGAGTTGATTTTTGTTGTTATAGTGTTTTGTCACTAAAGAAACTTAATAATATTAAACTGCACATGTAAAAAGCAACCATGACTCTGTGACAGACGAACTATATGACCGGATAGCGTACACAGGGTTGATTTCTCGTCTGTCACAGAGTCACATTTGCTTAATATAATCCTCTATTTTAATTTCTCTATTTTAAGAAGTAACATGCTCAGAAGGTCAAACTATCAATTTTCGATTCCTGTACCTATTATTAACCCTTTCATTGTGTTTATATCATACCATAAACAAAGCAAGTGCCTTGCGATTCTTGCGACCAAGATAAAAATATAATTAAACAGATGATTTCATAACTAAGAAGTTTTAAGTACCAACCTCCTTTTCTTTCAATGAGCTTGATACAAATATCATCTGGGTCAGGGCAAGGGTTGCCAAGATAGCCAACTCCTCGCCAGTTGAAGGGCTCTGTGCAACCAGGTGTGGCAGCTGTGCACTGGTAACACCATATGGCTAAACCTGGAATATACCGAAATCACATGATGAAGTTTGTGTATGATTACTCATTTTTGGCATTGTTGATAGTGGTCCTGCATGGATGAATATCACAGATTATATAAATGAAATTGTTATAAAAGTTAATTGTTACATATGGACACAGGTATTATACCATACAATAGACCATTTAAATGTAAAGAAATTCACGTACAATCATTGTATGTGAACAAAATACACCCAGAGCCACACCCGATTCAATCAGCCTATGTAGTAATGAAAATTATTACGACTTACTTTCACATACGATAGATAGAAGAAGTATTGCTGTTGTATTAAGCTTCATAGTTGAAATCCGCTTTAATTCTCTTGTTTATTAATACAGCAATAACCAAGATTTAACCAAACACCGAAAATAAACAGACAGCAGAGGTGTATGTACCACAGATTAGTAAGAGTATGTATGTACTCTTTACTAATCTGTGGGTGTAGGGAGAGGGAGCGAAGCTCGGGGTTTGGGTAGGGATGTGAAAAAATTATCGAATGTGTTTGTTTTATATTGCATATAATTGATTACTAAATATCGATTTTATACTCGGCTGCGCCCCTTTTTATAAGTCTATTTCCGTCACAGAATATATAATAGTACTACATACAGAACGGCCACTCACCTCCCCTCCCTAGTCTGGCTTACCTCACTATCGCGCCGGAATTATGGTTCTCACTATGCGGTCGCCTATCGGGCATGGCATGCGCATGTTTGTGACGTTAACGGAAGTACAAAGTTTTGTGTACCAGTGATGCCTAAGTACCTACCGTGCAGTGTACGGCCGGTGCCTTTCTTCCTCGAGAAATGACTCCGATAGAACTTTTTTCGCTTCCCAAAAGATGAGAGACGGTAAGTAACTTCATACAAAATATGCAACCATTACCTATTCTAACTATTCAGTTACAGTGAACAACTTTAAAAACGTTTGGTAAAGGCAATATAGTAGTTAGGGAATTATAATTGTAATATTTATGTGATCAGTGAAATCAGGTGTTGCTAAGGTAGATACCATCATTTTATTTCTCTACGACGACACCACGTGAAAATTACATTACGAAAATTAGTACTCGTTACGTTGTTTACAAAATTACAGTAAATTACGTTGTTTAGGTATCTGTTTATTCAAGTGAAAATAGCTATGACCCGTGTCAACAGACTTTGTCAACCATTATAGCACGCACACAAACGCAGCGTCTGTGCAACACGCCGTCTTTCAAATCAATGTAATGAAAAGTTTCTTCCGAGTATCCGGGGTGTGGTTCCGTACCGCTAATAGTTTTGTAAGTTGTAAGTTGGTCGTTATTATTAAACCTTAATTTCTGTCAACTATTTAAAAACGTCTTATTTTTGGTGTTTATTTTTAACTACTAAACCAATTCTTTTGCGTTTATTGCGGAATTCATTAAAAAAAACACATAAAAATAATTAATGTAACTAAATAGATTATTTTTATATAAAATCGATCATTAATATATCGATTTCTCTTGCTTCAATTACGATCGATTATTTTATAATCGATATGTTATGTAGACATCTCTAGAAGCGGGGCGGCAATTGACTTTTATTTTCTTTTTGACAGGCTGCACAAGGCACAACGCCTGCAACTGTCAGTGTCAATGTTCAACGAAATTAAAATCAGGCTGCTTGGCTCTGTTTCACATTGCCTTTCCCATGTGCTATGATGTTGGGAGTTTGGGACTTTGGGAGTATTGGGAATTTAGCGCGGGAAACGAGAAGAGGATGGTGGATTTTATTTCATCATTTTATTCGTTGTTTTTTTTTTGAGTAAATTATTGTGGTTTCGTGCTAACACAATAATATTAATAATGTGTGCTATTGAAGAAATCAATGAAGACGAAGTGAGAAATAAAGTTGAGTGCGTTCGATCACGCGGCCTCTGCTTCGGATCGCTACTCTCGTGCTAAACTCCCTTGTTGAGCATTGTTATGCGGACCAGCATCGCATTTCAATGTATTAAGTAAGTTAGGCTAGTTTAGTGTTAGTTTTAGTGTTAGGTATAATTAAGAAAGAACATACAAAAATGAAGAATTGTCTGTATGGCTAGATCCGAAGACGTTTAACTTGTTTTTTTAATGGCGGGGAGGTTTATCATACATAACGCCACCACCTTATCGTATCGCGGGAAACAAAAAGAGGAAGAGCAATTTTGTTTCTATTTTTTTTTTGAGTTACTGTGGTTTTGTGCTGGAATTAATATAATAATATGTGTTAATGAAGAAATCAATGAAGACAAAGTGAGAAATAAAGTAAAGCGCGTTCTCATTGCGAATCTATTCGGATCGCTTTTCTCATGCTGAGGTCCCTTGTTGAGATGCGAACCAGCATCCCACTGCAATGTATTTGTCGCAATCAAACCGTATAATTCCGCCGTTTATATATGGCGTCGACAGTTTATAAACGCTCGCGGATTTGCTAAATGACGAATACAAAATGTATAATGCCGAGTCGTTATATATATATAATGCCACAACATTTAATCTACAACCGAAACGCATTTTACAATGCTGAGAAAAATGTAGAAGTTAGTTCTTTTCCGCACCACGGGTATCGCTATTGAGCATTAATCAGTCAGGTATCAAACGACTGCCGGGAGTCGCATAATAATGGAATTTCTATTGTGTCTCGTTCACACATACTTGACGAGTTAAAGGAAAATGGCGTCAAATAGTGAATTCATATGTGAAAATGTAATTGAAAAACAGTGGAAATACGACGTGTATGATTAATGGTATGCGTGGTAATAGGGATTTCAAAGACGTTTTTCATAATGAAATATAAAAATAGTGGAATACTCAATCGGGAACGATAAGAAATCCATATAAAAATTACAAAAATTTTGAGGTTATCCGGCACCTCAAGAACGCTAAGGTGTTCATGGGATCTTAGACCCGCAGGACACCTGCAGAGTTTTTAAATTATTGGTGAAAAATATGATGTAATGAATGAGTATTAGTGATTTAGACTATGTTATTCTAAAAAAAGATTGCCCTAACAGTATAACAGTCATTACCATTGTTTATTTAAAAATATATGTCACAAAACTGATTTACTTTCCTAATAATTATTTTCTTTGAAATTTCTTTTTATTACTTTGTTTGTTAAGTCCTATTTGTCCCACAAAACTGTGTTTTATCATGGTCGCCCTAAATCGGCATGAACTAACCAACCGTCATCGAAAATATGACAATTGAACAGTTAACATTTTGTCCTCTGCATTTTGCGAATCCGCGAGCGTTTATAAACTGACGACGTCATATGTAAACGGCGGAATTATACGTTTTGCCTGCGACATATACATTGTCTGTTTCTATATTTCATGAAATGTTGAATATAACTTTATTTTCTTTTTGATACAGAGCTATTAAAGGTACACCGCGAAATTGAGACCTTAACTGCGAGGCGGCGGCGCGGCGGCGGGACGTGAAGGGAGGGGAGAGTGGGGTAAGTGAGGGGAATTTGTTATAGTGATAGTTTTCCTTCTAAATTCATCATAATGCTGTGATTTTTTCCCTTTTTTTCCTATTATATTATATAACTAACTTGGTAACGTATTCACCTCTCGGTTATCTCAGAACAGATGAAATAAAAAATTGCGCACAGGTGGGACTTCATCTTTTAAGAATACAAATATGACACTGTGTGTTAAAACATTCTCAACCAATCTAAACCTAATGTATAAAAATATTTTTCCGTTGGTCACGGCATCACGTTTGACGGCGGACCGCATTTTATGGTCAGGAGAAGATTTTTTTGCAAGAAAACGATAAGAAAATTGAGCGGGAATAACGAATTTCATGATTTTTACTTTGCTATAGTCGCCACGTAAGATTATAATTTATAACATAAAGATAAATTAAGAAACCATAAATTGCGCACGGCGGGCTGGACCCGAACCGCCCGGCGCCTATGCGCAATTTTTGGTTTCTTATTTCATCTTTAAAAATAAAATATGACACTGTGTTAAAAACATTCGAAAACCATAAAATAACTATAACAGTTACGGGGTCAGGGCGGGCGGGACCTGGGGCGAAACAAAGCAGTGTACTATAATAATAGGTCGTTTAATATGGAAGTGATTTTGGTTTTCATAGAAGAAAATCATATTTTATTGTAACGTGGTGTGATGTATTACATGTCATCTGGGTCTGGAGGCTGTTCTTGTGGATATATTGCAGCCATTAATAATTGCAGATCTTCTTTATTCAAATCAATACACATGGTGCCTACCACATCCTCAATTCCAAGGGTACCATCATTGGTCATATCAACTTCTTTTATCAGATTGTCCAATGTCTTCTGTCCCATTTTATAGCCTTTAGTAGAAAGAAGGTCCCTTAGATTTTCTCTCTCAACAAGGCCCGTCCTTTCTGGATCGAGGACTTCCAACGCTGAACGTATTTCCATTTCTATTGGTATGTCCCTTTGACGCATTGTAACTATTTTAACAAACTGATCGAACGTGATGTGTCCTTCGGGGTGCGGTGGTCTGACACAAAATGCAATTAGTTCTTGCATTTGTTCTGGTGTAACAGGCAAAAGCATAAGAGATTTTAACATATAAACCAGTTCTTTTTCAGTAATATAGTTGTCGATATCAGTATACGCAGGGGTGTAGTTTTGAAAAACCTCCCAAAGTTGTTCCACTTCGGCAAGCTGGTCTGGTCTTAACTGAAATGGTTCTCTGAGGGCTTCTTTGGAATCACTGAAATCATATGGCGCGGTTGGATCTGGCGGTGGTGGTTCAACGTATTCTGGTTCTTCTTCTTCAACGGGGAGTTCTTCAGGTGGTTTTTCGTCTTCTTTCGTCTGCTCGGCTTCAACTTCACCTTCAGCGTACTCTCCTTCCAGTTCTTCGCCCATCAACTCTTCTCCTTCACCCAAGACCTTTTCTTTGTCCTCTGCTTCAACATGTTCACCTTCCAAGTGCTCGCCCTCCACATGCTCACCTTCTAAATGCTCACCTTCCACTATTTCACCTTCCACATGTTCTCCTTCTGTATGCTCTCCCTCAGCTTCTTCGCCACCTATTTCTTTGGCACCCCCCTCTCCTTCCACCCTTTCTTGATCACCTGCACCCTCAGGTACCTCTGATGGTGTTTCTGTGCCTTCTACTGTTGTTTCTTCCTCCATGTTATACAATTTTTAGCAGCCACATCAATTTCGAATTTATTTTATTCACAGGACTTCTTATTACTAATTTTTACACAATGAATTTGTCATCACCGCATCTGGGTTTGCTGAACTTCGTTCGTAGTATTTCAATTAGGTTACCAGTTATCCTGTCATACAACTGTAAGCTTCCAAGGGATATCGAATCCAAAACATCTATAAAATCACATAATAATTCTTCTCGAACATTATCAATAAAAGTAAACATTGATAAAAAAAACTAAATTAAAATCATAATATCAAATTCCAAACTCCCCCCATTGATTGACGATGTCAAAGATGATCTATAATTGATGGACGATGACGTGTCTGTCAAAAAAAGCAATGCCAGAAAGTCATTAAAAAAAATCATTTAATTGTTGTTGGCTAAGCAATTTTGTATGGACCGGTAACTGAACCGTAGACCGCAACCAGTGTGCCAAATCCTTTAACAATGCAGTCAATATGTCATGCTAATTACATTATTGGTAATATAGTTTTCAAAAGATGAAATAAGAATCCAAACATTGCGCACGGGCGGGAGTCGATCCAGCATCTTTCTGGTTAACGGGGCCAACGCTTTTCCAATTAAGCTATGACACTGTGAGTGATAAAAACATTATAAACCATGAAGAGTATGAGAAAGCATTTTTGAAAAAAACGCAATTTTGCGGTCAAGTAATCGCATTTCGGCTATAAAACTCTGTCGTAAAGCAAGTTTTATTAACTGTCCATTTTGCCTACTTCCTTCGAATTCTGCTGAGGCCTTATTGGAAAAAGTTGCAAGTCTTCTTATACTTGTTACAATCAAGTGTCTAAGTTAAGTTAGATTTAAGCTTCTTATCAAGTCTACCTTTATTCCGATCCGCTTAATAACAAAGGCAATTTTGTTATAAGCGAATCAGTCCGTATTAGCACAATCGGCTTTTCCGCGTTCTTTCTCCAGCCTAGTCACGTGGTTGTTATAATGCACTCACTGGATTACGGCAACAAACTGGCGAGAAATGCTTTGTCTGTGTTTGTTGGATCTCTTTGCTTTATAGGAAAACCACGTCAACTCGTAAGTGTTTATAGGTCTGGCATAACTAGTCGGTGGTACAAAAGTGGTAGCATCCCACGGCCAATGCTTTCATGAGGCGCATCGAGATGGTCACGTGCGTTTCGCGAGGGAAAGAGGCTGCCTGTATGGTGAGCGGCGCGTTGGCCCGCGTGGGCGCCAGCCGGCAGAAGAGTTAACGTGCGCCGTAGCAGCGCATGCGTGCTAACGAAATAACTTTTTGGCGCGAAACTATTCGCAAAATATACGCGAATGTTATTTATTACGAATACAATAACGAAGTACCTTGTGTTTCGGTGTGATTAAATACAACTTATTGACTCTACATTCATCAAAATGGTAAGTTCAATCCTTTCTTCTTATTTCATTAATCGTATCGCAGAGACAATATTTTTGTTGATTAAAGTCACCGATGAGACGAAACTCAAATTCTTATCTGAATAGTTAACTAATTTGTAATTTGAATTTCGTACTACACAAAATGTTTTTACAAACTTTTTTGCACCGAAATCTAGCTATAAACACTTACTCGCTTTTTAATCATTGTTAGTTAATACCTACTTACTATACTTTTTAGCATGCTCGCAAGAAAACAAGTGCTTATTTTATACCCAATTTTTAAACACTTTTCTGTGAACTATTATTCATTACTGCTTCAGGGTAGGAACAAACGTTATTTTGCAATCATATTTGGGCTGGCTTTAAAACACTTTGTAAGCTTGAAATTACCTACTTGATACCAGTATTGAACTAATTCTAATAAGCTTATTCTTACACTTATGTTCAAAAAATCTAATTAGGATTATAATGAAATCACATCACCTTCTTTTGCATACACCAACTAATACAAACACATAAGAAACTGGCATCTAATTGGATCGCAAACACACGTAATAAAACATTGCACTACATTGCGATGCCATTAGATCGATAAATTATGTCATGGGTAGATGAGTGCCAAGTAACTAAATAAACAATGACACAAAAAAATATAAAACTGATGACTGAGAGCCAATGGATAAGCCCATTTGGGTTTCGATAATAGAATCAGCGGGCCTCTACTTAGTCCAAAAAACATAATACACTCCTTTTCGTAGCGCAATCGGTTAAAATTCATGTCAATCGAATCTAAAAAACAAACAAATTAGTTGTGATAGGTATCATTTTTTACGCAACAGATAGATATTTCTTACTTAATCTTATGTGTATTTACTTACGTTTCAATCATTCCATGAAGTACTTTACAATAGTGCAGCACAAAAAGTCGTAATTTAAGTTGTTGCCTAAATTGGATCGTGATCGTGAAAGTACCCTTTACCATAAATGAAATATGTACGTAAATACGGTTTTTTTAATAGTCGTCTGCATCTGCCTACTTGTATTTTATGAGCCCATTTTCCTTTGAAAAAATATTTCATTTAAGTACTAAGTACTTTTTTTCTAAAGATAAGTTTTTCGTGGAAGTATGTTAAAAAAATGATTTTCGCATATCCATCGGACCCTATGCGATATAGTGTCATGACACCTTATGCATATTAAAAGCTAATAAGATTTGCTACAAGTTTCATTCAGTCGAGTTTTGAACACTCCAAAAAAATACTTTTTCAAATTGACCTATATTTACCTTAGCAAAAATCACCAATCAACTCGGGAGTATATCCTCTAAGTGAACGAAAAAAATCAGTTTCCAAATTCCTTAGGTATTACCACTGGGTATTACTTGCCAATCGAAAAAAATATGTGTGACCTACTTAATTTAACGATCTGTAAGTGCTCTACGTACGAAGTCTATGAAATTAAGAAAGTATTGTAATTAAGTTAGGGCTATCAATAAACAAGAAATACCAAAACTCAGCCCTATGTTTCTCCAAAATGCTTTGATACACAGCACAAAAACATTATTACACATATTTGAATAGTATAACACTACTGATTAGGTAGGTAATAAACGGACGTAGTGGGCGCAAATTCGTTATTATGTTCAATCGAGATTGGGTGGGCTCATTGCATCACCCACCTTAAAGTTTTTTATTGAATTCGGAGAGAAATGTGTAAATTATTGACACAATTTTAATAAAAAAAATCGCATCAAAAACACTATCGCCACTTTAAAAAAATAAAAACCGGATTCCAAGTAAAAGACATCAACGCGTCAGAAACAGAATGTTATGGAACATTGAGAGTGTCCGTTCTGCTACAGATTGAAAAGTTCTTGCTTTTTTCAAAAAGCCCTAATGTTTGTTGTCCGAGTATAAGTCATCAACTCTACCAGATCGATTAATAAATTTAGGTAATCAATATTTTGTTACATTCTTACGTTACGTAAATTAATAATCATAAGGACAATAATTTACATTCCACCTAAAGCCATACCCATGGCATGTGCCTAAATCTGATTTAAAATGGATTTCACTTTCATCACCTTGGATACATCATCGGTATGCATCATATGACCGATGCGTAGTTCAGACTTCACGCTGGAATGCAGTTCAATATCGTTTGTAATTTGTTCCTCATGGCTTAAAATGCAAATAAATCGTTGATCGTTATAAACCAATCGAAATTAAATCGAGCCACATCCTGATTGTTAAAATTGGTCTGATAACGTTCATCTTGACGGTAAGGCTCGCCCTGACCATGAACTGCCAGAGCGTATATGAAGCAGATGCTTCTATAACGAATGCCGAATATCTGTAGCACGCAACGTGATGTTCATTGATGGTGATAAATATCTTCGATCGCAATTAAGTTTTAACCTTGTTAGTTCTATTATTTTTATTGATGTGTAGTACATTACATAAAATTGATGTTAATACCCACCTAAACATTTTAATTAATCATCACACAGCGGTCAGCATTATGGTTTTTATAAATCAGTTCATAAATTACGTATACCATTTATTTTATGATTTAACTATGTTCTTGTTTTATTGGCAGCTGGACACGTAGGCAGTTAAAATATTATGCACCTCTGCTTACTTTATTGGTTTATTTATTTTTATAATATGCTATAAATTAAAGCATAAAATCATCTTAATTACTGTTTGTGATGAAATCTAAACAATTTGTGAGCTCGTTTACTTACCTAAAGGCACAATCGATTTACTGATGACGCGTTTGGTGTATTGGTTAGCGCTCCTGACTATTACGCCGGCCGTCGCGGGTTCGAATCCCGCAAGCGGCAAATGTTTGTGTGATGAGCACGAACATTTGTACCTAAGTCATGGATGTTATATGTATGGGAGACGCCCCCGTCGTAATCGTTGTCTGGTACTTCGTAACACAAGGAAAACAATTCCTTACCACGATACCAGACAATTGGTGTGCTGTGTGGCGCATATTTATTTATATTTATTTATTTACTTACCTAAAGGCACAAGCGCAACAAAAATATGTCCAATGATGTTTATACGTCTCCACTGATTTAGATCAATCAACCTAAGTTATTTAGATGTTGAAAATGAGCGAACGAATCACACTTAGGTTGCATGTTACGAGACTTTATGGGCTAACTTAGCTCAGACAATAATATAGAGCGGGATTAAGTGTGACTGTGAAGGTCGTTATTGCACAACGGATCGAACCACATTGGTAAAATACCTTCCATTGTAGAACACTCATTTGTATCACGATCTATCACAGGCTCAGTGTAATGAACACGCCGAATTTAAGTACTCACTCACTGACACGATGAATTTCAACCGACCATAACAACATTTTACCAACTCTTCAACAGTGTTGTAAAGGCCGGGAATTACCATGTTCTTAGATGAAAAGAGGACAACAAGTAGATTTAGACAATGTGAAAAGAAACAGTTTGTACTTAACCTGTTTGGTATGCATAAAACGGGGTTTATAAAGTGTCACATGCAATAAACTGGCCATTGCCTGGTCGTTTTACTTCATACCGTTCTTACTTTTATGTTCTATGCCACTTGCTCGGCAATGTTAGATGGGCTGAGTTTAGTGAACATAAAGTGAGTGTGGGGACGTAATATTGTATGGAAATCATTTATCTCCCTAGAGAATAAATGTGATTTAAATTTAAACACGAGCTCGTATGCACGCGCGAGCATGCACCAAAGAGATCATGATTTGAAAATCGATTTGGCCAGGACAACCCTGTGTGTAAATATTTCATGATTTGGCTTTATGTCTAATGTATCCATATTTTTTCATTGTCAATTTTTTTGACAAAAAACTTTAAAATGTTAATGGTCATTATTGGTAATTGTTTTGTTTTTGTTTTGTAAATAAAATTGTGACTGAATTAATATTAGCTAATTACAATAACATTGTGCTTAGGTATACCTACGGATGAATCTGTTTTCGTTGTGTATGTAATTAAATATGGTTAGAAAAGGTTTGTATAGAAGAAAACTTATAGAAAATGGTACATCAATAATATCATCTTGGATAATATTAATATCATAGCACGTACCGTGCCGTAATACATAACTTTTTACCTCGGTGGACAATCATTTTTATTCATGACATGTGCTATCTCAATCAAAAGATCCTAGAAAAAAACTTTCACTCATACTATTGAATTTATTTTGAATACATACTCGGAGCAAGCGCAACTAGGTATAAACTTCCGTCCGAACAAAAGACTGATTTCACGCTTTTCACATTTATCCGTACGAGTACAATTTGAAGCGGCAATGTAGCTCTTTCAATACACTCTGTTTCCCTCAATAAGTTAAACAGCATTGACAAAATTCACAAATGGTTCCCCTTCCCTGGAATTTTAGTTGTCTGGAAGAGATCGCTTATGGCGATAAGACCGCCTAAATTGTATTTTTTTTTTTATGTGTGACTGACCTTTGTGATGAGCAATAAATAGTTAATTGTCTTACATTTATCTTATGGTTTACTTCAATAATAACTTTCTTACGAATAAATATTGTACAACGATATTCGTTCGTACTAAACCTCTATAAATCTTCGATCAAGTACTGAAACAGTTTTAAGAAATTAAAATAGAATGTACATAGTATATGTTAACACTTATTCCGGTTTTAACACCAAGTGTGAAAGTAATTACCAGCTCGAGTTACTCAAATCAGAATGGCTTGATTCCTTTTATGTAAGTAAGTGTTAATACAAGATTTACATTTTATCGTGTGCCTATTACACCCATGGGCCTTATTTTTGAATCAAAGTCAATCAAATCAAAATCAAAAAAAGATAACTCAATTTTGTTACTACTCGCATCTATAGTCTATTTATCGCGTAAAGCATTATGTTAGTTGGCTCTTAATTGATTTTTCAACGAAAATCACTTTTAATATTGACGCGAGTGATTCAGTAATACGGCCGTGTTACGCAGTTACAAACAAACGGTATAGTAGTTAATTGATTCAGTACGTGGATGGTCATCACCATCAACAACACCATCCACCCATTGGATCCATTACAAATCCCATTGGATTACTAAAGAAATCGATAAACATACCTAATATTTACACGCTCACTATACTAGGCGTTCACGGAATATTTTTCTATGGTGTTTGTAGAAACGACTTACATAAATCGCGAATAAAGATTATATCGTTTCTATTCTATTTACTTATGTACATTCTTGATTATACATATACCTTTTTAGGGTAACGATTAAGAATCTGTTTTTGAGCAATCTTCTTTCAGGATTTGCTTACACTCCGTTAAACCTTGTAGTGGATTATGGAACTCGTTGATTGATACACAGTTAAAAGGTACTATATATTTGTGTATTTTATTTAACTGTAACCGGCGAAGTCTAATGACTAAACTAAAGTCGTCTCTCATGCGGCTTATGTTCCCGTAAGCGATAATCATTAATCACAATTGAACGCTCAAAGAAATCAACATGACATCTTCCTAATAGAGACACATGTAATACAAACAGCGAGTCAAGTAGTTAAACAAAATGATTATTGACTACATAGTAACCTACCTACAGTCGCAAGTAAAATGAATGATTCAAAATTATCATTACAGAATAAGTTTTACAGTAATGAATTAGCAAGAGCTACATCGTAGCTTCTACAATTTTATTATAATCCAAACGCAAGCGTCAATTGGAAGACAAGCTATAAACTTACACAAAACACATTAAACTAATTTTCTAAACTAAACTAAAAAGAAGGGCACCTTAATATAACTTTGTTCCCTATTTACCTAATTGTAATTTACAATCTTATATTAATTAACCAAATTTTCAGCTGATTTCATTTTCGTATCATATTTAGTTCGAAGGTACTAAATGTTTCCGAAGGATTAGACAAGCGATCATTTATTGATTGTAGCCGTGATTGCACAATCGATACAGATATAATATTTATACAATATTTTCCCATCGTTGCACGATCTACTACAAAATTAATGTTACCCTCTCTAAACCTCGGTAGTCTGCTATAAATGGTTCAACACCTTACAGATCATTATTTATGTCGTTTATTGTGCTTGGTCTAAATAGGTAATGCCTGCCGTACGGGTAAGCCCGACGTTCCGAGACGCTAGCTAGGCCAATCTTCAATAGGTAGTTTCATGTGTTTTTTTTAAAGAAATAATGCGAGATTTCTTTAAAAAATTAAGCGATTTGTACTTTGCGATGCGCAATTGTTTTTAAGATGGAGTGATTTTCGTTCGAAGATGAAGTAAAAGTCAACGAAAATAACTCATTTTTGAACGAAAATCACTCGCCATATCCAAGCAAGTGATTCAAGAAGAGGGCCCTTGGTTCTGATCTGAGACTCTACTCTAGTTCTGTTAGATATTTTAGGCAATCTTCAATATAAAGTTGCAATATTCAAGCATTGCGTGACGACCTCGGCGCAAACTTGAGCACAATCAAGTAAGGCCCGTGCGTGTCAAACATGATGGCGATCTCATACATCAAAGAGTACTAAGAACATTGCTTGTCAACAACCACCTGCGCGGAAGGGCACAGTTTATAGGTATACATCGCAAGTCCCCTATCACCTAAACTGGTTTCACTATACATGTGCGGATTCTATACCCAAGATGATAGCTCCACCGTCTTCGCACTCGACCGCTCTACGGACACTCCCTTACTTACTTTCACCCGGAAAACTTACAAATAAAAGTAGATACATTATTATCTGACCGTTTAGGAATCAATCATTTCATAGAAAATTGTTTCGTCATGGTTCAATAAATGAGTTGTTTGAAGGCGGTTAAAAATTTGAACATATTTTTTTTATTTCGGAGTACTATTTGTTTATGCCCGTATCTAAAAAACTACTGAACCCTAAGTTGAAATACACCTAATTGGTTAAAAAAAACTCGATACAACATCTTTCCAAATATTTAAAGTCAAACATTGTGTTCTAAACGACCTCATTATCTTTTCATTGACTGGTCTATTTTGGCTTTTGTGCATAGGTATCTTAAGTAGAGATTCTACACCTTAGACCTCCATGAACTGATTAATTTACTTGTTCAGCGTGATTCATCTCCACGTGAATTTATTTCAGCATACGGGCAATACAGTAAATAAACAATTTTACCCACATAACTACTAGGGGCCTAAATACGATCCTAATTTAGTACACGTTTCGTGCAAATTAGAGTAAATAACTAGACTACTTAGTTTACGGATTTCTCAACAAAACTGTATCGAATATCTGAGAAGGCAAGCGTATCTGCTACGATTGGCATGATTTCAGTTTGTAGGATTAATTTTAGGATACAGTCGGCGTCATAAGTAATTGAATATTTGTCACAATATATCGTACATGTTTGTTTACTGATTCGCAGGGCTATGTCTTTTACTTTAGTTCTATATATCTCCTCATTTTTGATTATGGACAGGTGACCTTGTAAAGATTGCAGGACCACACTGCATCCAGACCGCTCACAATCGGTCGCTGTGGTAAATCGTGCAGGAGGCCTATGTTCAGCAATGGACGTCCTTTGACTGATAATGATGAAGATGATCTTAAATGTTACATTGAGTTGAGTTAAAAGTCAAATCCACCTACAAAGGGAAAGTATATCTGGATTTATCTTTTGACTCATTGAAATAAAATAAAATCATAATCGAATTGTTAATGCTTTTTGTACCTGACAGTACAACAATCGCGTCTCGTCACCAAGAAACTTATATTCGTGAATACTCGTATTTTAAGTATCGATATACATTACCAATGTAGGCTCTGTTTCAAGAGTATGTACTTAGAATGCACTCAACCTCGAAGTTACTAATGTCCTTGCACATAATTCAATTTCAAGTCTTAATAATTCTAATCAATTTTAGGAATAGACCTACGATGTAACGTCATTCTTTTGCAAAATTTTGTTAAAAATCCAAAGTATATTTTGAGAATATTATTCAGAATCTGTAGAAAATTTTAAATAATGGCGATGACACATTAAATATGTCTACAAACTTAACTTGCGAAATTCTAGCACCAGATTTGGTTATCTCCTTCAGTTTTATTAGTACAGTTTAACTAAACGAGACCAACTCGGCGAATCGTCTGTGTAGGCGTGAGACGCGCGTGGGCATCCATTGTCAGATCATAAGCTTTTCAGTAAACACGAGGCCTTTGTCTTTCTCATAACCATCGTATCGAGACAAAAATCGGTCAAGTGCAACATTATTATAACGATCTACTTCTTTTTCAAATGGTTCAAACAGTGATTACTCAGCGCAGCATTGTTATGAAAATGCAGTCATCGACGTCAACTTGACCTTAATGTTACAGTTAAACTTACTTTTTTTGCATGACAGGCCGTGAAAAAGTTAGGTAATATAATAATCATAATAATAATTTATTATTTAGGCAGATGATTTTGTAAGATAGTTTGATTTTCAAAACGGTCTGTAACTAAGTAGTAGTATCATTAGATATTTAAAGGCGTTTTATGAATTTACTCTCTACCACAATCATTAAAAAACATTAGGTTACGTAATTTCTTAAACTTGCGGGGTAAAAGACATCAACGCGGCAGCGCTATGGATGGGTATATTAGTACCTATTTAGTAAGCAACCATGTTCTTATAAAAAAAGTTAGAAGGTTCTTGTACTCAGAAATCTATCTATCAAAACTAAAATCTTATTGACAGCAAGAATTTTAATTATTATTTATGATGCCTTCTTAAAAAGTTTTGTTCCTTTACATTTTTTTAAGTTGGTAACTAGATAGTTTGTATGTTGTTATGCCAGAATAATTATATTATATTAATTTATCTATCTGACAAAATGACTTCACGAAGGTATCCTTGCTTATGTCCTTGATATGTTCCTTATCTCGAGTCGTGACCATTTTCACCAACATGACTCTGTGTGTTCGTGACAACTCCTCGCAATCACCATGCATCCTAGATGGGGCTGCTCACTCAGCCAGCTTCCCGTGATCTAGAGCGAATTTTGTAATCGCAAAGTATCGTTAATCGGCGCTGAATCGATAATAATTAGGACCAACTTGTCTGAAGTCACGTTCTGTTGTAAAAGCTTCTTTTGACAACTGATAGATTGATTACATGTTGGCAAAACAAAGGAACGTTCACCTAAACACGATCGTATTCACTTATTCACGCTGAACACTTTATCCTGCCATACTTTTATGTGACCTTGAACATAAATTTCAATAGCAACAGAAGCCAATCAATGAGAGGTGAAGAAATCATTCTTACTAATTAATTAAAAGATCACTCAATAGTTTTTTTGACTTTGTTTAGTAGCTGATGCTTTAAAACTCGAATGTGTTTGTGATTGGATTTGAGTCGTAAATTATAGTAGGCACCCGGATTTATGTTATTAACAAATTTGATTTAGAATTGAAGGCACTTTTGATTAAAATTTTCTTTCATAGTAATATTTTTTGTTTGATGATGGATGAATGATTAAAGGAAGTTTAATTTAAACACTTTCAATAGAATTTAAATTGATGACACTATTACTTGGAGTGCCTAACACTAATTGGTTTGGCTTTTTTAACCGATAAGCAAAAAACCGCATGCATGACGTACATTTAGATGAGCACTTGAGTGTTCAAATAAGCTTACGTGCTAAATATATCATTTAATATCCTCAATCGTGATTACTTTGCATTTGATCCATTATTTTTCCGGATCATCGGATCATTCAGAATGTATCCGTGTGCTTTGTTTTCATGGTTAAATCATTGTGATGCTGCTTCACCTTGATGTAATGATCTCCACATGGCTCCATTAGTGGTGAAGATCGTTATGAGATCTATTTGTTACGTGCGCGTAAGGTCATGGTCCGCAGTGAGTTTCATCATTTCTCTCGCAGCCATTGATGGGAGTGTCAAAAATCAGAACACGAGAACGTAAACAATAAATACTGCCAGACTAAGGTCACGTATACTACGTGAGGTCGGTGTTTATGGGATCATTATCGATATTTAATTAAATATAGGTCAATACATCTCGACTTCTACTTACATGAAATGATATATCATTAGCAACAAATATTAACAGTAACTATGTTTATATTCGTGATGTATGAACACACATGTTAGTCTATTGATATATTCAATAGACGCGAGTCTATTTTAAAGTCGGCGTTGTTGACATTGACCGTTCATTTAGTTATGATATAATTACAAAGGTAGAAGACCTTTACATCCAAATTGAGGATGGACTTCAAGTGGTTCAATATATTTACTCATTTATAGGCAGTATGCAATTGAAACTAAATCATGTGTCTGTAATTGGACCGAGGGCTGATGATACCATATTTGATTAGATAATAAATCAACCAGCAAACATGTTACTATAAACTATTCTGATTTTTACTATAACCTTTTATTCTGATTTAAATTAAGCAAATTCATAAGGCAACTACTTAGCAGCTTTTTAGTATACTTGGGAGATTTTAGTACGTTGCCTCCGATAATCACGTTTCATCGCCTTAATGAAATTAATTACCTGATACGGTATGTGTGGTTAATACTGACTGCTTCATTATGGTGCTTTTACATAAACTCTTAAATACGATATTAGCTACTTATTTTCAAATAAATACAGCAAACGGTACGGTCTTTAATAAAAATAACAAGTAAAGAATAGAGACGAGTCTTTGACCCAATAAGTCTAGAAATTAATCCCACTTTGTAGAAATGAATACTGACGATGACGACGACACTTATCTCTCTATTTGGGAAGTGACATACGGATAAAGCCGGAGAAAAGAACAACTCATATCGAAATTCATTTCTGGAAAGGTGTTTTACTACATTCACATGTAAATGCGAAACACGCGAGTTCATATTTGTGTGTTGCTGTAATATCATTTTAACAATTTACGCCTACGTTATGATAACCTAATAAAAACATAGGCCTCTTCCAAAATTACAATGCAACTTCTATGTCAACACTCAATAGAAATGATGCAATGGTAGGCTATATGGTAAGTTGATAACCTAATACATATTATCAATCCTAATGTCTATCATCTCTAACCGATGATGTTTTCTGTATATCGTCTTTAGAGAGATAAATGTAGAGATGTGGTCGAGCAAATGAGCGGTCATTAAGAGATACATTTACAATTTAGATTAGATTACTTTTTGTTATCGTTTCTTTTGAATTTTCCTGGTATTTACTGAGTTGATGAACTTCAATGATATGCTGTACTTTGTTTCTTATCAAAGATTCCATGTTTGTATTAAAGTTTTTGAATACATATAGGAAGAAAAAATGTAACTTGAGTCTGTTTATATGCTTAAGGGTCCTCCAAGACACTAAAAGTGATAATAAACTTGATAGTCAAGATAAAGATGTTATCAAATTCAAGGCATCATTTCGTATTATACTATTACATTGTTGCAAGACAGCCTGTGATGAAAGAGACAGCAGCTCCAACGTTACAGCAACAGATCAAAATTGACATAGAGCCTAGCAATCGGATCTCCCAAACAATCGAAGTAATATGAAACCACGTGCAGTGGCATGCGACGTTCAGCTCATCAGAATTTCGCCACGAGACCAATTCAGACGACAGAGTGTTGCAATAGTGAACAGCACCCTGCGTGCTCTCACGCCGCGCTAAATGGACCGACTGACGGTTCACAGGGACGGATTTGGATGCTATTGTTTCGTAAGACAAGAAAGGGCTTCATCAAACCAAAAAAAAAGTTTGTAGGGCCATCAACATCATATGGGGAACGTAAATTAACAAATCTGAATTTACAGCGACTGTAGATCTGCGCTATAATGGGTTGGTTTGGTACCTCTTAGTTCGGTCATGAAAAATTCAATTATAATTTTCTTACATAACTCGCACTCGCTGTGCTGTGCTGTGAGCTTAGCACCTGCCACGCTGAAATGGCTTTTTCATCCTTCTGAATCAATTCCGTGTTATCAACCCATACATAGGGTTGATTTTCTACGGGGTATCTTCTTAGTTAAATTCGTCAGCAGAGAGTTACAATTGGTTGAACTTTGATCAGATTCTAAAACAAACAGTTCAAAAACTGGTCGTCTTATGATAAATAATGATAATAGATAGCTGTATTACCCCTAAAATGTTGCCCAGTCAGTAATAATAACCACAAAAGTACCATACTGCATGTATAGGTATACCTTGTAATGTAATACTATACTAAAGTAACTCTTGGTACTATGTTGCGAAACTTTTGTTACTCCTAAAAGTTTACAGTCTCCTAAAAGTATACCACTTATCATAGTCATACATATACTGCAGTTAAATATCCATAAAACCTTTTTAGGGCCCTGCTTTCTTAAGGCAGCGGTTGTGGCCGGTAATCTAGCTTTTAAGTGTCTCAGTTCCATTGTTGCTCGCTATACTGTCTCATCAGCGATTAATGCGGCATCGCGGAGATTATAATCGTCTCACATTTTTCTGTGTACTTACCTACACGAATCTTGATTGAGGACCGCTCTTTTGCGGCAATTTTTTATAGCAGACATTTGAATGCAACTCGAGTCTGCTAAATCGTGGACTACTTTACAAGTATCTACGTTATGTATGACTGAAATTATGGGCTTTATAGATGACTCGTCTGGTGTAGTGGTTATCGCTCCTGACTACAAAGCTAGCAGGCGCGGGTTTGAATCCAGCCAGGGGTAAATGTTGTGGGATGAGCAATGACTTGGGTACATTTGTACCTAAGATGCTATGTATATACTTAAGTATTTATGGAGGACGCCCCCGTTATAGTCATTATCTGGTATATGTAATACAAGGCAGAAATTCCTAACTACGATACCAAAACAATTGGTGTGTTGTCTAGCAAATCAACCAAACTTGATGTGCCTTAAGAAGACAGCGTAGCGAATTTACCCAACTTATTTAGGAGTGCATATAACTCATGGTAGCCTTGACTAAGTAATGTGACCATCTAAACTGCACGCTATATTCAAATTAGGCATGGGGAGTACCGACATAATAATCCAAATTAAGTCTCATTTAACACTCATGATGAGTTTGCAGCTACGAACATTTGGGACCCTAATCTTTAACAATAGAAACAGCACGGTCACAATCAACAAAACTGTTTGCAACGTTGAAGTCATACTTTACCTTTTGGTGTTGCAATAAAACATTGGCATAAAATTATATATTTTTTTTATTTTAATATATGTTAATTCCCAGCCATTGTTATGGATTGATGGGAATCATTATGTCTTCTTAAGTAAAAAATTAAATAAAGTTTATTTCAGGTAACAGAAGGTAAGAAAAGGAACCTAAGCATTTTCTGATTAAAAACAAAAAAGTCCTAAGCTCCGGTCCAATGAAACATGTCTGTTTCATTACTTTCGTTAGAACGCAGTAAGTTCCAATAGGCCTCATTGAGGAAAACCGCTTGAACTTAAAATGGAATGATAATGTAGTCTACATTATGTGGAACATATTTACTGAAGAGCACTAACGTCTGCTTGCTGCCCTTGTATTCGTTTTGCATACAAGCACATCCGTTTACGGTTTATAAATAATTATACATAGCAAAGTGGGTCCTGAGAAAGTCGCAAATGTATACTGGTTGCCAAACCTGTCACGGCAAGCATTTGTTAGAACAAGCTTGGGAACACAGGGACCCTGTCTGAATTGTAAATAACAACAATGAAATAACAAAGGTTTTCTTTCAACACTTGTTAGGGCTCAGTTGTTCTAATTTTGCAATCGGAATAGTGACAAGGATGTTCTATTCCTATCTACTATCTATAGCTATTCATTATTTATCACAATAAAGTGATATTAGTATCCCTTTATGTAGTTAGTGACTGTGGTTCGTAGGATTCAGATAATACGTAGTGATTTTTTCTTTTTAAGAGCTTTGCTCTTGTCGGTGGAGTTTTCTACATTTATCTCTATTCAGAGCCAATCTCCTTGACCTCTTGGTACGACTCGACGTCCAACTTGTCTTTTATTTGGGTCATATACGCTCTTCTAGGTCTTCATCTTTTCCTTTTCCCTTCAATCTTTTCCTCTATGATGATCCTAATCAAGTATCGTACCGTACCAAGTGTCCAAGCATATTCCCTCTCCGGTTTTCTATTGTTTGGAGTATATTAATCTCTCCTCGCCTACAACGCAGTGTACTATAGTGGAATTAGGATCCAGGTAAAATATGTCGAAAGATCAATTATCTGATGCGTGTGTATGTCCGAGCTCCGAACGAAACGTAATCTGCAACCGAATGGTTTACATACAGTGAGTTGTTATTCTAATTTACTACGTATAAAGAAGCTATGTATGCCTAGCAAAAAATGTGTTGCAACTCGATGACAAAATTGTGACGTATTATTTGAAATTTGAATGCCGAATTTGAAACGGTTTCATGCGTTGATGCCAAGTGGCGTCAAATCGTGGCGCAAATTTGTTCGTGGTTTCAGTTCCATACGCTAGTAATAGGATTTCAATGTTTGCATAACACATTTAACGTCTAGAAATATTTTTTTAGTTGATCACGTCAACGTGTCGTTCTGAATTCAATTTTTAAGATCCACAATTTTCTATTTACAGAGAACGACATTCAAGAGCACCTTTAGTTTGCTTCTATACCTGATGCAGTTGACGGGGTACGTGCTGGGGGGTACGCAGTTTGCTTCCCACGTCAGCATCAACACTCCAGCCAGGAGCTTCAGTCATGGAGTCGGTGATCCAGTGTCAGTTTACAGGAGATCGTATTCGCAGCCACTGAGGTCACCGTCGAGAAGTCTAAGAAGTAAGGAAATGTTGATTCTACTATTTTAGCTTTAACTCATAGGGTTCAAATGTTATTAAATCTTTAGGGCACGAATATGACGCAATGTCAAAAAGATTTTAGAATAAAAGATCTTTACAAACTGTTACTGAAATAAGTAAATAAAACGTGAAGATCGTTTTCAAATTTCTTATCGAATATTGTTAATAAACGTTTTATATCTTTTAATATAATATGAATAAACTTTAATAACTTTAGATTAAAAAATATCTCAGTTTTCAACGTCGAACTATGTCATTTGTATGTTTTGTGTTTATAATTATAAAATAAATGATTTCGTTAAAAAGGAATGTCATGATTGTTTACCGTTTCCAAAAGCTTAGAAAAACGGACTTTAATAATTACGGACGAAAATACTTGTTTTACAGAGTACAGGGGCCCTATTTTTAAATCACTCGCGTCAAGATGGCGTGTGAAATTCAATGTTTAAAGTCGAATTTTGGAATGAAAACCAGTTGTAATCTACACAAAAAGGATTTGAAAAATCATTGCTCATTTTTGTGAGTACTCTACGTCTAGATTTTGAGTGATTTCCGTTGATTTTTTATGTGTTTTCGAACGAAAATCACTTGCCATATCCAAGCGAGTGATTCAAAAATAGGGGCCCTGGTCCTACCTAGCACTTGTGCACCTACTTAATACAGTTCACGCAGTTATAAGAAATAGTTTATTTTATTAAATACACGGGTAAAACATTAAATTATAACAAAAAATTGCCTTTCAAAAGTCAAATAAGTACCTAATTAGTTTTAATCTATTCTAATTATCTGCGGGTTAGTCAATTGTATTCAAATACGAATAAGGATTAAGGAATACCTTAAATTAAAAAGGATAATCCGGTAAACATGCGAAACTAACTAACTTGTGAACATAAATACCTACCTAATTTGTATTTTTGTGCTCAAGTAGGTTATAGCTTCTTGACATCAATCTAAACTATCAAATAAATCGAAAGTACTACAACCTAGATTTTCTAGAATATCTAATAAATAAAGCCCATGCAGGTTCCTGTAAGAGACAGCCTAGGGTTTTCATATTATGCAATTGCTTGAACTGAGCGAATTGTTTGGCTACATAACCGCATGACATCATGAAATGCATCCATAATAATAATATTGCCTTAGGCGTAGGAGTTAGGACGCAGGTCCATACAGAAATGCGGTTTAAGTATTTCAAGTAGAAAGCTTTGCATACTTCATAAAGTGATATGTTGGTAATCGGTAACCGATCGATTATCGGTGAGGTCAACGCTTTTTGATTGAAAGCCTATACATACTAGGGCCAAAGTCACACTTGATTTCAGTTACTTAATCAAATGTAAATAAATTTATTGATACTAGCAGTCCCAGCGAACTTCGTTTCGCCCCCAGAGCCGTCCCGCCCCGGCCCTGTTTTATGGCAATTTTCTTTGCGATAAACCTCACGGAGCCCGACACCTTTCCAACGAATGCAAAACCGTGGAAATCGGTTCGTGCGTTCTGAGTTATAGCGTCAGGAAGGAAAACCCGACTTATTTTTATATAGTAGATAACTAATTTTTTTTTTTTCATGTGTAATGTTTCAAATTAAATCCCTAAGACATCTATCTTAGTAATAATGACACGTCTTCCCCAGGGCCGCAATCGGGGCAGGCGCATGGTGGATACCCCCGCGTGCGACCAGCGATACCGTTTAACGACGAAGAGACGAGGCAGGGCAACTCGCTGAGATACTCGCCGTGGCAACAGAATAACTTTAATGGTAATTAAATAAAAATATTAAATGTGGCTGAAAAATCAGGAACTTGTCTTCAGTTGAGGTGAACCTCTTCTAGTCTGGAAATCTCCTATTTTCCTCAACACTTCCCTAGGATCTTTTAAGACTTACCTGGGAGTTGGGTTAACCTGTAGGTATCTCATGGTACTCGCGCCTAACCGTTTTTACTCCTGAGGACCATATGGGATTAAAACCATACGGTTTGAAGTGACACCCGTTTTGATTCCCCAATGCAAAAAGAGAGGGTTATTATAAGTTCAACGTGGCTGTCTGTGCGCCAAAGGGCGCTCGCAAAGGGAGCGCGCTAGATTTAGCGCGGAAAGCGCTAAGTTGGCACGCACCACGCGTGCGTTTTTGTGCGGTGTTTAGCTATCTAATAGTTTTGGCAATGACTAATGCCCTAACCTAGTATTATATTATCTGTGCCCTAACTAAAGAGTGTTTAATATCCGCTATTTTTGCAGATGTTTCCATCCCGCTGCTGCCACCTTCCCCTTACAAGGTGGACTCACCCGACCCCGAGTCGCTGTGGCCCGAAGGCCTCTTCTTGCCGCCCCTGATGCCTCCACGGTTTGCTCACTCCATATCGCGGGCCGACTCCGGGGATTTATCTTCAGGTAATGATTTTGTGATTTAATATTAATAAAATGGCACATAAGTATTAAGCATACCTAAGTTCCTTTTTAATCTCAATTGCCCAAATCAAGCCATGATCCCCTATTAGTGCCGTCTTGTTCGTAGGAGGAAAAGTGGTTCAGTGGTTAGGTTAGGTTACTAATATTTATTCCTGGTGCAGATTTTATGATCCGCGAATTCTCCCGGTTCGAACCGTCCCTAGACGTCGAAGCTTTGTGCCTTTCATCGTGTCATGGTGTGACTTACTCATTGTATCTTTATTCTAAATCCAAGATATCTTCAGAATTGGTCTAAATGGTAGGTAACTTTTAAAAGATCGGATTTTAGGTTTAGTCTAAATTAAAATGTAACTTAACACGTTCCGGGACAGTGAACGCCTACAGGCATGAAAACAATAAAACATCTATTGTGTCTGGAGTAGTGTCCCGGAACGTGTTAAAAGATCGGATTTGAGCGTGATCATCACTCGACCCAAAGTTTATAATTGAGTATTTTTATCGTATAAAATGATGTTTTATTAATAGAAACACTACATCAATCAAACCACAAACGAGGTAATAGTAAAAACTTTATCACGAATAGGCATAAAATGATAGTTAGGCTATATGCCTAATAGCTAGTATAGATAAGTTATCACAAAAGATAAAATCCGACGTACCATAACTGTTATTTCATCTCGCGTGGCTAAGTAAGTCTTACATCGTCAAAGCATATTAAAGAAAAGAAAAGCGATAGATAATTTTACTCAATCAAGAAAACTTGTGTTATTTAACTTAATTAGGTCTTGTTTTTTTATGCACATAATTTTTTTATCCCTTCCTATAAACTCATAATTTCTTTACCCAAAGGGTATTCTGGAAGAGATTGCTTATAGCGATAAGACCGCCTACATTGTATATCTTTTAAATCTTATCTTAGTGGCACAATATACATATACAGCAAAGTTAAATTTAAAACTCATCTACTTTCAGAAGGAGAACCCCTAGACCCGTACTTGCTTGAAGGGTCAGAAGCAATAGCAGCGGTCGCTAGGTCCCAACGCCACGGTCTTCTGTACTTCCACGACATACCGCACATCGAGTCCCTACTAGAAAATCGGGAGTTAAGAATCAGGAACCAACTGAAACCGCACCGCCTTGGCAGCATACGCCACACATGGCCGTATTACCGACCGTAGCCCCGTTAACGCAAATAAAAAACGGCCATGAATGTAAAATTGTATATTATAATATGTAAAAAAATACTCATTGATAGACAAAAAGTCATATTTTATACCGATTGCATTTGAAAATAAAAATATTACCTCAAGAACTTGTCTGGTTTATAAAATCATGGAATGTTTACGACATAAAATTAATGAACTAACTTTTTCTATAAAGGTACAAAGGTAATCTAAAACTACTGAAGGAAATCGAAAATTTATGTTCAATAATGGGTTATTACATCAGCTAATCTAGGAAATGAATTAGTCTTTATTAACACGTTTCGAGACACTATTCCAGGCACAATAGATGTTTTATTGTTTTCACGCCTGTATGCGTTCACTGTCCCGAAACATGTTAACTTCATTCTTTGAATATACAATTGGCGTACCTAATGCTTCAAAGCCAACTACTTAGCTACCAACTATTCGTAGAAAGAGACAGAATGAGGATTCAATCTAGAACTAAGCTAATCTGGACTTGCGCAAGTGGTAAGGACATTTTTTTAAGAATAAGTACCTTAAAAGAAATCTTCATATAACATATAAGTACAACATACACTTATAAGATTCAATCACCAGTCTCAATCTTAACAATTATCTATAAATTCGAGTATGTTTGAGTAAGGTATATATCATTTTATATAAAAAAAGAAGGAAACGAATAGATTACATTATTGTCATTCATCACAGTCATTTTCTTTCACCCCTTTACAGTCCACAATGATATCCTCAACTTGCTACAAGACACTTAAAAACTATTAAATCTATACAACATATTTAAGTACATTATGTAAATACTAACAACAAATAGGTTGAACTTTCCACAGAAGATAATTCTTTTCTTTCAATCTATCAGGCACAAAGTTTCGTTTGTGGCCAGGAGGACAATTCTCGCATGATCGAACTTCGTTTCGTGTGGTAATTCGATTACGAGTATCACTGTTTTACCGAAAAAATCAAGTAATATATCCACGTAAAAAAAAACTACCGCACAAAAGAAATCCAAATGCATAGAAATCGTGACCCGGATAAAGCAATAATAGTATTTTCTTTGAAAAAAAAAATATTCGATCGGTGATCTTTTTTCGTATACGAACTGCACGAGAATTGGCCTCCAGACGGCTCAAAAATTGACAGAGATTCATGTCATTTTATTCAAATAAGTATAAGACGGAATGTGATCAAGCAGTCTTACAGATAAATAAAATATGAGCTTTTGGTAGCCAATTTAATAACTGGTGACTGAAAGCCCAGTTAATGCACAAGATAAAATTTAATTTTATCATAGTTGCCATGTTGAAAGCACTGTTTAGCTATACTTCTACTATAATATATTAATAATGGTAACTATAAATGCAAGGACTATTGCTATTGGGACTGTTGAGATTCTAATAGCAGAGTTGCATAGATCTCCATTGCAAAAACACATATAAACTTTTTTGTGATTCCACATTGTGTAGGCACATCTCTCTTCATAATCATTTGGTGGTCTCTGTAAACACATTCTTTGTGTAGCTGCACCATAATCTGAAAATAAATAAAACATGTAGGTATATAATTATTGCAATGCACTGGCAACTTGACCAACTCCAAAACTAAATTGTTCACCTATACTCAAATTGACAATTGTGCATTGACTGTATTAATATAACTATACCCCTTTAGCCTTCTACAGTTTACGGGCTTTTTATATTATGAACCGAAGCAGTCAGTACTTAACTACTTGGTGTAGTTCTAATCAAAAGGAAACTGAATTTTATTACAGTGCTATAGAAGAGCATCAAAAATATTTTACTTCAACCACTTACAGGAACTAAACAAGGGTGAAGACATAAAGCACCAGGTGTAACTGGTACCAACATGTACAGACTAACTAATGAGGTGTCAAGTCGTCTTTTTTTATATTGGAATATTTAGGAATTAAATTCAAATAACGACTATCACGAGACCAACAGAGTCAGAATTATTTCTTAAATGAACACTAGAAAATTGTTTAAAACAAGATTCAAATTAGGTCTTGAGTTTGAAGACTCTTTATAAACAATTCCAAAATATTACAACCATGAAAATAGGCAACATGGAATATCATTGTTAGTAAGGACAGGTTGGTAACTAGAATAACACAAACAATACCTATATCAGGTGTCGCCAGAAAAATTAAAATGATTTTCAGCTTAGGTCAATTTAAAGGCACCATAGTACATACCATCTGTCCGAAAAGCACCCGTCGTGCCTTCAATCAGTTTCCCGCACCAACCGGATGGACAAGCCACTACATGGATCCCTATTTCTGCTTCTGGCTCAGTAACATTGAACGGAAAGGGATCTCCACATGACCCCAATTCCCCTCGAGACCTGCACCTTAAGCATCTTTTTTGTAAACCTGCAAGTTAAAATATGTGTCACAACTCACACTCATTAGTCATTACTTGCCAAATTATTAGTAACACTAATAATGGGCATTAACAACACTATCAGTGCAAAAAAATTGATGTATTTTTAATTATATTGTTTGTAACATGTAAAGGTTGAGAAATAAGTTCATCATTAAAAAAAAAATAACTTGTTAGTACCTATTTGCCTCTTGTTTAGAGTAAAATAGTAATGAACCAGAAGTGCCTGAACCTATGTTCCAACTCTCACTTTATTACCTTGAAAGAATATCCGTGTCAGTCAGTAAGTAAATGTAACTTACCATTTACTTCGTTCAATACAAGAAGCCCAAGAAATAACAATATCACAGCACAGTAGTTCATTTTGGCATCGACAATTTCGAAATGATTCTGATTTCTATGATAAATAACTTTTAAAAGTTTTCATTTTACGATAATAAAAGTTATCTTTCATCTACCACAAAACTTGCTTGACTGACACACACACTTACACGCAGCGCAGTCAGCCATACACATAGCTAGCTTTCACACTCACACAACTAAAATCACTGCTAAAAAAAAACACACACGTCACGTACACGGTGGGATAAATTGACGTACATACACACGTTGCTTTGAATGTGTAGGTGTGTGAGAGAGAGAACACATTTAAAAAAAAAACTGTTGTTTTGTTCATTAAAAGTGTCAGGTTGTCAAAAATATTGTCTATGGCCACAGATACTGACTAAGGATTTGGGTGGATGGCTAAGCCGCAAGCCGTAAAACTCAATATTGAAAAATATATATATAATACTAGTCTATGGCTAATTTATGCACGAGCTTGAACTGCTTGCTTGACTTTGTTTATGAAAGAAAGATGCTTGAGCATTTAAATCTTTGATGAAACTACAATGTAATTGTAAAAACTATATCCACACTGCGCCTCCGCCTCCATCTAAGCACAGTTGACCTTTGCTTACAACAACCTTAAAAACTTTACTTATTTAAGCTGGAAACACATTATCGGACGCGGCAGACGAACGTGGCTTTCAGCCGCGAGCGACTGATAGGTTTGCACAGTCAGTACAGGAAAGTAAAGAACTTTCCTGATTCTTTTCCTCTTATCCGTATTTTTTTCCCGTAAAATCCGTTTCCCTGCCTTTTACCAATCATCGTCCCATCTTATTTCGCCGTGGCTGTGGCACAAACCGTACAAGGCCAAAAATACAAAAAAAAAGTCTACTGGGATTTCTGTCGGACTTCCGACAGCTGCGTCCGTCAGCCGCGTCCTTTAGTGTGTTTCCCGTTTTCGTCGCGACTGTCAGCCGCGTCCAGTAGTGTTTTTCCAGCTTTATAGCTGGCCAATCTGCCAAGTGTCTATGAGAATGTCGCAAGCAAATCGTACATATTATTATGGCGTCATCAGTTTATAAACGCTCGTGGATTTGCAAAATGACGAAGGCGAAATGTATAATGCCGAGTCATTATATATATGTAAACGGCGGAATTATATGTTTTGCCTGCGACAGCTATAAAATAAAAATTGACAGTATTTCAAAGTACATTTTTAATACCTGCCACAAAACTCGTAAATTGGGGCAAACGATCTTAAATTTTCTGGTTGTGACTTAAGTATAGATAGTGCCATCCACGAAGGCGCGCCCCACTCTTTTTTTGATTGATGAAGGCGCGGGGTGCGGGGGGTGACATACGCGTCAGTTGCGAGCCGGCTGTCATTCAAAAATCCAGTCTCTTCACGAAAGTGGCTCTACTTAAATTGTTTTTAAAAATGTCAAAGAAAACCCAGTACTAAAAAATAAACATGGTATAATCTACTGTCATTATTAAATTTACTTAAAGAATTAGAATGGTAACTTCAACGCCATAAACAATTTTAAATAAAAAAAAACATGTGGTACTTATAATACCACCGGGATGTACTTTATCGGGGAAGGCTTTAAAACATCACGCTAGGACCTACGTGTACGAAGAAAAAACAATTTACGCGTATGAAGTCCCGGTGGACCGATAGTTCTCTTATAAATAAACTTTTTAATTTTTTTAAAAATGTTATAAAACGTCCTTACGTATTTCGTTTACGTCAATACTAAAAATGTTACTAGTGCAATTTAAAATATATATATTACTCATTTAGTAGATAATCATACCTACTTTAACTCGTCAAGTATGTGTGAACGAGACACAATAGAAATTCCATTATTATGCGACTCTCGGCAGTCGTTTGATACCTGACTGATTAAACTATATCAAAGTAGAGCATCTTTCCCTTTGAGTGTATTTTTGAAGTGTGCTTGTCATTCATAAGTCATTAGGATGTTCCAAATTCAATTCAAATGTTGGCAAAAGCTTGCACAAATGTAATTTGGACGAGTGGTGGGGCGCGCCTTCGTGGATGGCACTATCTATACCTATACTGAGTTTAATTAAATAAATAAAAAAGCTACAAAAATGCTGCATAAATGCAGTTGGTAATCGATAAATATGATAGAAAAAACTAACTCTACTTCCTGCTTAAAAAGGCTTCACATTCACTATCATCATTTTCATTACCCGCATTAAATAACTTTTTTCCATAATTAAGATTTAATGGATCTGCAAAAGATGATCTTCGGTGCCAAGCTACACACAAACCAGCTGCATAACAGGTGAATGTTAAACAAAGGACAAATCCCAAATATATTGAATATCTGATAAAATCTGAAAAAATATTAATAAACATGAAAACTGCAGCAGAAAAAAACCAAAGCTGCGGATGGTACTCGGTGCTTAAAAAATGATTATGATAAGTACAAAATGTATAGGTAACTACTACATGTTAATGAATGATTTTTCATAATTGTGCTTCAAGGATCGGTCGATAAAGGTGACATAAGATCGCATATAATAAAAACAGATGTTACTTATTCTCCTTGTAGGTACATTTAAAAAAAACTGAAAAATCTTACTACCTACTTAGTTATCTATCTGTCGAAAAAGTTATAATTAGTAAATGCTGCTACCTTGATTCATCATTTTAGCCATTGAAACAACTTTAACAAAATATTCACGGGCTTTCACACTATCTATTGTACATGTGTAATTGCCTTCTTCCTTTTTAGTTGCATGTAATATGTACAGTGTATCAAATGAATCAATGGTAATATGAGGTTCTTCTTTCTCGTCGGCCATGTTATTTCTGTAAATAATATGGATTTTTAGGAGCCCAGTCTAGTTAATATACAGAGTGTAAAAAAAGTACGAGCCAAATTCAAGGGGGTTGTTGTCGATTGAGTTTGGAATACAGAAAAAACATAAAAAATATTAAAAAAAAATTTAATCCTGTTTTCTAGACACGACTCTTAACCACCCCCTTAAATTTGGCTGCTGCTTCTTTCAACACCCTGTATAAGAAAGAATAAGAGTATTTATAACATAAAATTACCACGGATCCCTAAAATTCTATACAGGGTGTAAAACAGTATAAGCCAAATTCAAGGGGATGGTTAAGAGTGAACAAAATTTTTAATAAAATGTTCTTTATTTTTTTTCCTGTATTCTATTCTCGATTGACAACCAACCTTGAATTTGGCTCGTACTTTTTTACACCCTGTATAGAGTTTAAAAATTACATTATGTTTCATGGTTCTGCTTAGAAAAGTGTCTGCTAGGTACTGGTGGTTGCAGTAACATAAAATATTATTTTTTCAATCTTTAAATAAAATTTTAAAAAAATAGCATAGCCCCCTAAGCGAAGTTTAAATTTTATCAATATAATTATTAAACAACAATACATTTGGAATTAATTTACCGGTATGATAAATTCAACCAAGCCTTATCTTTATACCAGTTTATTTTGGAACCGAATTCACTGTCCACGCAAGTCAAAGTACAGTGGCCATTTTCAGCAATAAGTACTTCAGTGTGCAATTGATCCCTATATTCACTATTTGTAGAAACATTAAATGAACCTGAAACATATGACTCATAATAATATTAGATAGAAAAGTTCTGTATTTTTATTTTTATTCTGTGAATTATACTTACAGGACATTGCAAGGGGCTTATTCAGATTTAAGCGTTACATTTAATGAGTCGTCCGTGGAGTATGATAATAATATGCTTAAATAAAACAACAGTAGAATCCGTAATCTACATTTAACTTTGGGTGAATAAATTGGTAACTTTATTTTTTGAAATACTCCTCAAACAGGTACTTTTGTACTAGAAAAAGTAAACAATACTACCTCGATTAAAATATTTCGATAATCCACAGCTTGCAGTATTGTGGCAGCTAAGTGCCAAGGCGAAAAAGTAAGCAACAATAATATTATGCGGCATTTATTATTACGGTTCGAAAATGTAGGTATTATTCTTCTGAAAAAATTGAAACAGATTTGAAACTATTTGTCTACAAGTATTGCACATTCTCCTGCTGCTACTACTACTAACTAATTACTATTTTGCGAAACGACTTTAAAAAACGTCCTGTATGTGGCATTCCTTTCAGCCTAATGTTGAATAATACGACTGCAATTGATTTTGGGTTACTACAGGTACAATTGCTAAAACAGAGCTTGTGCATCAGCAGCAAGACTCAAACAAGTTTCTGTTATCATAACTCTTTCTAATGTGTGCTTTTCTGTACATTCTGTCTGCTGCTATTTTAACGTTCAGTACAGTAAGTTGGTTCATTTCTAAATCCGAGCTGCTTTAAAAGCTCATAGTAAAGCTGGAAGCACATTATCGGACGCAGCGACTGATAAGTTTGCCTTTAAACATCCAGCGCGTCAGATTTCTATCGGACTTCGAAACAAGGTTACGTCCATGACTAACGGTTACTACGACCGATACTTTGAACAGCTTTATGTACATTCATTACCTAGATACCTATTAAATGGTAAGCCGCGTCTGTCAGTCGCGTCCGAATTGTGTTTCCAGCTTAAGGGCCCTGTTTGAAACACTTTAGACCATCACCAGCAGTCTTCACCTCAACTGGCTAACTAAAGCTGGAAACACATTATCGGACGCGGCTGACGGACGCGGCTTTCAGCTGCGACTGATAGGTTTTTTACAGTCTTTAAACATCCAGCCGTCCGTCGGCCGCGTCCGATAATGTGTTTCCAGTTTTCGTCTCACCTGTCAGCTGCGTCCGATAGTATGTTTCCAGCTTTATACAGGATGTCCCGTAAGTAGTGGTTCAACCGAAAACCGTAGATGAATGAGGTCATGATCTATCAGAATAGGCCAACATGGGTTAAAAAAAGTCTCATGGTTTAAGAGTTATTCAATATTTTATATTTTTTTCAAAAAAATCAACTTACGTCACTTTTGCTGTCACCATTATTTTAACATAGCGAAAATAAAGTTTTTTCTGAATTATAATAATTTTTGCATAATTGAACTATGTAGTCAAAACATTTTTTCATCAATAACTGTAATCAGTCAGGTATCAAACGAATGCCGAGAGTCGCATAACAATGGAATTTTTATTGTGTCTCGTTTACACATACTTGACGAGTTAATAGTTTAGTAAGAAAATGACAATATTTTGAATTTTTCTGGCCCGATAAAATGTAACCCAAAAGTATAAAGACCTGTGTTGAAAAAAAAAATATACCGGACAGTTTGTGCCCAACAGCTTAAAAACTTCTACATTTAATACAGATTACAAAATACTATAATAGTGCTACGTCCCGGGTAGAAAAAAAAGTTTAACTCAAACAACGAGTTTTATCTGGTAACATTTTCATGACATTTGATCATTTTAATTTTGAAATGTCAGCTTTTATTATGATCCTGAGAGAGGTAAAATATTGAGATTTTTTTCCAAAAAAATGCCTCTCTTGCCAGTTGCCACTGTTTTGAATGAAACTTATTTTTTCCACCTGGAACGTAGCACTATTATAGTATTTTGTAATCTGCATTCAATGTAGAAGTTTTTAAGGCTGCTGTCACCTACCTTCTAACAAAGTTCAAGTGTAGTTTTCTCCCCAAAAATGACTAAACTGACTACCTTTTTTGAATGAATTGTGTAGAAATGAACTATCTTCATAAGATGTCGACTCTGAATTTTTGATCCAATCTTTAAAATGCCTGTAACTTGCAATCATAGAAGCCAAATTGACGGTTTTTCTGGTACACTTTTCCAGATCAGTTGTTGACATCAGCTATCAAAATAACATAAACATGAAAGGAAATACGTTCCTCTACAAGCTTTCGACTCTGTTTTTTTATTTATTGCTCTAGTTATTCCACATGAAGACAAAATTGAAACCATGTTTTGGCATAAAATACGCACCTAAAGACAGGCGATTATCTCTGAGATACATTGCACTTATTGTGTATTATTTGATAAAACAATGTTATAGAGGTTCCTATCTTTGACTTAGCATCTAAATTCTTGATTTTATCTTGTGCAATATATTCAAAATATCTTACTAAAGTAACCTATAAATTTGAGATTTGGAGCTGTCACGAACATTCATCTTCGATCGAAATTTGACAGACAGCGCCGAGCGCTCGGAGGGGAAGGGTGTGTCGCTCGTTGTCTTCGCTGCCACTCTTTTATTTCGTGTATGATACTAATTCCAAATTTGAAAATATCACGCTTTGCACAATTTTTATACGGCGACCAATTCGCTTTGAGGCTTTATGCAACAGGCATAAAGCCAAAGTGCATTTGGATCGTCGATGGTCTCTAATTATAACAAAAAGTATTCGTTCTTTTGTATCGATTAATAGTTTTATTAAAATGATTAATCAATGTTATGTAAACTTGCATAGAAAGGAATCCTTATTAATACTATAAACAAGAAAGATTTATATGTATGGTGACTATTTCAAGAGGTTCATGAGTTTTAACGAAGATCTTTTATCATATAAAATTTGTATTTTCGAAACTTGATCAAACAAAATGTGCAGATACTAGGACCAAAATTATCGACAAAAATAATAATAATAAAAAATTGACTACAAAATAAAATTGTGGTATATGATGAGCAAACTGTTTCTATCACCAAACAGTTAAATGTAAATTTTAGACAAATACTGAATTAATAAGGACAAGAATAGGCAATAGTACCAATTCTATTGCATATGTATGGGGTTGCAAATAATAACCTTATTTATATAAAATAAATAGAGATGTACCGACTAGTCGGCGACTAGTCGGTAAAGCCGACTAGTCGGCCATTTTTGTAGTCGGCGACTAGTCGGCGATTAGTCGGCTAAATCCGCCGACTAGTCGGCCCGCTTTTTACTCATGTTAATATGCTTTAAAAGAGTGGTTGAAATTAAATTATATCTTTACTCTTGTTATTTCTATTATAAGAATCACAGTTTCAGTTTACAATACAATTTAATAATTGGTAGAAAATTTAAATAGGAACCCTTCCTTTAAGCTTTTATAAAATAACAAAATATAGGCTAAAGCAAATAATCATTGGTAATAAGTAGGTTCAATTATAACATAAAAAATAGTAACTCTTCCTTTGACATCCCAAAGTTATTCAATCTCGAAATTAATAAGGATTAATAAGAACCTAGTTGAGGCATCAGTTGTGAATGTTTGTACTTGATATGATTTGTCATGCTCGTAGTATTTGCCTTTTTCCCCTGACCACCACGAGAAATAACTGCTTGACACTGTTGCACTTCACTTTACTGCTACCTTCTCCCTCCAATTCGTCAAAAAAAAGTTAATTGCACTATTAATTCAATTATTTGCACTGTGTTAGCTTAGTAATTTAACGTTATATATTCTTGATTTCATTTAACACCAATAAAACGCCGGTTTTTATGTTTACAAATAATGAATGACGTAGAATGAACGACGTCAACAAAAACATGTCCTGACAGGTCCACGTGGGCGCCGGCCGTGCGCCAATTCTACGAGTCGAGAGCGCGCTCACGAACATTTCCGACGTCACCCGGATTTTACCGAAAGTAATGATCGGCCTGGCCGACTAGTCGGCTAGTCGGCTAGTCGGCCAATGTCATAGTCGGCACATCTCTAAAAATAAAGTAATATCAGTAACACTACTTTATAGTTCAACAACGGTAGACCGATTTTCATGATTTTTACTTTGATGAATTGGTATATACCTCTTACCCCTTAGGTAATTATAAAACAGGGCTGGGGCGCGCCGAGTTTGGATATGAAGCAAAGTTTTCTGTGGTCGAAGTATTTTTTTTCACTAAAAAGTCTAAAACTCTTCAAAGGACTCCAACTTAGGCAAACCATTTCTTATTGAAGTCAGTGCCATAGCATGGGCTCTCTCAAGTTCCATCTTAAGCGACATCTATCTGGGCATCGACTCCAAAAAGAAATGGTTTGCCTAAAATGGAGTCCTTTCAAGAGTTTATTTAAGACTTTTTAATGTGTTTTGTTTGTGAAGTCGGTGTTATTGAAATAGTATGGTGGTGAAGTGACCATTAACCCAACAAAATTGAAGACAAATAAGGGCTTTTGTTTTAAGTATTTGACTTTGAGTAGTAAACAAATAAGTTTATAAATTTTCTTACATCATTCGTGCTTTGGATTTTGAATAAGAATAAACGGACGACAAAAAGTAAAAGGTCAGTTATTCTTAATATAGACCGTATATAGGCGTTATTTAGTTCCACAACCTTTGATACGCACTTGTACGTACATACCATTGGCCATTGGCGTCAATTCCATACTGTGTGGGACTTGTTCATGGCATTAATTCCAGTAACAGTGTTTCAATGGTTTAAACCTAAATAAATAGGGCAATATTTTGCTTATTTAACATTACTTTTCTTTCTACCACAATCTACAGGGTTCCCTCTATCTGGCAGAATCTTTTTGCTCCGAAAGTCACTTGGCATAACACACTTGGCATAATTTTCTTTAGTCGAATATTATTCAGGCAGAATTTTCTATTAGCATAATTATTGTTTGGTCGAATATTTATATTCCCGAATTTACAATGGCATACTTTTAAGATAGCAGAAATTCATAAGGCATAATTACCTTTGGCAAAATTTTACTTTGCATACTTTCGCTAAGCATAATGTTTATTTGGCATAATTTGACTAAGCATACTATGAAGAAAGCAGAATTTTGTTTAGAATAATTTCACTTCGCATATTGCTATTTCTTTTAAATAGTATTTTACCCTAAAATTGAATTAAAAAGTAATAAAGTTGTGGTACAAAAGTTAGTGACAGAAACGAATCGGTGCAAAACCGACTCCACGCAGTCTTGTTTGCCACACCCCTAGAGTGTAATTCAAAATCGCGTAGGCGCGGAGGGGCGAGGCAGCCCGCGAGCTGAGGAGCAGGTGGTTTGAAAGCTCGCCGCCGCGGCTGAGGCTGGCCGGCAAAGCCGGCCAGCAAGCCGAAGCTGCGGTGGGGAGCGAAAACCATCTGCGACGATAAGCTCGCGTGGGACTGCCGGAGCCCCGCAGCGCCGGAGCCGTGACAGAAACCATGCATGTTGCATGCTTGCTTGCTTGCTTGCTGCATGCTTGCTTGCTGCATGCTGGCCTGCATGCTGCATGCTTGCTTGCTTGCTGCATGCTTTGCTTGCTTGCTTGCATGCTGCATGCTTTGCTTGCATGCTGCATACTTGCTTGCATGCTGAATGCTTGCTTGCATGCTGCATGTTCGATTTGGCATGCATGTTGTATGTTAGTGTTGCTGAGATAGAACTACTTGGGATACACAGAGAAATAAAAACCATATGATAGTTCTGCCTTGTAATGATTTTAAATATGAAAAATATGCCAAAAGACGATTCGGACTGTGAACTTTCTGCGATAGGATGATTCTGCCTATTAATGACTATATATACGAATTGTATGCCTCAAGACGATTCTATCTGTGAACTTTCTGCGTGAGGATCATTCTGCTTTAAGACTATTATGAATATTAAATTTCTGCCTAAAGATGATTCTAGCTTACACGATTATGCGTTTTGAACGTCTGATAAATGAGTGAATGCTAATTGATGTTCTGCGAAAGGAAGTTTATGCTATTTGATGATATGCCAAATAAAATTATGACAATAAAAATTCTGCGAAACAAGGTAGACCCCAATCTACAACCACAACCTAACTATAAACTTGTATAGTAAAACGCTTGTTTAAATAGAAGCGTTTCATGTGATGTGTATGTAGTTAATATGAACCTGTATTCAAATTGTACGCAAATGCAATGAAGTTCCATGGTTCTATTCAAGTCCATATTCATATAATATTTCATTATTGAAAAATGTATATGGACAAAATGATATAATACGGTGTAAACCAAATAATTAAATAAAATTATCTTGTTTATCATCTGTTATACATGAAATACTTGAAATCTTGATCGAAATTTTCTTAACTACATTTTCTGAATGTCAGCTATAATAACTTGTGACTTATTTCATATATCAAAATACAAATCATATCAAAGAACAGCGTTACACTAAAAAGCATTTATGTGTAAATAAATCCTCATAGCATCCAGCTGGTATGACACGTGGTAGATCAAGCGCAGAACCAATGGCATCATCCACCAATAACCCTTAGTCCCCGTTTCTCGTGGAGTTTACATTCGTAAAAAAATACCTACTCTGAGAAGTCACGATTTGGGTGAAGACATATAGAGGCAGATAACCGGTACCAACCTGTACCGACTGACTAGTGATCTGCCAAGTCATCTATTTTTAATCTCGAAATATTTAAGAAATTCGTTACAACAATCCAAGTAAGGACCGACAGACACTAGAAAATTGTTTTAAAACAAGATTCAAATCAAGACTTGAGTCGGAAAAGTCTCTATAAAGCATTTCAATTCCATGAAAAATAGCCAACACGGCACAACACTGGTTAGTCGTTGCAGGTCAGTGCGTGTTACCCGCCTCTATATGTCTTCACCCTTTGGATGCATTTTGTTTTTTCTATGCTGTAAGTTTTTCACGTTATTATAACTGTACGTTTGTGTTTAAATCTGTGAATTTAGTTATATAATTATCAAAAGGAAAATGTTCGCGGACGGAATTGACGCGAGCCCTGATTCCGAACTGTATTCACTGTATTCGTAATAGGTATTTTAAATACAAAAAAACTGGTATAACATTAATTTATCACATCGACTTTTATAAGACCATCATTTTCTGTGTATGATGAAACGCATAGCCTACTACCTAGAGATAAAGTATCAAAATTGTTTAGTTACAGTTAACATTTTTTTGTGTCCCGGACATATAAAATCGCACACACACATTGATAAATTCGGTAAAATCTGAGAATCTCCAGACTGTCATATGGCTCTTAAGCTGTTGGGCACAAACTGTCCGGTATATTTTTTTTAACACAGGTCTTTAAACTCTTGGGTAAAATTTTATCTTTTTTTTTTATTATATGACTAAACTATTGAAGTTATTGATGAAAAAATATTTTGGCTATATAGTTCAATAATGCAAAAATTATAATATTTCAGAAAAACTTTAATTTTCGCTATGTTAAAATAATGGTGACAGCAAAAGTGACGTAAGTCGATTTATTTGAAAAAAATATATAATATTGAATAACTCTTACACCATGAGACTTTTCTTAACCCATGTTGGCCTATTCTGATAGATCATGACCTCATCCATCTACGGTTTTCGGTTGAACCACTACTTACGGGACAACCTGTATAAACGGCAGAATTATACGTTTTGCCTGCGACATCCACATCACATGCAAACGAGCAGCTGTTTATCTTGTTTATGACTCTCTGACTTTTCTGATAGTCGGCAAAATAATGAAATGTCAAATTGGTCTTGGCGCTATCATCTTCAAATTGAATCAAAATACCACATCAACATGGCGGATAAATCGGATAGTAAGTTTTATTTTTGTATAATAGTTTAAATACAAATTAATTGTAATTCCTGACCTTACCATGAAATGCTTTCTATTCAATTATCTTCTCAACAACTATGTCTTTGACGTCAAACCTTCCTGTCGCACAATTTCGAATACACAGTGAACGCTAGATTCAAAATTTGAAAAAAATTCAAATTTTATTACGAATTGTCAATGTATTTGTCGAAATTCAAAAATTCTGTGGACTGTTTTTGGTTGTTCGTTAAAGTTAATCAGCCACTTAGTTAGTTTTTCTCTTTGTGGATTTCAATTTCCCCCTATGAAAACATTAGTATTCGATTCACACAGGTGTAATTTTCTAATCTGCGTTTATTTTTTATTAAGGAGATCGAGATGGAGATGCTGTTTCGCTGCGATCCCACGTCAGGGTCAAAGATGAACCAATGGACTTTGAACTACCGGAGGAAGAGGAAGAACCTCCAGCTTTTGGCCCAGCGGCGCTCGGCCTTCATAGAGTGGGCACAAAATTGCCACCAAAACCTGCTCCTAGTGAACCCGTGCAGAAATTGAACGCCAGAGGAATGCCAGCTAGAATCAGAAAAAAGAACAAATTCATTTTTGTTGATGATTTTGTGAATACATCACCTCCTAGGCAGTCTCCAAAGAGAACTCCTAAGATTCTCTCCAAAACACCTAGCAAACCATCAAGTGCTAAAAAACAGAAGTCTCCCAGTAAAGTTCAAAGGAATATTGAAAAATGTGAAAGCACTGGCAGTCATTCACCTGACCGCAAGTCAGGTCAACGAATTGGAATGAGACTAAGGAATCTGCTAAAATTACCTAAAGCACACAAATGGGTCTGTTTTGAATACTTCTACAGTAATATTGACAAAGCTTTATTTGATGGAGAGAATGACTTTATGATATGTCTAAAAGAATCATTTCCACAACTTGCCAATCGTAAGCTTACACAAGTACAGTGGGCTAAGATCAGAAGAATGATGGGGAAGCCCCGCAGATGCTCTCAAGCATTCTTTGCTGAGGAAAGAAAAGAATTGGAAAGGAAAAGAAAGTTGATTCGATTTATTCAGCAAAGAAAAAATGCAGACATTTGTATTAAAGACCTGCCCAATGAGATTCCAATGCAACTTGTGGTGGGCACCAAGGTAACAGCCAGACTCCGTAAACCACAGGATGGACTGTTTACTGGTTGTATTGATGCAGTTGATACATCTAATAATACATACAGAATATCATTTGAAAGACCAAAACTAGGAACACACTCGGTTCCGGACTTTGAGGTCTTATCAAATGAACCTCCAGATACCATCTGTCTTTCAAGCATCACACAAATGTTCAGACCTCGATATTTAATGCAAGGAGTTTACAATATTAATCAGTCCTCTACACCAAATAATAACAATACACAAGGGGATCCTATGATAGGTTGTTCAGATTTAAAAAAAAGTATTGAGTCAACTCTCAGTAGCTACCCTATTCCTTTTATTGAGCTGATTGTAAAATTGACGAAGATTCTGCATGCAAAAAGGGCTAAAATAAACAGACTAAAAGAGTATAACAGTGAAGCTGAGAAAAGAAAATGTTTTGGACAAAAAATGCCTGAAGATTTTGAAAGAAAATATGCTGCTATAGTAATTGACTTGGAAAGAATGAATATGGATTTGCAAGAATATATCAATGAAATACAATTGTACTGTCAGCAGATTGCACCAGGGCCTAGTCTAGCTGCGATGCTAGCGCCATCACATTTGAGAGAAAAATGCCGTGAAGAAGCATCATTATTGGTAGAGAAAAACAACAATGGATCTGTTAAAGATGAGAACTTGATAGATCTTATTACTGATCTGACTGCATTAATGTTACAAGTCAAAAGTTTGTCTGATTCTGATCAGAATGCTTATGAATTAAGTGTGCTTCAAGGAACAATGGATCAAATCAAACTCAAGTTAAAACCACACCACCAAAAGTTATTCCAAAATAATGTGGAAATTCATATGCACAGAATACAAATGAGTCTGGGGCAAACATCTTCAAGTAGTGGAACATAGTGTAATAGGTGCAATAATTTGTAATAAATGACTTGATGTAGTAACTTTTATATAAGTCAAAATGAATTAAATTAGATTCATCAAATCGTGAATTATGGTAAAACTTTGAATTGACAAAATACTGAAATAATTCAATTATATGGAAAGCTATAATATGTAGTCTGTATGTATTAATTGTAAGAAGGATTTTATTACACAATAAAAATATTTATTATTGATATACTGTTTCGAATAGTCAGGCGCGGATCCAGCTCTCCAAAAAGGTTGTGGACATGCTAGGGTTTTTCAATGGGGGGGGGGTCTATGATGGTCTATGGTCTATGAAACAAACCAAAACGATATCAATGCTTAAAGCGCGAGCGAAGCGAGCGCGCTACAATTTGGTTTTGGCTCTTACCAAAAGAACAATTTGGTTCACGAATCACGACGCTTAAGAAAGCAAGCAAAGTGAGAATGAGATATTTGATGGATGCTCATAATTTAGTAAAATGACAAAAAGCTTCTATCATGCACTTTGTAAATTGTGATTAGGGTTGTGGGCATGCCCACAGTGCCGTGTACATCTGGGCGTCTGAGCCAGACGCCTAGAGAGATCTCACCTATCTAGGCTAATAACGAATCGTAGGTGACGCTGGTATATCCAGGTTTCATCGTAGGTGACGCAATAGTTTTCTTGTAAAATCAAAAAACCTTGGCTCAGACAGCCAGAATTTCACATTTACTGACACTCTGGATCTCAGCTCACAGAGGGTTTCAGGGCGCTGTTTCTTATAAAAAGGAATGTGACGCGTAGGTGACGGCCATCTGAAGTAGTTTCATCCATTTTAATCCAATACTTTTCGAGAAATCATGATAAACGTATGGCTCAGACAGCCGGACATCCGGTCGTCTGAGCCAACTTGTTTTTCTCTATATTTCTCGAAATGCTATGCTGCGGACAAATTTTGTAACGACATACTGATGTGACGACGTTAGTGACAGCTCTCGACCAGATTTGAACCTTCGTGACGCACGCGTTTAAGAGCTATTGAGAAAAAACTGCTGGCTCAGACAGCCGGATGCTGGCTGTCTGAGCCACCCAGTTCTACCACTTCCAAGTGTTCTACGAAGCTGGAAACTCATCTAATCTGATGTGACGCGGACTCTGAGTAAGTATAATCGTAAGTGACAGCTCTATATGCCGGCAATCAAAAGTTATAAGCAATTCAATTGTTTTCCATACATTGATGCATTTGGGTGACCACACTTCGCACTTTTTATGGAAATGAAAATACAATATAGTAGAAAATGTAAGTAAAAGCCCCATTTCAAGACAGATGCTTTCTCCTGCGTTTTAGATATGCAATTATGTAGTTAATAACTTCGCCGATGAAGGAAAATTTGGTAATTATTTATGATCTCAGGTATGACGTACTCTTTATTTAAAAATAACCACTAGTTTTAGTTAGGTACTACAGTTTAAGAGTATTTCAGTAAGGTACTTCATACTTACTCAATCCTCATCTCGTCCCATGTGAATACGGTACGGCCCACTTGGGACAAGATGCAAAAAATCAAAATTATTACTAACTTCATTCTGCATGTCATCTCCTGTTATAATGGCTGCAAAATAAAGTCATTTATCAACTCGTCCCACCATGCCTTCAACTTATATGGGACGAAATGCAGAAATCAAAGAATTAATTTCTTTCAGCAATTCGCCTTTCCTCAGTAAATCCTAAACTTTCACAACGTTTGAAATGAGGCATTTTTAGGAATCTATACTAATAATATTATAAAGCTGAAGAGTTTGTTTGTTTGTTTGAACGCGCTAATCTCCGAAACTACTGGTTCGAATTGAATAATTCTTTTTGTGTTGGATAGTCCAGTTATCGAGGAAGGCTATAGGCTATATAACATCACGCTACGACCAATAGGAGCAAAGATATAGTGGTAAATGTGTAAAAACGGGAGAAAGAAGTCACTATTCCACGTGGACGAAGTCGCGGGCAAAAGCTAGTTTTTTCTGATATAAAGGAAATTCAAACCAATTCACAATCGACCGAGACGTCACACTCGTTGTATCGCTTTTCGCCGACTGGGGGTAAAAGATTCTAATTCGGATCTTTTCGCGTCTTCACATAGCGCGCCCGGGTATTGGGTATAGTCAACTTTTAGTCAAATTGAGAGATGGTTTAAACTAAATTAAACGTATTTTCCCAAAGTTGATAAGATATTCCTAATTTTTTAAATCGTGTACAAAATATTATGAGCCCGTTTAAGTAAGTCCGTCTTCTTTATATCAGAAATTCTTAAAAATGACTCATTTCAATCGTTGTGTAAGTTTAAGATTTACTGAGGAAAGACGAATTGCTGAAATAAATTAATTCTTTGATTTCTGCATTTCGTCCCATATAAGTTGAAGGCATGGTGGGACGAGTTGATAAATGACTTTATTTTCCAGCCATTATAACAAGAGATGACTTGCAGAATGAAGTTAGTAATAATTTTGATTTTTTGCATCTTGTCCCAAGTGGGCCGTACCGTATTCACATGGGACGAGATGAGGATTGAGTAAGTATGAAGTTCCTTACTGAAATACTCTTAAACTGTAGTACCTAACTGAAACTAGTGGTTATTTTCAAATAAAGAGTACGTCATACCTGAGATCATAAATAATTACCAAATTTTCCTTCATCGGCGAAGTTATTAACTACATAATTGCATATCTAAAACGCAGGAGAAAGAATCTGTCTTGAAATGGGGGCTTTTGCTTAAATTTTCTACTATATTGTATTTTCATATCCATAAAAAGTGCGAAGTGTGGTCACCCAAATGCATCAATGTATGGAAAACATTGAATTGCTTATAACTTTTGATTGCCGGCATATAGAGCTGTCACTTACGATTATACTTACTCAGAGTCCGCGTCACATCAGATTAGATGAGTTTCCAGCTTCGTAGAACACTTGGAAGTGGTAGAACTGGGTGGCTCAGACAGCCAGCATCCGGCTGTCTGAGCCAGCAGTTTTTTCTCAATAGCTCCTAAACGCGTGCGTCACGAAGGTTCAAATCTGGTCGAGAGCTGTCACTAACGTCGTCACATCAGTATGTCGTTAAAAAATTTGTCCGCAGCATAGTATTTCGTGAAATATAGAGAAAAACAAGTTGGCTCAGACGACCGGATGTCCGGCTGTCTGAGCCATACGTTTATCATGATTTCTCGAAAAGTATTGGATTAAAATGGATGAAACTACTTCAGATGGCCGTCACCTACGCGTCACATTCCTTTTTATAAGAAACAGCGCCCTGAAACCCTCTGTGAGCTGAGATCCAGAGTGTCAGTAAATGTGAAATTCTGGCTGTCTGAGCCAAGTTTTTTTGATTTTACAAGAAAACTATTGCGTCACCTACGATGAAACCTGGATATACCAGCGTCACCTACGATTCGTTATTAGCCTAGATAGGTGAGATCTCTCTAGGCGTCTGGCTCAGACGCCCGGATGTACACCTAGTTTCGGAGATAATCAACAAAACATTAGCACTTCATAAATGCGAAAAACTACACCGTTTACCAGCTGTTTACTACTTCACTATCAAACCCGCACGCACACCAACAAGCTAGCCGACATGTCGCGGCCACAGGCGCGACACTGATCTATCGGTGTAACTCGGGCGTCGGTGACCTTGAAATGCTGCGTCTACGCGTAGGGTTGGCGGTTTAGCTACCGCGGCACAAGAAAATAATAATTACTTAATGAAAGATGTTTATGTATTTCAGGTTCAAAATATATTTGGTATAGTGTTCACATATGTTATAAATTACTTACTTTAATATATTTTCTGTTTTTGCGACTTACTTTAAACATTTTATTATTTTCTTTAATTATAGCGAAGATTCGAAATCGTACGAACGGTTTTTTTCATAAAATCTAATGGGAAGCATTCACAAGACATATCAAAAGTTATATGCTGCATTTGGGACAAATCGTATCATAATAATCGCATACGACGCGACGCGGCGCGGGCGAACTAAGTAAATTGCTTCGAGCAGAGACGACGGCTCGGCGGCAATCGGCGGTGTGTGACCCTTCGACTCGCGCATACCGTGGCATGCGTTCTCCACCTCGCGCGACCCGCGCAGGCCCCGCGCGCCCCCGCGACACGCACACATAGCTGCGAGTTAGTTTACTGCACACAAGTGTCAGTGTCGCTTCTTTTTACGTTAGTATATGTATTCTTTGTCGCGGCGGCGGCACACGCAAACAAAAGAGCGGCATCCTTTGTGTCGCGGCGGCGTTCTTCTTTCGGCGTCCGCGCGCGCGTTGATTTTTTTTGCGTCAGTCGCAAACTCACCTCGCCACGAAAAGGACGTCGAGTGATTTTTATTTTGACCTTCTACAACCCAAGTAGTCAAGTACGGCCTGAACAGTAAACTGACACCAGGTCTTCCTTGCACGGGTGGACTTGCCTGCCTTGAGGCCTAGCGGGTGCTCCTCTACATCACGCACATCTTCGGCGTGATATGTTCCACGCACATCTTCAGCGCGACGAAATGTTCATTCAGCAGAACGGACGGAGCCCCTGCCTAGTGTGAAGTGTGACTGTGGCTGTCGGTGGATCGGGCGCAGGGGGCCCGGTGCCCTGGCCGGCGCGGCGCCCGACCTATCACCACTCCATACCTTACCTACCTATCTACGGAGCTACGTGACGTCGTTTATTTTATTACGAGAAGAAGATGTGTTGTTGTTACGTGCGTGATTGATAGAAAATTTACCAGTTATACGGCAAAAATGATAATAAGTGACATTCTTAATCGAGTAATAATAAGTGAGAAGTGATGATGTGCATCGAAGCTTTAGACATTTTGTGTTAGATTGCGTTAGCCGCTTGTAGGCCCGCGCGGCGAACAAAAAACGCCCTTGTAGTCTCCGATTACGTCACCCGCTGCGCGCCGGGCCCCAGTCGTAAACATGTCAACTTAACGACTTGTTGATGTAAGCGGGTCGGCTCAAGTATCGTGTTTTTATCGTAGCTAATGAATGAAGCTTTATAAGTGTGTGTAGCTTGTTAAAATTAATTCTACCTACATATAAACATATGAGACGATAACATCGTAAAAATGCTGACATAAAAAAATTGCAACTTTGTAGATTTTTATTTTGAAAAGTAGATCGATGACGTATTGTTTTTAGTGATTTAATATTTAGATTGGATCAATTTACGTATGATAAAACATTAAAACGAGGACTTTCCTTTAGATTTTTAATTAAGTCCACAACAACATTCCTGTGAATAGCTAATTTATCGATGAATTAGATAAAGAAGGAATCATAAGCTTTTAATTTAGAGAGCTTAATTATTGTTTGTTTATTAACTACAAGCATTATCTACGAGTATTTTCATTAAATTGCGAGTCATAATAACATAACATAAACCTGAAAATTTGTAGTAGGTAGATATGTCTTTAAAAATAAATTGTTTTATCAATGTCCTATTTTCTTTTTGCTTACCCACTTCCTTAGCCTCCTCTCCTTAAACCAAAAGAGTCATTTACTTATTGTCTCTTTTGGGGTTTAGGTAGGTAGGAGAAAAGACTCATGTTTTACTTAATAATAACATCTTTAACTGTTTATGTAGGTACACACACGCTACACGCTTTTGTCTTGCCGGTTATTCATTTATTTGGCATCGTTTATTAACATTATTGATAGTTGTGTCTGTAAAATAACTTTGGTAGTAGGAAAAGGAGATACTACAACTTTAAAGTAAGTATGCAAATCTATCACTAATTGCATGAACCTCCAGGCTATTCATTTAATTTGCACAGCTAGTTAAATTTGTTATTTCATTTAAAGATGATAAATCCTAGACTAGACGCATAATTAGGTAGGTCCTAGACCAGCTGTTTCGTCGTTTCGTGTTGATGAGAGAGAGAGACGACGATAGACGAGCCTGGGGGCCTACCCCGTGAGACGTTGCACGTAAATTTCGGTTTCGGCTATAGCCATCTCGCTTGCTCACACGTCATCCTGGCATGGGTGACTGAGACGACTAGAGTCGAAATCATGGACGACATTCGACTTACGGAGCAGGTACCATCGGTGCGTGTGTGTATGAATGACGACCGCGGCTGTTCACTATCTGTGTTCGTGCTTGCGTGTGCGTAAAGCATGTAAAGCGGGATTCGTTATTTAATTGAATTATTTTGTTAGAAAACATAACTTTAAAAAATCACTATAAAACATATGTCAATATTTTGTCATCGTGTTCTGTATGATGTATAGATACCCCTCGTTGGCGATCGATAATTGATTTCGTTAGACCCTGTATAGGTAAACGTGATGATAACGTAAACTGCTATAGACTCTACTGCCAGTCTACCATATAACGTTATTTTTACCATAAAGGTTCTCCCACTGCATCGTAATATACCATGACCGTGCTAGAAACGTGTCAAGCACGAAAAGCAACACGATACGCTCTACTTTGCCCACTGAACGGATTGACAGCGTTCTGTCTTGCCGTTATATGGAGCGAGAGCGCGAGCGAGTGAGAACGTATTTTGCCGGTGATGAACTGCTGACACGCTCTGTGCATGGCACGCGACGGTGTTGGTCGGCGACGAAACAATCTAGTGGGCATGGTGTCATCGTTTTCAATACATAGAATATATTTTTGTCTGACACGTTCTTAACACGGTCGTGGTAGTGGAAAAAAAACTTAATTATTATTATGGTCATATGAATAGAGACGAAATTCCCATAACGAGTGCTAACTTTGGGACTTAGAGACTTTATTGCAATACAGCGTGGCTTGACTCTCTTTTTGTTACTATCACTTGTTGAATGACAACATCGTTTTATAATATTTTTGGACTTGATTAAAAAAAAATAGTCCGCGTATATAATACTTGCAGTAACCTGATTTTGCTGACAACTGTTTTTAATGAGTTAAAGAGTAAAATACACATTCTAATGTTATTAATTATTCAAGGACCTCCATAGTTAAAAATAATAATGATTTCCTCAATACTTCTCCTTCTGTCACTATTTTCATTAAATTTATCATTGTTGCATTAATTTTGTATTTATGTTGTGAAAGAAGAGTTTAATATATGAATAGTTAAGTATTTGTTTTATTTTTTACTGCAATGTTGTAATGTCAAACAATTTTTTTTGTATGGTAGGTATAATAATAGTAGATTATTTACTAACGGAATAAATAGTAGAGTCCGTTTTTCTTCACTAGTTGGATATTGTAAACAATCTTGATATTACTTTTTAGCGAACATATTTCTTTTAAAACAAGATAGACACAAAACTTAACACATATATAGGTAATTCATCGTTCAACACTGAGATCTTTTTAAATTAAACAGTAAATTAAAATTATTTGCTGATATTATTTTAAAAGTTACAAAAAGATTGTATACAATGATGGACTAGCAAAGATGAATGGAGTTTACATGATTCGAACGAAACGAAAGGATGATAATTTTGACGTTGTTTAAATTTTTTACAAAATACATATTTTTTCACGCTACTTGATCGGCAACGTTCAAATACATGTTACGTAATGCTGACTTGAAGTGTCACATCTCGCGTCACACACGCCAGTGCCGTGACTCACGGGCCGAAATGTTGTATGAAAATCCATTACGCCTCATGAGCTGTAATGAGATTTGATTTGTAATGCGCGCTCGTATGCAGGCGATGCCGAGCTTGCTTGCCTATAAGTGGCCTCGGGCGCTTGCACCATCTACTAGCCTAGCCACCACGCGCTGGAAAGAAAATAGCGTAATTATTAGTACGGACAACAGCACGTCAAGGTAATCACTTCAGTATCTAATGTAGTTGTAGTAAGGATTAGTTTTCAACAATAATGTATAACCTGATGTGCTGGCAACTGTTCAATATAAGTAATATGATATTTGGCTGTATGAATGATTTGTTAAAAGTAAAAATGTTCACTGATTATAAAACTTACTAGTTAACATAATTTCATTGCCATTCAGGAAGCGTGGAAAGCATAATATTCACCTCGGGCATAGAGGTGTTTTTGTCATGGGCAAACATAACATAAATCCTACGCTACGCTTAGGTAAAACCATTGCTCGAGGTCAACTACGAAAAACGAAATGCGATACGCAATCCCGAAACGAAGCTTCAACGATACGACAGTGTTTGGCTTACTACGAAACCCTTTTGGATCGAAGTGGTTCAATCGCAACCACAGACAATATTTCGGAGCGGTATCGTGAACGAATGATAGGGCTGTTTTTTATCGGACTGTTTCCAAAAACCGATAATCTTAATAAAATTAATAATTCCGTACCTTGATAGAAAGCTAATGTCTAAATAATAGTTATTTGACATTCCTAATGCTAAAATATACTTCGTCTAAGTGCTAAACTGATTCATTTTTAATTGATAAATGCCAATAAATGCATCTATCTATGACTTTTATTTGGCAAATGTTGGCTCAAAAGCCAGTATCCCCAACCTACAAATAACGACTTGTGCTTGTCTATGGGCTGTCATCTGTTTTTATAAAGAAATATTGTTTATTGTTATTCTTTATTTTCGCAAAACTGAACACAAACTAAGTTTAATCAGTGTTTGTAAATTGCCGTTTACGTGGTAACTGTGTAATTGCAAACATTTTACAAGTTACCCAAGTATGTGAAACAAAAACCATCAAAAATAGTACGTCACATCTTCATAAGAACACCTGAAGATTAAGAGGTCATAAAGACCCACAGCACGTCACAAAAGGGGTGAGGGTCGTCTCCCTGGACGTGAAGGATTAGCATGGCCCTGCTGATGAATAAACAAGATGCCCAATGTAACCTAAAGTTACCTCATAAACATAACCTAAACTAGGTAACCTAATAGTGGAAAAAGGCTGCTTTTTGTACATAAAGTATAAAAACATAACATACATCAAATAATATTGGTAAGTAAACGTTAATAACAATGTATTGTCTTCTTGTTTGAGATGTTTACAATTAATCAGTCAGGTATCAAACGAATGCCGAGAGTCGCATAACAATTTCATTTCATTTATTTAACAGTAAACATACTGACTTACAGTCGCCCAAAGCGTCAATATGCTAGTACACAGTAAAAATGGTCAACAAATACAAAATAGAAATCAAATAAGATACATCAGAATTACAATAGCTTATGTCACCAAAATTAAATATAATGTCAGAAGAAATACACATTAGAGTCAGTCAGAATCATTAAAAGTAATCAAATTGTTATGTCAGTTCAGTAATACTACTTTGAAAACACTCAGAAGTCAAACTATCTATGTATAAAACAGCTTTGTGCATGCATTGACCAAAGCTGTCTGCAAATATGTCAATATCATAGTCGTCGGCGAGTATATCCCCTATAAGCCGTAGAGCCCGAACGGTGGGAGCATTCGCGGCGTACTTTGTGCGCGCTGAGGGCCAACACAACAGGCGCGGTCGCCGTCGCGGCGCCACCAACCCCTCCGCGTTCCAACTCAAACGATTAGGCACCTGCAATCCTACTTGGCTCAGAATTGTCTGGCTGTCTATCTTATTGTGTAAGATACACATATAGTGTACAATCGTCTGCATTACCCTTCTAAATTTTAATGTGTCTAGTCCTACCATACCACTTACAAATAAGGAAGGATATAGATGTGGATAATACCCATACTTTCTTTTATACAGCCAACGTGCGAATTTGCGCTGTACTTTTTCCACCAGAAGGATATATTTATCCTCATAAGGATCCCACACAGGTGCGCCGAATTCAAGTTGACTTCGGACATACGCATTGTATAAAACCATTGCGACATCCAATCTGTCAAACTGAGAAGAGGTACGGATTACAAAGCCAAGCATTTTACTAGCCTTTTTACATACTGTGTTCACATGGTCATGAAAGTCTAATTTAGAGTCTAATATTAATCCTAAGTCACGAATTACACTTACCCTTTCTAAGGGCGCGTCTAATAATTTATAATTTACATATTGCGGGCAGAGCTTACGTGTAAAAGTAATAATTTTACACTTTTCAGCGTTAAATGGAAGGTGGTTCCTTTGACTCCAATCCAAAACTGCGTCAATATCATTCTGCAGTGCTTCATAGTCAGATGGATCATCTATACCGAGACTTAATTTGAGGTCATCTGCAAATAATAGGCATTTAGCAGTAATGACGCTTTCGGGAAGGTCATTGATAAATATAAGAAAAAGTAACGGTCCAAGTGTACTGCCCTGGCTCACCCCAGACCTAGTATAATATTGACTAGATTCGAATTTACCGATCTTAACGAATTGACGGCGATCACGTAGGTAATTTGAAAAAAATATTACAAGATTAGGCTCAAAGCCAATAATAGCCAGCTTCTGCAACAAGATGTCATTGTCGACCAAATCAAATGCCTTTTTGAAGTCAAAGTAGGCAGCATCCACTTGCTTACCAGCATCTAACTCCCCATAAATGTAGTCTATATGAGCAACAAGATTTGTTGTAGTGGAGCGAGCTAGTCGAAAACCGTGTTGACTATCATGTAGTAACATAGCAGTTTGTTTATTTATTTGCTGGCTTAGTACTATTTCAAATAATTTTGCAAAAACTGACAAAACTGCAATCGGCCTAAAACATGATACTTCATTGCCACTCTCAGCTTTAGGAACTGGGGTGACCCTAGAGACTTTCCATATTTCAGGGTACTTAGATTCAGACAGAGAAAGGTTAAATATATAAAGAAGCGGACTCTCAAAAGCAGTTATGCAGTCTTTTGCAAGAAAAACAGGGATACGATCAGGCCCACCAGAAGACTTTGGTTTAAGTCGCTTGGCAGCTTCCTTTAGATTAACTTCGTTAACTGTATTAACTGAAATACAAGTTGCATTACAATGCCTATTCGCGGCTTGCATTGCATCATTGGACAACACACACACATAACAATGGAATTTTTATTGTGTCTCGTTTACGCATACTTGACGAGTTAAACAAATACATTTTTGACTAATTAGTATTTGTTGAATGAGCGTAATGGTTTTGCTAAAAGTGCTCAGATTGAGTTTGTACTAATTATGTATTAGTTACTTCCATGTAAAACCATCAAAGTAAATGTCAATACAAGTGATTGTCATATTGTTTATCATTACTCATTACTGAAGAATTTACCAAAAAAGCACGGCAGATATAAAATTACACACACCTGGACCACCATTTCCTATACTTAAGGGTGTCAAACAAGGAGATCCGCTATCCCCTAAACTATTCACAAGCGCCTTGCAAGAAGTATTTAAAAAGCTGGACGGTCCCTGGAAAATGAAAGGTATAGATATCGGGACAAAAAAGCTAACAAACCTCCGCTTTGCTGATGATATAGTTATTTTTGCCAACACATCGACGGAACTTGCAACTATGCTCGAACAGCTGAGCGAGGCAAGTCTTGAGATTGGATTAATGATGAATAGGTCAAAAACCAAAGTCATGACCGACGCCGCAGAACACGATATAATGGTGAATGGACAGAGAATGGAATATGTCGACGAGTATATATACCTGGGCCAGATAGTATCCTTCGAAAACAGGCAGGACAAAGAGATCGGACGACGCATCGAAAACGCCTGGAAGAGCTTCTGGTCCATGAAAGCGTACATGAAGGGTGACCTTCCAATCTCGTTAAAACGCAAACTCGTCGACACTTGCATCCTGCCCGTTCTTACGTATGGAGCGCAGACGTGGTCACTGACCGAAAGTCAAAAATCCAAACTCAAGGTTTGCCAAAGAGCCATGGAAAGGAGCGTGTTGGGTATTAAAAGGATGGATAAGGTCCGTAATACCACGATACGCTCCAGAACTGGCATAGCGGATGTAGGTGAAAAAACGGCAAGGCTAAAGTGGGAGTGGGCGGGACACATATGTAGGATGCACCCGGATAGATGGGCCCAAATCGTCACGCGATGGATACCAGCAGATGGCTATCGCCGCAGGGGCAGACCCAGAAAGCGCTGGTGTGACGATTTGGTTAGTTTTGCTAAGGATTGGGAGTCGTTGGCCATACATAGAGATAGGTGGAAGAGCTTGGGGGAGACCTTTGCCCAGCAGTGGGATGATATAGGTTAAAAAAAAAAAAAAAAACTGAAGTATAACCTGCATTTTATGTTTCTAAAATAAGTAATTAATTTAAATTTTCAGGGTCTTATGTGGAATCACAATGAGTCAGTGTCAGTGCTACTAACTTCAGGCAGAAAACATAATAAGGAAAGTTACTAAGAAGGACTATGCTAACCCAGGCTCTTCTGATATGTGTTGAACATTTTGGAATCAAGCTTAATTGTTATCATTTTATAATTCTAATAAAGACTGTGGTAGTTACATAAATATATTGTACTGGAGCTAACCAGAGTGGTTATGGACTGGCAGCAACAACACACTAGATATATTTTGAACTTAATGTAATTGTACTTGGCTGATTTGTATTTTGTATTGGAAATAAAGGCAATTTTGATTGAAAATTATTAATTTATTGTCATTTTAACAACAGTTCCATTATAAATAATCAAGTTTATTGGTGTTAGGTCTGCTAGGTACAAACTTCATCCTAGACTTTTTCTTAAGGTATGCTAAACTTGAACGACCCAAGTCAAGCTGTGCCGCTTCCATGTAGGCATATTCTCTCATTTGTAAATGAATCTTGTGAACTTAATTGAACTCTAGCAGTGACACAGACACACACACACATGTTCAGCAAGTCTTAGACTATGTAAATAAAATAAATGTATTTGAACGGCACTTCGACTGAACTTTCTTTAGTTAGGCTTATTTCTTTCTATTTGTGATTCAAACTTGTGAACCTAATTGAAGTCTAGCAGTGACACACACATGTTATGCAAGTGTTGGACTATGTAAATAAAATAAATAAATAAATGTCTTTGAACGGCACTTTGACTGAACTTTCATTTCTTTCTATTTGTGATTCAAACTTGTAAACCTAATTGAAGTTTAGCAGTGACACACATGTTATGCAAGTGTTGGACTATGTCTTGGCACGGCCTTTGACTGAACTTCCTTTAGTTAGGCGTGGATAGAACTCTACTTGTGTTCAATCTTGTAAGCTTAATTGAAGTCAAGCAGTGACACACACATGATAAGCAAGTATTTGGACTATGTTTTGGCACAACACTTTGATCCTTTAGTAGGCATATACTCTCCAATTTGTGCTTCAATATTGCAAGTTTCATGAAGAATTAACATCATCATAGTCAGGAACATTATAACAACATTTTGTGAAAATTATCCAATCTCTCTTCTACTTTTCTTGATACTTTCTTCTAAAATTGCTTCTTCAATGAGGAGAAAATACATAACAAGCATAATTCCATTGTTTTTTGGATAAAGTACTTCGAAACGATACGTGTAGATTTATCGTATAATTTGAGGTTAATTTCCGAAACTCATTACGTCAAAATACGATCTATCGCCTGTCAGTCGCGGTTTCGTAGTCTTAGACGAAGTATATTATAGACTTGACAGCCGCGTTCACCCGTATGAGACAGATATAAAGTACTTACGTATTTTGGGGTGGCCATGTTCATAAAAATTTACTCCCCACCCATATAAATACACTAGTAACCTTAATTACAATAAATACTTAATTTTACAGTCAAAATCTTTATTGATTTGTACAAAAAAATATTAACATAGGGATAAAACAAAAATTGTGTACAAAAAAAATGTTTAAGAAGGAAATAGGATTTTTAACGTCATAGAACAGAATAAGTCCGCCAATTATACAACTTACAGAGCAATTAAGTTTAAATAAAATAGTCAACAAACAACTTTTATGGGCCGTTAAATGATATAAGTTTATTAAATAATAACATAAATACGCAACATAAACATGTTGCGTACATTCAAATATTTGCCAAATAAGTTATCCGTTGCTTTTTCTGAAAGCATTCGGTTTTAAAATGGATAGAACACATGCGAGTGTGCTTGGTAGACTGCCAGTTTTGCCGTCCAGTCGCTGCAATCCAAACCTTTAGTACCGTCTCGTCTTTTGGAAATCTATATAAATGAACACAAATAATAATTAGTTCAAATAATAATGACCACTACAACGCATGAAATGTTCATCCAGCAATTAAAATACATATACGATTTTTAAAATTAGTCGATTGTAAATTACCCTTAAATCGAGAACTTTTACCCTTTGTATTGTGGTATCCCTAAAGGCAACGATAACCCAGCAAAATTTAAAATACTAACAAAATGGCTACCGTAATAGCCATAACCCACAGAGTTGAGCCATAGACGACCTTTTATATTTGGTCAGGTAATAATACAAAAATATTTTACAATTCGATTGATAATAATTCACTACTTTTTTCCACTATTATGTATGTTCTTTTATAGGATTTAAGATTAATGCACTTCGATGCAGGTAAAACATATAGGAACAATATAAATGAGGCTTACTTACGTGTGAAATGTTATGTTTTCATATTTACGCTCAGTACGGCTTTTACATCCAAGCACACAACAATTTACCATGTTGAGTAAGTAAAACAATCACTCCGTAATCCACAAAACACTTCACTTGCACAAAATTTATTTTAAATTTGCAATTTTATTGTATTTTTCGCATAGACGTCAAATGTCTGCCCTTATTTTTAAATTGTGGCAGGCCGAAATTACCTATGAACGGTGATAAGGACAAAAAACAATATCTGCGTCTCTCTCACTCTTAAGTACTTTTGTATACAGCCATCACTTTCTAACTTGTCAATTTTAAATATGTGTCAAATCTACAGGATACATAATCTAAGTTCGTAGTAGCATTCCAAGATGATGAAATTTTTTTAAGATGACGGACTAAGAGCACAGGTGTCAGATTCAAATTTACTGTCACTAACATCAAAAACGACATAGTACGATTCAAAAAAAATATTATTTTCTAGAATGAGTGAACAATTAATAATGATGTTACTTACGCATTCTACGGAATCGTTCTATAAACCTCTTATTCGATACATTTAAAATCGATTCGTCAATATCGATACTTTCTTATCGATACATATTAGTCGATATGATAATTATCTTTCCTATTAAAATTTAAAAAACATGCAAGGTAGATGTTATGATGAGGCAAAAATAATAGATTTTTGCGTTGGTTTCATCAAGATCATTTAATTTGAGTGATAGATAATAAGTAATCTATGGTAAATTAAAAGAACAATGTAAAGTCCTCATTGGAACCTAATATAAATCGCTAGGATAGAAATACATCATGCAGACACTTTTTCAAGCAAATATAGCCATAATATTAAATGGTATACAAATTACATGACAGCTGATATTTGCCGGCCCAGCTATAATAAGTATAAAACATACGCAGGGACACAGATCCGACACGCAGAGACCTTACTTAGCTATATATTTAAATTTACAATAAATAACCACCTTAGATTGACGGCTAAGTAATTAATAATTGATATTATTTTAATGAGGACAAAAACGGTAAACATTCATTAAGTTTGACTATGGCGTACAATTTCAAATTTTAGCATGACTTTGTCGTACAATTTCAAATTTTATGTCATTCAAACTTGATACCTACTTCGTGGTCCTTTTAATTTGTAGAAGTTTTTCTTCTTAAATAATTAATAAATAACCATTGTCACAAAAGGAGGTCTGGACTAGAAACCCCAAGGCGCCCAGTGCAAAAGAAATGTATCTCACTTGTATGGATATAAAAATACCTAAAATCCGTTTTTCTTCATTAGTCGAATATTATAAACAATTTGGACATTTCTTTGTAGCGAAAATATTCCTTTTAAAACAGCCCGAGTGCTATCTTCCGGTTGTATCTGTAAAAAATCGGAAAAAGGTGGAAAATCGTCATATTAAGAATAAAATTTGCGGGATTTGAACCTGCGACTGCAGCTGCGCAGGGCATGTAGCCTGGAGCGCGAACCACTACACCCAACATCATGGCGTTATTATGACTAACTAACTACCTGCATCCTACATACAACACAACTACGCAGTTTTCTTTGTTTAGGGTGGGTGGCAATATCTTAACGCCGACTGATTGTGATCACCCGGTTGACTATGTTATAGCAGTCAGTCACCAGTTCAACACTCACCACGTATGGGTAGCTAGCTTGCAATTAGTTAAGTACTATCTATTACATTGCACGCGGTTGCCGCCATGACAATCACGTGCTCACGCTGCTCTTCTTAGTATGAAAGCGCGCACTTTTGCGCCCCAGTCCATGTCCTGTTGCGACCTAATATGAAAGTGCCCAAATAGAACCATACTACCTGATTATGGAGGAGAATCTTAACAAAAACATTTCAGTCTCCAATTTAAAGCTATATATGCTTTTGGTGGTGGTGCTAAAACCAAATTGACATTTCTGCCTTATAAATTGCCTCTTTTCATGAAAATTTTATGTTTTTTCCAGCAATGTATTTTTGACAAAACGATGTAAAACTGACAATTTCACTTAAGTCAAAGTGGCGTAAAATAGAATAAAATGTCCATAATCAAATTAGGCAAATGATACACTTGCGAAGTAATTTGTCTATGGAATAATTACAATTGACTTTCACTCATTCTCTATAGTTAATCGAAGAAAACCAAAAAATCTGTCCGTTCAGTAATGACAACTGCTAAGCTGGTTAGACACAAAAAAGAGAAAAAATATGACTGACATCAAAATGTGACAGATTGCTAAAAAAAGGCGATGACAGATCCATTTTTCGGCGTACTATCTGAGCTTACGTCAGCCTGGTAGCATTTTTCGATGAATACGTCAAAGAATGAGCTTCGTTTCCGATGACGGATCCGAAGTGTTACATAGTAAGCAATTCAGAAAACGATAATCGTATTGACGGATTTCGTTTTTCGTAGTTGACCTACAGGTTGTGCCGGCTTGGTTCTTTATGTCGAAAATCCTTAATTAATGATATTTGTGATCTATAGATTTTTTACTCAAAGGCTTAATAGTAAAAACTCCAAGACCCTTTGTCCCATTCTTGGTGAGGGCGACACAAGTGTTTGGTTGGCGGTATATAGGGTACGGTGTGTACGTAATTACTACACACGGACGACCGATTTTTGTAAAGTTTAGGCAGAATGAGACTACCAATAAACTATGATAAAAAAAATAATAATTCGATTTTACCTATAGTACAACCAACAACTGATTTACCAAGCTATCGATTTATTGAAACAACACTAGACCGACCGCTGTGCTGGGCGCTGGCCGCTGGTGGTGGTGTGGTGGATGGTGGATGGATGTGGATGTGTGGCACAATGGCACTGACAGACAAGAAGTGACAGCTGACAGTTGTAAAGTGTTGTTGCGGCAGGAGACAATATAGACATACTTTAGACCAAGAAGCTTAAGACATACTCTTACTAATCTGTGCAATAAATACGTAAACAAATGGAAAAATTGAACATTTTACATTAAAATCTTGGCCAAATGTTATCTAAAGTTATTGATAAGAATATAAGACCACTTAGGAAGAATCTCTACATAATTAAATTATCATTAAAGGTGAAGCATTGAGATCATGTGGTCCATTATAACAGTGATAATTTTGTCTGTGATTGCATATTTTATTACTGATGAACTAATTCATAACCTAAAGCATCTATTCATAAATGCTGGTTTATACGGAATCGACCTTTGTAAAAGCAGCAAGAACAAAATGTAAGCATATTTCCTACCACAAAACCGCATATAATTTTAATATGTGTGCATCACTAAATTTAATGCAACTATTATTCTTTACAGCCCAGAAGCTCTTGGTGTGGTTTCAGGATGTATATTTTTGGTTACGAGTTTCACATTCATACCAATTGTCTTCGGAAATGGTCTCATGAATCGGGACTCTTTTCCACACAATGAGGTGAGCTAAGGTTTTAGATGATGAAAGGTTTTAAAGAACAAATTATTATTTTCTGTATTAAAATACATTTATTAGTTTGCAGAACTTTTAGCAGCGCTTTTGTCAATATGCTGCATGTTGTTGCTGGGATTTGCCGATGATGTCCTGGACTTGCGATGGAGGTACAAGTTACTGCTGCCAACAGTTGCATCACTACCACTATTGGTTGTGTATTATGTCAACTTCAATTCAACCACATTTGTAATACCAATACCACTTAGAGAATGGTTAGGGGTGTCAATCAATATTGGTAAGCATTATTTTTTTACAACACTTTGTAGGTATTATTATCTTCCCTAATTTGGAGTTTTTATCGAAAAAAAAAACTACACCAAAAATAGCCTAGCTCTAAATAAAATTTCATGATGATGTAGGTATTAGTTATCCATCACTATAGTTATTTATTACTAAACAAAATAATAATGTAATTTTTCAGGATTCCTCTACTACATATACATGGGAATGCTGGCTGTATTTTGCACAAATGCCATAAATATATTGGCTGGAATAAATGGGCTTGAAGTGGGCCAGTCAGTGATAATTGCAATGTCTATCATTGTGTTCAATGTCATAGAATTGCAAAGTGATCAATACAAAGCTCACACTTTTTCACTGCACATCATGCTACCATATTTGGCTACAGCAATCGCGTTATTGAAACACAACTGGTAAGAAAACAATATTATGAACATCTGTATTTTTTACCACACCTCAAAATAAACTACACAAATGCACCACTTCCTGCTTTTGCACGGCGCCATTTGTAAACGTCCATACCTATTATATTACAGTGGCGCCCGTGGTAGCGGTTTCTTGTTTACAATAGGAGTGAGTAGGTGGTCAATATGCTGTGTGAGAAATAATAATTTGATCAATTTAAGTGTGATACTGTTTTTTGGGTGTCTCGTTCTGAAACTCAACACATAGGGCAGATTATTGCATTATGTCGACCTGTGCCTGTGCTTAGTCTTAAGAAAATCCTAAACTGAAACATGGCTTCTTTTTTCAGGTATCCCTCAAAGGTGTTTGTAGGTGATACATTTTGTTATGTATCTGGTATGACTTTTGCTGTTGTGGGAATATTGAGCCACTTTAGTAAAACAGTAATACTATTTTTTTTACCACAAATTATTAACTTTGTGTATTCAATACCTCAATTATTTCATATAGTGCCATGCCCAAGACATAGGTTACCAAAATATAGTGCTGAAACTGACTTGCTACGAGCAAGTAAAACCTGTATTGTAAAAAAAGATATGAAATTTATCAGCAAAACAATAGTCCAGGTATTAATGACACTTCGATTAGTAGATGTACAAGGAGACAATGACATTATTGTGATTAATAATCTAACTTTGATTAACTTATTTTTGATTAAGTTTGGTCCAATGTCGGAACTAAGATTAGTAACTATGTTGATCATATTTCAGTGTTTATGTAGCTGTATCGCTTTTACAATAAGATACCCAATGGCCTCATATTTTTATGATACATAGTTTAATAACGAATAGATTTCGTACTTGTTAACTATTATTTTGTATTGGATATTTTATTTAATTGATTAAATAATTTTGTAGAAAATAATATTATCAAATAACGTAAGCATTATCTATCAATCTATGTATTAGCTCGCTAACTTAACTGTTAATTTTATTTACTTTTGTTTCCTATTTGGTTACTAAATATAACGACGACACAAAACGGGATTTGATGCAATGTAAATGTTGCACGCATCATAATGGCGGATTTACTTACTGTAGATGTCGTGGTGAAATATTTTCATCCACCCGCACTCTTTCAATATTTTTTGCATTGGACGGATACCTATGAATACCTCCTTTTTTGGATTCGGTAAAAACCGAGTGCAAATTGCGCGTACCCGTCTAGAAACCTTGGTGGTCAGCGGGCCTAAGATGCGCGCCTATTTATCATTTATCAGGGAAATCTATAAATTTCAAACATTTCATACTTACATAATTAAAAAGGTTTTTACGAACTTTCATTTTCATTTATTTGTTTTTAAAAGCAATTAGGATTACCTGACAAGTGAAAAAAATGTGGGAAAACATGTTGTTTAAGAAATAAAATTATTTTTATCAACGCGAGAAACGCTATCGAGGCGTGCATGCTAGGTTTACAGGTGTTGTGTGTAGAGCTGAAATGGGCATCAATTATTAAAAGAAGAAGTGCGGGTGGAAGCAAATATTTTATCGCGAACGGGCAACGACGCCGAGCTGCCTTGTTGAACCGACCAGTCCCTCCGCGATCATCAACATTCGTGCAACCGGATCGAAACGTAAGAAAGGTAGGATATTATATAAATTGCACTTGTAAAAAGACAACTGTGAACCTGTGACAGACGAGGAATTGAACCCCGTGTCTTACGCAATCCGGGCGTATGCCTATACCACTCGGCCACCGTCACATTAACAGGCCTGTTGAATTTTGCAAGCGCTTCTTAACGCATAGGCTGCGTGACATCATCAATGCTGTGAGATTGCTCTCACAATATCTGAAGGAAAATATTTTTACAAATATTTTAACAATCAGTTAAGATGATGAAAGCCAATTTATAGTTTATTTTTGTTTTTATAGTGTTTTGTCACCATACGAACTTAATAATATAAATTGCACTTGTAAAAACAAAAATAAACTATAAATTGGCTTTCATCATCTTAACTGATTGTTAAAATATTTGTAAAAATATTTTCCTTCAGATATTGTGAGAGCAATCTCACAGCATTGATGATGTCACGCAGCCTATGCGTTAAGAAGCGCTTGCAAAATTCAACAGGCCTGTTAATGTGACGGTGGCCGAGTGGTATAGGCATACGCCCGGATTGCGTAAGACACGGGGTTCAATTCCTCGTCTGTCACAGGTTCACAGTTGTCTTTTTACAAGTGCAATTTATATTATTAAGTTCGTATGGTGACAAAACACTATAAAAACAAAAATAAACTATAAGGTAGGATATTTTCTGCCTTTTTAAGAAGTTTTATGTTGCATTAATCTTGCTTGTTTCGTGTCGTTAGGTTAGGATATTTCCTTGTAACGACAAGTGCGCTTGTGCGTTGCAGCAAGTAATCTAAGGCTTGGTTGCACCATCTTTATATCTACAAAATTATAGCACATTTATTTTATAAAATTAATCGATTTCAAAATATCTAATAACTAAGGCTGTTACACGGATGAGTAAATCGTCCGTAGGCTGTTAAGTGTTAGTTACACTTCACGGAGTTCACTTTGTTACATTCCATTTTTCTCGTTGTACCTATAAGCATGTGGCCTGCCCATCTGTCTAGAGCAGTGCGTTGCGCTTGCTTGACCGACGACTGTTGTTGCTAAACAACGACGTAACAGATTAGAGGCAGCGATAATAAGATCGTTTTTGTCTCATTTGTGTGGATGAGAACGTTCGTTGTGACGAGATGTTCTCAGTACCTAAGATTTTGTTAAACAGGCTAGTTAACCGTAATAGTCCCCCTAGCCGATTTCGATTACGGTGGCCAGTCACAACGACTAACCGACTGCGCGGGACATATTATAGTGCACAAGTGTGTGCGCAAACACAGGCAAACCTCAACTGTCCAAGTTTAACTATACCTAACGTCAAAAAACAACTCCGATAGTGCAACCAAGCCGAATCTCATCTTGAAGTTTTCTGTACCATAGTACGGACGACGGCACGTCAAGCTAAATACTGCGGTATCTTATGCTGTTGCCGTTGGAAAGGCAATTTTTCAACAAAAATGTATAGTCTGATGTGCTGGCAACTGTACCTTACACTTACTGATCTGTAACATTGCGTTGTATGCTGCATTTTACAGTAATTCATGTAATAATTAAAAAGAGAGGGAACTAAAAGTAATACTATTATATTTTCTTCTGTGCTAAAACCTAGGCCCCAACAACTGGAAAGTAGAGAAAATTTAAGAATATCAAACATTATTTTAAATAGTCTCTGTGTGCGTACACTTAAGTTATAATAAAAATAGTTCTTCCGAAACTGTATTTCCATTGAAAGACTAAGGGGGCGGGTCCGAATGACGTACGTAGGTACTGCCCAGTTGCAGCGCCGAGCCGCCCTTTATTCTTATTGCACTGTTAAACCACCTCAAGCGTGCGTTGTTTATCAGAATCGTACCAGCAGTTTTTGACTTTAAAAAGACTAACGATTACTTAAAGAGATTTGTTTCAATAGGTTACGATGGGACTGACATACCATGTAAAAGTCCCTAAATTAATAAATAGAAAAAAAAATCGCCATTATTCCTTTCACCTCTATCAATTGAAAGGTTTAGCACCCAGCCCGTGTCTACTTATATTATATGGAAGGTGACAATTACTCCTATGTAAGTTAAAGATTATTAGAGGTAGAGGTTTATGTGACCTTTAATAATGCACCACAACATATGATTTTTCGTTTATCAAAATATTAACTAAGAACATTGTATACATAATTTACACAATAATTAAACAAAAATAATAATTACACACATTTATCCTAAAATTCATAATACATATTTTTATAATGTTCATTTATGTTAACCAAATATCATATAGTATATTATCTTCTGCATCATTTTCATTTATTATTCTGAGAGTCTTGAGGGTTTGTAAGTAGAAAGTCAACTCTGAAGTGACCACACCATGCTGAGGGCTTCCATTGGCCACAATGTTCATCTTCACTAACTGCTCTCTTAATTTATCTTTAAAATTTTCATGCACTTTCTTGTATATGGTCCTTATTTGATCAATTGGTAGTATATCAATCAAAGCTTCATGTAATTTGACTAAATGTTTGGAAATGTTTCGGAATGTTTGCGATGGAACAGGGGGCTTGGCATCCCAGCCTGACAACTGTGAGCTTAGCATATTACTCACTATGATGCAAATCTTACTTTCTATTTCATTCTTATGACTAACTATATCACTTTCCACGTTATTGAATCCAAGCAAATGATGTGCTAGTTCTTTAGAATGCATACTTTCAAGAAGCTTTTTAATTAGGGGTAACAGCCATAAAATTACCTGAAGTGATCGAGAGACTAAAGCTAAATTCGATGTAGATATTGTTTTCAATCCTGCACTTTGAATTGCACCAGCACCAAGTACTAATTGGCAACAGCGTGAATTAAATAATCTAATTAGCTCTATCATACAGTGAATAATATATTGAACAATAACAGGCGATTGTTTAGTGGCATCACAATATTCCAATAAGATTTTTATCAATAGCTGCACAGTACCAACAACAGCATAATTTTCATTATTGATTATTAAATATTTGCCATCAGGTTTACCAGCTTCATATTGAAGTGATGAAGGTATTTCAGAATGTTCACATATTTTATCAATTACATTTTGTAGTTCACAGGGAACATCTGCTGATTTCCATCTTTCAGCATTAAGAGTTGAAGTAAGTTGCAATCTCCTGTCTGTATGTAACATTTGTATATATTTCATAGCAAAACTTCTTAGTGCAAGCTTCATTGCATTACTGTAATGTCCTGTAATTTTCTCACATTCATTTGAAAAGTTTTCTATAAGTTCTGATATTTTTGATAATTGTGATAAATCAGAAAACACATAGTCCTTATCTGTTTTGGTAACAATCAAATTAGCACAACGTTCATTACAGTAATCAGACAATGATACAATTACTTTTTTAAGTTTTTCTTCCACTGACAATAATTCTTCAGCAGTCCAAGCTTCTTCACTCTCGCTGCCTGTAACATCATCCATTTGACAGATTTCTAGTATCAAATTATTCAGGGTCAAAATTCTTTTAAACAATTCTATTAATTTTGGAGATGCCTTTTCAAGGAAGATAATTCCCTCATTACACATTAAATATGTGTTATCAGCATTTGAACCACGAAGAACTATTTCTGTATTACCATCTCTATTGGAAATAATTTCAATAACACTTTGTTTAATTGTAGCCTGAATAGATGTAATTGCTTCAAGCTTAAAAGTGTCTATAAAGTCAAATTCTTTCAAACGCAAAATTCCAGATACTATGGAGACTATCTTGTCTCTGTCTGGAGTATCGTGATCCTCAGGATGCCTGTTCAAGTCTGCTACTATGTATCTCTGAAACTCATCACTAAGCATTTTATGAATCAATCTTTTCATTTCAGTGAGTTGAGGGGATAGATGACGAAATGCTTGGATTCCTGTCAATTTAGTAGACAGCACTCTTTGCGTAGAACTTATCAAATCCAAAGCAGCCACATAATCTGATGTACTGAGGAGCAGTTGAATCATTGGCTGGGTCTGCTGAACAGTGCCCATCAACTTTAATAGATCATGGACATTGCCGAGATTATGATTTATTCTAGTTAAGCTTATTAATTTAAGTGGGCACTGTGTTAAATTTTCCTTTACATCTTTAATATTTTGACGTGTACTATGTACAGTTTTTGCTGCTCTAGCCATTTGTTCCATTATAGTATCATGTGACAGCATGGCATGAAAAAATGCATCAGACTTTTGAGCTACTTGCTTTGAAATTTTCATTTCGATAACATCAAGGTAAGTACTCAATGTTTCTTGGAGAGACCTTATTGCAACACTTGAATCTCCTGAATCCTGTAGGCTTGGAAACACTTTATAGAAAATGTTAGGGTCATTCAAAGGCAAGGATTGTTCAAAAAATACATCAGGGACATCACAGACAGCTTCTACCACTGGCACTTTTGTTTTCACAGGCAAATTTTCCTTTAATCTACAATGTCTTCTTAGTCTTCTAGTTATTCTTTTACAATATGGTTCAAAATGTGATAAGGTTATTTCAGGCAAATAAGGACTAGGGTATACATCTATCTTCTCAACAAAATTGTCTCCCCATGTTTTTGTAAAAAAATTGCTTTGTTTACCTCTGTTGGGATCATTCAATACTGCTGGAAGATTTTGTGACGATGAATAGAAAGTCCAATCATCTGTTGTGTCTTTGGAATATAAGTGATATTCCCTCACGTGGTACTTGAACCCTGCTTTTCGCAAGTCGCCAAATTGCAGTGCAGAACACATCCCATTAGGACCATATTGACACAGAATAATGGATCCCTCCTTGACACTATGTTTGTCTTGAATATGCCTGTAAGTGAAATATATGATATTAACTGACTGTGTTTACTATGAAATAAGTAATATAGGCAATACACCATACGTATAAAAAAGATACCTTTCGAACTCCGTGGCATTGTTGAACAGGAGACTTGGGCAATGTATACAGTTCTGCCAAGCAGGTGTTTTCTTACAAGATGTGGTTTCGTCCTCCATAACATGTTCAAACTTCACTAACCAAAAATAAATGTACTAAATTACTGATCAAATAATGCCAACTATTCTATAAAAATCAATTTGTTCTCAAATTTCTATTAAAAATTCGTAAAATTAGCAGCGATAGCGACGAGCGAGCAGTAACATTGACAGTGACACTGACATTTTAATGACGCGTAGATGACACTGACATTTTTTTTCTTTAAGAGGAGGTATACACACTATCCTCACTGAACGAACACAAGTTGATGTCCTTAAAAATGCGAGATTAGATTTTATTTCTCGTGCGTACCTATTGTTTAGTGGCTATTTACTAACGAAAACAGAGCTATAAAAATGAATTAAAATAGCATTTGTACAGTCAGGCGTAGCGTAGACGTTCGAATGTGCAGCACAGCCTTTGCTTGCTGGAGCATGCTATACTATTATACGCTATACGCTATATACTTTGTACTAGCTTCACGCGTGCGCGACGTAAGATACATACATACACATCGCGGCGATTGATATAAAAATAAGTAAAGTAAAAGCTTAGATTATGTATCCTGTAGATTTGACACATATTTAAAATTGACAAGTTAGAAAGTGATGGCTGTATACAAAAGTACTTAAGAGTGAGAGAGACGCAGATATTGTTTTTTGTCCTTATCACCTTATCACATTTGACGTCTATGCGAAAAATACAATAAAATTGCAAATTTTGTGCAAGTGAAGTGTTTTGTGGATTACGGAGTGATTGTTTTACTTACTCAACATGGTAAATTGTTGTGTGCTTGGATGTAAAAGCCGTACTGAGCGTAAATATGAAAACATAACATTTCACACGTAAGTAAGCCTCATTTATATTGTTCCTATATGTTTTACCTGCATCGAAGTGCATTAATCTTAAATCCTATAAAAGAACATACATAATAGTGGAAAAAAGTAGTGAATTATCAATCGAATTGTAAAATATTTTTTCATCTCTTCTGTTCGGAAAATAGCACTTTCCTGTGTAGATAGCCGGGTGGAAAATAGCTTATCCATCCCTAGGGTGGAAAGTAATTTAGTTTTAATTGGCATGGTATAGAGTCAAGGCATGCAGTCAAAGCTTGGGTCAAAGATAATTGAGTCACATCATATTATAAAAATAATAAAAATTTTTGCTTAGCTATACATTGAAAAACATGTTTATTATGATCGTTGATATAAAAAATATTCAATTGATTCAATCTATAATTTAAATATACATATTAATAATCTGTAATTAAAATATCCGGCTTCCCGCCATAATACCAAGATGAAACTTTTTTTTATTTTACATTGTCAGTGTCATTTTTTCTTTTTGAACTCTATGCCTACTTTTTTAAATTTTGACAATTATTATCTGTGGGGAAAATTCGATCGATATTTTTTACAAGGATTTTAATTATTTCGTATCGTCTGCTTTTTCGTACTGTTTTCATGTATTCGTGTCGTTATTCTTTCTAATCATGATAGATGTTTGGAGAACTGTAAATTAACCGTCTTTTTGTGCAAAAACTTGAGTTTTCCTTTCTCGCTGTACTACATAATACCTGACCATGACATCTACAACCACTATTGTAAATTTAATGTTTTTCCTCACAGTCGAAATGAAAAATAGTATGTTTAACTCGGGTGAAAGCACCATTTCACTCTCGAATTATTGGCGCTCTCACTTCGTTCGAGCGCCAGAAACATCTCGAGTGAAATGGGTCGCTTTCTCCCCTTGTATAACAATCTACTATTGTATTATTACCTGACCAAATATAAAAGGTCGTCTATGGCTCAACTCTGTGGGTTATGGCTATTACGGTGGCCATTTTGTTAGTATTTTAAATTTTGCTGGGTTATCGTTGCCTTTAGGGATACCACAATACAAAGGGTAAAAGTTCTCGATTTAAGGGTAATTTACAATCGACTAATTTTAAAAATCGTATATGTATTTTAATTGCTGGATGAACATTTCATGCGTTGTAGTGATCATTATTATTTGAACTAATTATGATTTGTGTTCATTTATATAGATTTCCAAAAGACGAGACGGTACTAAAGGTTTGGATTGCAACGACTGGACGGCAAAACTGGCAGTCTACCAAGCACACTCGCATGTGTTCTATCCATTTTAAAACCGAATGCTTTCAGAAAGAGCAACGGATAACTTATTTGGCAAATATTTGAATGTACGCAACAAATTTATGTTGCGTATTTATGTTATTATTTAAAAAACTTACATCATTTAACGGCCCATAAAAGTTTTGTTGACTATTTTATTTAAACTTTATTGCTCTGTAAGTTGTATAATTGGCGGACTTATTCTGTTCTATGACGTTAAAAATCCTATTTCCTTCTTAAACATTTTCATTTTCATTTTTATATCTGTCTCATACGGGTGAACGCGGCTGTCAAGTCTATAATATACTTCGTCTAAGAGTAAAAGCCTAAGTTAAAGCCTATGCGCCACTGTAAGTAAAGTCCTGTCACAGATGATTGGTCGCGTTAGCAAAGTAGTCACTCGGCTTAGAAGAAACGCAGCCTGGGTAAATTGTAGGTATCCAAGATCTGTTTTTACTATTCTTGTTAAGTTTTTTTTTAAATATACTTATACTCGTAGAATAGACCAATAAATAATAATAATAATAATATAACTCTTTAGTGTACAACACAAAGTAAATTACAGTTTTAACCTCAAAGTAAATGTACAATTATGGCGGCCTTTTCGCTAAAAGCGATCTCTTCCAGACATCCTTTAAATATTTGTTTACCGACGTCACAGAAGATAAAATTTAGGGCAGCAAACGGTTGGTAGGAACTGTAGGCAGCGCTGCTCTTTTGTGATGGTCATCCCTCCCTCTTCTTAGCATAGCTCTCTCATATCTAAAATAACTACTAAAGTATGTAGGTATGTTTGTATTGTACGTACACCACGCAAGTACTTATATGTTTGTTGATACAGGGTGGTCTCATAGCAACGCAGTGCTTGGCTGTGATGAACACTAATTCGTGATAAAATATTGCGAAATCGTTAAAATGGAAAACGTATATAAAATATTAAACTTGTTTAAAATAAAACAATACGATGAATGCATTAAGTTATGTTCCGTTGTTCTCCAAAACAGTAACGATCAGATGATAGAGTTTGTTCAAATGCGCGCAATGACTATACAAACAAAAATTGCGGGTAATGGCTATGAAGAAGTTGAGTATTATCCACAACAAGATGACGATTACATGTCAACAGCTATCGCCAAAACTCCAAGGGCAGGTACTTCGTTGATACGAGAATCGAAGACTGCACAACAATTCAAGGTAAGGAGCTACAATTTTTTTACCTTTCAATTCGAGCATCGCATGCTTTCAAAGTGCGTCTATAAGTGGGTAAAAATAAAAAATAACTTACTTTTAATTAGGTTATTTGTTGTTTTGAAATTCAAAGACGAAGAAGGAAATGAATAAACAACAAAATCATTTTTATTCTCCAGGTAACGACTGCTGCGGCTGCGACTTCAAAGTCTCGAGGGTACATCAAGACTGGTCGCGCCCGAAGCGCTCGGAGCGCGCTGCACACAGCTTCGCGTGCGTCGCGCGCCGCCACCGCGCTGGCTGGCGGGCCGTTCACTACTGCCACTCCACTCTCGCTCAGACTGCTGTCTAAGGATGACAAACTATTTTACCCTGCTTCAAAAACACTCTTTGAATACGTTTACTATTGCGAAGGCGATGTGCGTAAGGTAAGTAGATTTTAAGTAATGGCTATCTGACCATGTTCCATTTTCATGAACTTGGTATGTTGGGATTTCCAGTCCAGAGATGGATGACGAATATACGAATCAGCCCAGCCTCTCTGTATTGTCCCGGCTAGGTGTATGTAGTTAGTATAAAGTTTTTACTTTATTTCAGGCTATGGATATAGCTTTTCAGGCGCAAAAAGTGAATGAAATTACGGATTGGTGGTGGAATTTTTCATTAGCGCGTTGCTATTACGTACTTGGAATGTACAGAAACACTGAGGAATGCCTTCGTAATGCCCTAAAACAGAACAAACATATTGCAATTTATCTTCGTTTAGTTGCTATGTATGTGAGCTTGAATCAACCTTTGTCAGCCTTGGATGTCTGCAAGCAAGGCCTATCAGTGTTTCATGAATATACTCCTCTGACGTTGGAGCAAGCACGAGTTCATGAACAAATGGGTAACACGACGTTAGCGTTGAAGGAATACAGGAAAGTAGCTCTAGAAGACCCTTCTAATACTGAAGCTATAGCAAATATTGCAATGTTTAATTTCTACAATGATCAACCCGAAATAGCCCTGCGCTATTACAGGTAGGTCATTTAGTATTTAGGTATTTCTGATTTACAACGAGTCAATGATACACAAGCTGTATATAATGACGTCACTTTCAATATTTACAGACGTTTGTTGGCTACAAACGTACCGGGCACAGAAATTTACAATAATCTGGGGTTATGCTGTCTCTACTGCAATCAATGGGATTTGGTGCTCCCTTGCTTTCGACAAGCTCTCTACTTTTCTACAAATCCAGAAAATAAATCCGACATTTGGTTCAACTTATCACATGTTGCCTTGGTAAGCGTAACAGTCCGTCGTTCTTTGCTTGTCGAATTTTGTAAACAATTATTCCCTTTTGACGATATGATTCATTAAATTTTAAGTCATAAAAAAAAATTTTCGAATATTCGACAGTCATAGAAAAACGGACTGTTGTACACACTAATTTTATTGCGATAACTTTCTTATATTTTTTCTATTTTGTCTTTTCTAGTCTACTGGCGACATGGCCCTCGCTCGTCGATGTCTGCAAGTGAGTTTGGCCGTAAATTCCGAGCACGGTGGTTCAAGGCGGGCACTGTGTGCACTGGATTCGAAGATATCTAAAGTTCGGAAAGTTTAATAGGTATTTTTTTATAAACTTTTCTACGTTGTCTAATTTTTTGGCACGCCAACCAAAGCGACACTGGAGATATCTTAGCCATAGCTTGCAGATAAAAAGACCTTGATCCAAGTTTTGTGGACCGTTAGACTTTTATTTTTCAAGTATTGAACAAGAATAATTGACTGGCAGAGAATGCTTTTAGCATTAAGTCCACCTTTGTACACCATGATTTGTGCAATAAAGTCTTTGAATCATTGATCATTGAATTAAATTAAATAATGTTTTAGCAGATTATGCAGCTAAGTATTTCTAGATTTTTTTGTTTCAAGCAATATAATTTTTAATGGTCTGAAAACCGAACCGGCTTCCTGACCAGCACGTCGCTTACCAGCGAAAGAAGTGGCGCCTCAAAATAGGAAAAGCCGACCCCGTGTTACGGGAAATGGAGGACAAAGAAGAAGAATTTAATGGTCTGATAACCGAAAACCTATCTGCAGTGTCAGTCGGGTGTGCCATTTTAAGGACACTCTGTATAAAGTAAAAAAGTCAGGTGTACGAGCATACTACATGGAAAGAATACCAAGAAGTAGTACCCTATGTTTAAATTAAATTAAATTCATTTATTTCAGATAAACATTATCCATAATTTACATAAACGTCAATCATTATCATTTCATTATCAAATGAAATTAAATTAAAAGAAAATAAATAACAATCAAATAATGATAAAAATAAAATAAAATTAGTATTGATTTATCTTTTATCTGTTTAGTATTGATTATCTTTTATCTGGCGCAATTTTCAAAAGACTAAACTCAATTTTCATAAATCTAGTTGATGTGGGTTTTTCGGTTGGATTGGAACTTTCCTAAATAAGTGAAATACATTATTTTAATTTAAAGATGTAATTAATTAAAACTGTAAATAATATTACAAAGTAAGAGTTATGTTATATTCATGGCTATGCTTTCATGCTGCCTATTACACGTTACTTTTATTAATACTATGAAACAAAATATATTCTACACACACACACAGAATTATTATCCCTTTCGGAAGGAATATTAATTTTATGATTCTACACGAATAAAGGTTTTTTCACACTACGATGCGGTCTTTGGTCTTTCCAGTCAGTTATCATTACAAAATATTATTTTGTTTGAACGTATCCTGTGTGTGTGTGTGTGACTAAACCCATTATAGCCATGCATTACTTCTTCAGTAAAGTCCATTGTTATCCAAACGACAAAAGAAAATTGTTCTGTGATCCCACCCACCCATCCTATCTAGTATTTTTGTTTTGTAGTAGTGATTTTAAGTATTTCAGTGCCTCAATGCAATTCCAATAAATAATCACCCAGTGACATGTCCAGGGTATCAATATTTTGTAACTCTTCGAACTTTAACGCAACTTTTGAGTCTAATAAAGGTTCTGGGTGTGCATGGTGCGTACCTTTTGTTACGTCACTTACAGATGATAAGTCTGAATCCAGAGGAATTCTGGCTAAGTGCCGTGCTTTAACCTGCAAAATCAAAACTTTTTTTATCTCACATTTCATTAAGGCACATTATTAATAAGCTGAGATTTTTTTTGGAACGCGCTAATAAGCGCTAATTTCAGGAACTAAGTAGTTTGTTCTCATATAGAGTTGTTGATACATTAGTACCTACTATAAATCATATTATGTTATATTTGTAATGGAACGTTTGGTTTTTACAATATTTTTAACACTCACAGTGTCATATTTTATTCTTAAAGATGAAATATGAAACCAAAACCAAAAACGTCACGCAATGACGTATCAATGAGACCAAGAATTTCGCGCGGTCGGACCGACAGCACGGTAGCTCAATTGGAAGAGCAGTTGGCCCGGGTAGCCAGAAAGATGCTGGTTCGAATCCCGCCCGTGCGCAATTTTTGGTTTCATATTTCATCTTTTATGGAACGTTTGTCTTATATTGTTTGTTGTTATGATTTTGAATAAAATAAATACTATTACAATGTACTATTAGACGCTGCTCCAAATTGGAAGAAAATGTATTAGGTAGCTTAATAGCTTATTAATAGGAATAGGGGAAGGCTATGAGCTGTATAAATATGTATGCTAGTTATCTGTTATAGCCTTGCATGTGGGTTGTGTTATAATACGCTTCCCTCTTCCCTTCGTTCTTATACTTACTCAAGAGAAGAGGAGAGGACATAAAGTCTAGTGATAGCGTCTAATATAATGCCGCACGCAGCGCAGCGCTGCACGAATAAGTACTAAGTCTTATTATTTATACTACCGTCGGTTTCTGTCAAACAGTACTTATTATTTAAACAACAATGCCGGTCTGGTTCCATACAGCTCGTAGCTTTAGGTAACCTATAGCTATTTTTAGATCCTGTATCTAATGTGAGCCTATGTAAAGAAAGAGATTAGCCTCAATATTTTTACCTGCTCTAAAGTTGATGTATTCACGCCGATGTTATCCCACGTGTCCGCTCCTTTTGGAATAAATAGGGGCTTTAAAATATTAAAATTCTTTTCTTTGTTGGGCACTCCATTTCCAAATGCCATCGCATGAAAAATGTCTTTCGCGCGTCTTACTAGAATGGGTTCTTTCGATGAATAAAATAAAACGTGTGCATTAAAAAGTAACGCAACGGATCGCACAGTTGTGCATATCAGTTTTTTTATTTCAGCATCTGAAACAATTTATAAGTAATCTTCAAAATAATTATATATCTTGAGTGGAGTAAGTAAGTATAGTAGAAAGAGGTCTTACATTCGAAATAACTATAACTAATGTTGCAAGTCTTCCAACTTCCAACCGACTAAAATAGTTAGGATAAGGAGCGTAGGTGGTACGTTATAGAAAACTAAGTATATTTCTGTTTCTTGTAATAAAAAAAAGTTTAACAAATGTCAAGTAACTTTTAGGACTCGCGCCTAGCCCGCTTACCATAGTTCTTAAATAAGTCGTATTTCCCACCAATGATCATAAATTCCAGTGATGACTCCTGCACCGCGCTTGGATCCACCATTGCTTGGATACAAGTCTCTAAAGTACTCCATAGAGATTTTATTTTAGATAAATCCACCATGATGCAGTAGTAATATTTGCCATTTACGGGTATTGATGGCATTATATTCCTTAATATATCCAGTTTGCCTCCATATTCCCATACATGGCATATTGTCTTCTCCATCCCTTGTTTTTGACTTGTTTTTCTACCAAAGGAATATTCCATTACTAAAGTTTTCCTTGGAGCGTCATTTTTGTCTAAGAAAGTGTTGAGTAAGCTTGATTTACCCTGTGAAGTTAACGTTGTTTTATCATTTATCACTGGCAGAGAATGCTTTTAGCATTAAGTCCACCTTTGTACACTAAATTGTGAAATAAAGTCGAGTATAAAATAACTTATAAGATTACAAAAGATTTCACCTATCCATTTATTTACTATTCCATTTGGGAACCAAAAGGAAGGATATTCTAGAGTTACGGTTGGTAAGCATCACTCATAAGTCTAACACTTTCCGGGACACTACTCCAGCCAGACGCAATAGACGTTTTATTGTTTTCACGCCTGTAGGCGTTCACTGTCCCGGAACGTGTTAAAAAAATATGGTTCCTGCGTAAGGTCATACAAGGATCGAAACCGGGCGCATGCCTATACTATTCCACTCGGCCACCGGCACATTGGCAAGCCTGTTGAATTTTGCAAGTGCTTTCGTTTCGTTTGAGGCTGCGTCAGTCAGCCACTTCATCAATGCTTTGAGATTGCCATCTCAGCACCCGAAGGAAATATTTAAAGGATGTTAAACAAAAATCTATGTCAAAAGTTTCTAACTCACCACAGATGAGCTCCCGACTAGGCAAATAGTACAAGAGTTATCGTCACCAAGTTTGGTAAATGTCTCGTCTACCAACCGCGTTGCTATTTCCGGAATCGACAACATGACAGCTCTGGAAGTGTGCAACTACCTCCGCTAAAGAATAGTGAAAATTATCGAGTAGATTAGTCAAGTAGGTACATTAAGATTGGTGTTTTTAAACGAGATGAGTTTAGCTTGTGTTTGTTATCCTTTGTTGTTATTACGATGAAGTTGCTTAGCAACTGTGGTGGGTACAGAGTCGGTACAGTCACGCCGTGGTAGTCGTAGTGTTGTGTTGTGTTTGTGTGTGATGTGATCGCAGACGAACAATAATGTTCGACCAACAAAGATGATATTTTATGTTTTTGTTGTGAATAGCGTTTTAAAAGTTTTGAGTGTCTGTTGTCTCTGGTTGTCTCACATCACAGTTCACAAACAACTTTCATTTACGTAGTGTATAAAATAAATAAAAATTTGAATTTAGCGCCACGGACGTGTAACGTGTTTTGCGCATAAGCGAGCCCAGTCGTTCGCGCATTACATGTCTGGGTGGCTGAGTGGTATCATGCTCCCGAATAGTCCAGTAGCGGTTGTTCGATTCCCTGTTGTGTGTATCATTTTCTCAATAAAGAGTCACCCACCAGACAATGAATAGTGAAGGAATGAATGACTCAGGAAAGCAATCAATAACTGATGTTTCTAAAATATGATGCCTTTTAAATTTCTGTACAATAAAACATTTAGTTTTATATAAACTATTTATTAATGAAAGCAAGGTCTACTTATGTGGTTAAGCAGACTTATTAACTTAAATCTACCATAAAGTTTAATTAATTTATCCAGGCTTGACTTGACTTTTGCCAACAAAACCAGGTCATCATGACACTTATACCAAAATACAGAATGTAGGTACAGCAGATGATAGTAGAATAGAAATGTTTTATAACTTGGAATCACATCTGCATCATGCTCTACTAAGCCTGAGTTTTTTTATCATAGGTAAATAAATATTTAATGTTCTATAAACAAATTGCAGAGAAATACTATACTACTTTGAAACTTTTAAGGTTTTTACTTTAAAAAAGTTCCAGTTGCCTTTTTATTTATTTAAGTTTTGCTTTATAGCCAGGACACCATATTTTTCTCTCTGTACCTACACATTTATTGCTCATAAAAATATATATATCTTTAAAAAGACTACTTCAGAGCTTGCAAATTCTGGTATTCAATTTCTTTATTCATAATTTCTTTATTTAAAGTTTGCAATATTTCTAAAAATCTTTGGCGAAGTGTCATATTTTCCATGCCAGAAATTTCATGTTGGGTTCTTTGACGTCTTTGTTTCAGTTCTTCTAATTCTGTACTGAGCTGTTGCAATTTAGCACTCAGATTACTATCAACATGGCCTTGAAGGAAATCATCAATGGAGTATTGCTCTCTACCCTTATAAATAGTTTCAGAGGTACTCGGTAAACCTTCTGAAGAATAAAACATTTCAGAACTGAATTGAGTTGCTGGTCTTGGACCTTTGAAATCAGAACTGTGCAAGGAATCTGAGGGAGGATCATCAAATGTTGAAAGGCGACTGTCTTCAATATCTACATTTATATTCTCATCTTCTAAATCACTATCACTTAATGCTCCTCCAAAGATATCTTCAACTTTGGATGATGATTTACTAGCTTCCATATCATGTTTCACACTGTGGTCTTTCTTGGTTTTTGATTTTTCAGGTTTGTGAGGTATATGGGGTTCATGTTTATCAGCCCTGTCTTCTTCCTCATTGATGATCTCCCACGTAAAGCTGACAGCCTCATTATCTGCACGTAGAAGCCTCTTCACCTCTTTTTCTATTTCTGGAGCTTCTATATTTTTTTTCTTTAATGTTTTTCTAAAACGTCTTTTACGAATATTTTTTGTAGGAGGCGTTATACCATGAGGCCACAGAAACTTTTTATCAACTTTAAATGGATCTTTTTTCTTATTTTTTGTTGGTGACTCTTCTTCAGTTGATGATGGGTCAAGTTCATCTTTACATATCATTATCTGACAAATGTCGGCAGTTTTATAAACACTTTTACGATCTATAGTTTTATGGGACTCAACTATAGTTGGCAAATCCACAATTTTTCCATGCAACAACCAATTATCAAATCTTATTTCGCCATGACGCATGTCGTTTTCCATTTGAATTGTTAGTCTATTTTTCAGATTTTCACCCGTATTGAGAACATTTCTTAGAACCTTCGCTGGTTCTTCAGGTAATCTCATAATAAATTGAGACTCCAATTCTACAGGATAATCAGGTTCTCTTTTATCCTTATTCATCTTTCAATTAATAAATATTATAAGTAGAAGAAAGAATTAACAGAAAAATACTCGATTAAAGTGAAAATTTAAACACAAATGCACAAATCCACGAAACTTAATAAAAATAGCTAGCAAGGCAAGCTAAAATAATAGTAAATTTTTGGAGTGGAATGAATGAATGTCAGTGTCAACTGTCAAAATATGTGACGGACGGACGGACAGACTATAATAGTACTACCCATAGAGAAAGAAAAAAATCTTCGCTTTAAAACTACATTCTATGGGTACTACCAGTAGTAGCTCACCGCTCGCTCAGTGCCAGATCTCTGTCTCTGTCTCTGTCTGGCTGGTCTCTAGTCTCTGGGCGGATTTCTTTCTGTCTTGTTCTTGGTCTTGTTGTTTTATCAACTCTTACTAATCTGTGTATTTTATCTTGTCTGTGGGTGGATTAGGGTTATGGCAAATGGCGATTATGATTGAGTTTTCTAAAACCGATTGATTTTAGTTTAACGAATTGTGTTCGAGCGAAACGTTTGCTTCTTTGGTTGCTAGAATAATTATTAACGAGTGGTTTTGGTTACTTATTTGCGATATTATGGTGTATTGATTTACAGTGGTAAGACATTTTAACCTTCGTTAGTGCCCTCGAACTATTTTACTTTTGTTGTTACCAAATTGTTTATTGTGGCTATTTTTGTTTTGGTTTTAGATCATTTAGTTAATGCTGCTACTCAGGTATCATACCAGCGCAAGTTATATCGTCCTTACTATATCGAGTCACAAAAGAGAAAGGCACATTGTTACTGTCTTTTCTGTAACCTACTTTATTGCGTATAACTGCGTTTCATTGAGTGTGATGCTTGGTGTGATGTCTACATAGGTTAAACTTTAGTACGTTGTCCGCCGATTTCGGAGTTCGACCTGTAATATCTGTGTGATGAGGTCTACTAAATGGTTCTCTATTTTTTGCATACTATTTCCATGAGGTGATCATTGTGGAATTGTAATCCAGTTGGTGGTTGTAAACATAAAACAATACTTTCGCACGCACGAACTACGCACGTTGGTACCTTCTCAATTATAGACTTAGACTTGGATTGTTCTAAAAGATTTTTTGTGCTGATGTGTGCAGATTAAAAAATAAAAGAAATATTAGTTCTACAGATTCCATCCGATAGCACGATTATTTTGATGAATCAGAGAAGTATGGTTAGGTAATAGTTTTATTACAAGTTGATCATCATAGAATTTTACTAATGGTCATGTGAAAATGTGCATGAAAGAACTGTTCAGAATATAAGTATGATAAACTTTTTAGTACCCACTCCATAAGATAGGTAGACCTATAAAGAAATTTTTGGTAGGATCGAAAACTATTTTTGGTTTAACAACTTTTTACCCTTTATTTTAATGTTTTAATGCTTTTCAGGCAATCTGGACCACTAGTCTAATCAAAGGTAATTAAAAGATAGCACTTACTGGCTTTATAACATAATTAATGAAAGAATATATTTGAAACATATCAAGCAACATTTTTTAAGAACATGTTTTCTAAGTTGTAAGCCTTTTAATTTGTAGGTGTTGTGATCAGAATATTAAAGTTTATTTTCTTTCTAAGATGGCGGAAGTGGATCCAGAGACACTGCTGGAATGGCTGCTGACGGGCCAAGGCGATGAGCGCGATATGCAACTTATTGCCTTGGAACAGTTGTGCATGTTATTACTTATGTCTGATAATGTGGACCGATGTTTTGAGAGGTATTTAATATATGAATTAAAAACTATTTCATTGACAATAACACACAAAAAATACTTTTTTACACAATTATTTGCAATTGAGTCCAATTGAATGTTTCTTTACAGTTGTCCACCTAGAACATTTTTGCCAGCACTCTGTAAAATATTCTTAGATGAATGTGCTCCAGACAATGTCCTAGAAGTTACTGCAAGGGCCATCACCTACTATCTAGATGTCTCTGGTGAGTGCTAAGTTTTTTATTATAACAAGTACCTAATTTATTCATGAAATTTAAAAGCTAGGCTCTTGTTAGTGGAGTTTTTTCCAAAACTCCAAATTAGGTAAGATAGTGTGGTGGGTTTCCTCTTGCTTGCCACGCTACAGTTTAAGGACCGGGTATTTTCCGCCTCTTAATGCCCAGTCAAAATCCTTCCCTGATATACTATATCTTCAGCTGGCTGCCCAGTGATGGTGCTGCTACACATTTTATGCCGGTGTTTATTCACCATGTCACAAGATCGTCACTGAATATTGTAGCTTTTATTAGATAAGCTTTACTTGCACAAAATCCTGAGTGGGTCAATATCTACTTCAGTTTTATCAAAAATAAGCATTAAAATACCTAAACGCTCTCTGAGAATCCCACGAACATTCGAACTGCCTCTCTGCACTAGCAACGCGTCATCTCACAGCGCTATGCATAGAATCTGCCGCGATTTCAATGAGCTCACATCTGCCATCGACGATGTGCCTGACATCTACAACTTTTCTTTAAACAAATTTAAGACAGTTGTCACCAAATTGCTACTAGAGGAGTCTTTTGTCATTGGCTAGCCTTTGTTAAATTAATTAATTTTTAATCTGTAATTTAAATTTTATTCATAATACTAATTTATAATTAATTACCATAATTTTATAGTTACCAATTTAATTCAAATGTATTTTATTTAAGCGATTGTTAACTTGATTTGCATGCTGTGTGCACTCGCTCTTGGAGATGCAACAAATCATAATCTTATGAATAGATACTTATATTTTGTAATGGTTGTAACTCTGTTGTGTGTACCAAATAAAAAAAATAAAAAAAAAAAAAAATAAAAAAAAATAAGCCTTTCCCTCTAGACAAACAGCGGCAGGATAAGCTAATTTAATAATTGTATGAAATAAAAATACAATGTGCTATTTAATTTTATTGTCTTTTCAGCCGAGTGCACTAGGCGCATTGTCGCAATTGATGGTGCTGTTAAAGCTATTTGCAGCAGACTGCTTACAGTGGACCCCAATAATCGCACCAGCAAAGATTTAGCCGAGCAATGCATCAAAGTAAGAATAAATTACATATTAACTCTATAGTTATTGTAGTGACTATAGTCATCTCCAGAAATGTAAGCCAGATATCCACATACATATTCCATAGAATGTAATGTAAACTAATTCTCTATGACATACTGATGAAAGTATTAGAATAAAATTGGAAGTCATAGGATGTTTGTTATGAAATGCTTATTGTAGCTTACTGCCGAAATTGTAATAGGAAAATTTAGTGTTGCATTACATTGAGCAATCTCACTATATGCCCGTCATAGGTACATCATATTAGGTCTTATGTTGGTGAAATCATGAGTCACCACACTGTTCCTTAGGGCTCAATTTTGCGCATAATGATGCATGAATATCTATTGAATGTCTTTAGATTTGTTTTCATAAATAAATAAAGGATAGTGTGGCAAATTTTCTATTAAAAAAGGGATTGGGAAAATGTTTTGTGTAACTTTTATGTTAGGCTAAATGGTAATTTTTAGGTGTTGGAGCTGGTGTGCACTCGCGAGGCGGGCGCTGTGTGGGAAGGGGGCGGTCTGCCGGCCGTGCTCCACTTCATCACACACTACGGCACTGCCGTGCACAAAGACACACTGCACTCCGCTATGGCTGTTGTCTCTAGGTACAAATGCAATCTCGCACATGCATATTTAAATAATTAATTATATGACGCCCCCTAGCGATCTTATTAAGTTAGGTTAACAAAAAGAGTTGTATTAAAGAACAGGAACTATAATTATTTCTGCTGAGCTTCAACGGTAATCTTGTCTGTGTATGTGCGCATTTCTGCTGCTGCTATTTGCAAGCGAAATATTCATCATCATTATTATCAGCCTAAGGTTTCTGCCTCACCCAATGGTTGACTGGTAGAGAATTCTTTAAGCATTAAATCCGCCATTTGTACTTTCTTTTGTCTGTGCAATAAAGAATAAAATAAATAAGGACGTCCACTGTTCTATAATCAACAGTGGACGTCCTTATTTATTTATTGTGCCTCCCGCACGGATTTCCAGTGATCAGTTGCAAGCGGTCAGCACCTACT